>JAKSZP010018430.1:0-272238 GCA_022478985.1 Massospora cicadina | reverse complement strand
GACTCTAATAACATGACATTGATGAAATTTGCAATGTCATTCCAGCTTCATTATGCTAAAAGGCAAAAAAATAATGAAGAATGTATATAACAACATCGATGAATCCCCCCCCTTGGGTTGGGACCATCTAGTACTAAAAAAAAAGAATGTATATAACAGGATACTTATAACATTATACCACTTCAGGCAAGGAATCAATTGATAACTCTGAATGAAATTAGCAAAATTTTAGTTAGAAATGCACCTGCAGTCATAAGAGTTCAAGCTTTTTAAATACATCTGATCAAAAAACTTCTACAATAGTCTTCTACTTCAATATGCCATAACATTCTAAACAAGAACTGATTGAGAGAATTTAACTCTGCTAGAGAAGCATTCTTAGCTCAATAAGTAACTTTGAAAACAACTAGTGAGCATATGAAAATTTTTCATCAATGAGATCAGCAACTTGAGAATGCTCTCAACCAAATTTGTGCCTTTGATATTCTCAGCGCAGAATCAATTATAATGGAAGAAGAAAGTGAAGAAGCTATGGAGCAACAGATGTATGATGTGCAATTCCACTAGAAATGTCAGGCTATGGATGTTGGTCAGTGAGAAAATTTCCAGAACATCATTCAAATTATTTGCAGTCAACTGGAAGGAATCTCACATCATGAACAGCTCTTTATAACAGGTCAAGATAGAACTGGAAAAGTTCCCTAATAAATCTGCTCAAGAATCAAGTTAATTGATTCTATAGCAAACATGATATATAAGTTTGCACCCTCACTGCGTTGCATAATAATTAGTGAGTGGTTTAATGTTACATTTGTCACAGATGAGGTTGCTACTGGCGCTACAAGTTATTCCTTTACCTGGGGAATAGACAAAAGTAACTATAAACTGGTGGAGGTACAGGTGACCATCTCACTTCAGATGGTCGTAATAGAGGCCTTTTTATAGATGAGGTCAAGAAAAGAAATTTTTAGTCAAGTTATCGTGATGCCATGAGCAATAATTTTAGATGATAACGAGATGGCATCATGTGAAAAAAATTTTGCCCTGAGGAGTCAGATGATTTAATTTAAAAAAAATGACATTGCTGCCAAAAATTCCTTATGACAATTGACCCCCTTATATACCTTCAGGAGGCTAAAATAATTTATATTCCACTGCTGACATTACTATATACAATCCAATTTATGCTGATGAGAGCTTTTGAGGTTCAAAAGTATATATTACCAAGTCAGGAAACCATATGACTTTGAGAGTTGCTCAAAGCCATGATGTGAGGCACATCTAAGCGTGTCATCACTTGGACCAGAAGTTGAAAAGAGATTTACCAAATCAGTTAATCAACTAGAATCAAAAGAGATTACATGGTCCAACACTTAGAAGCGGGGACTAGTACAAAGGCCCTTGAACATCCAGGTTCATTGTTAACCACTGTGAGACGTAAACTCACCAGCTACTAGAATTGTCTCAAAAGGGTGAAGTGATTAAAGAAGCAGTTAGACGCCGTTTGACTAGAGGATCTTGAAAATTCTCATATTTAAACCCCAAATCCCAAACAATTTTAATATTCCATTTATTTGATATCTTTTATTTTATTTATTTATTTGAGGATGGTTGACCAGGGGACTGACACATCTGAAATGTGGGGAAAAGAAAATAAAGAGGGGGGAGCACACTAAGCATTGGAACCAGAGAGATAAGACAAGACATGGTACACTTGAGTGTGGCTAGTAGCCACGGGTTGTGGGTGATTATGACCTTGAGAGACTTGACAGCTTAAGGGCTAGTAGGGTGTACCGCCTATAGAGATTGTGAGGTTTTCAGTGTCACATTGAAGGAACCAGATTGGTAGCCAGTTACCCATCTGTTTCTTCCATTTGTGTTCTAGTGATCCGAATATCCAGTCTTGGAAGTGGTCGACCAAATGGCTGTGGAACATGATGATAGCTTGGTTAATGTTGTGAAAGATCCCGTTGAAAGCATCAAGGGCAATTGTGCGAATGGACCATATTTTAATACTCACAATTAAAGCCCTTAGCGTCTGGGTGATAGATGAGATTATGTTGAGTGCTAGGATATCGCGGGATAGTCAGATTTCAGCTGATGGTGATTGCTGAAATAAGTACATCACATTAGCCCAGATAAGCTTGAATGGCGGGCACTCTTCCAGGCAGTGGGCCAGCGTGTTGGGTTTGCCGCAGATGGCGCATGATTTGAACATTGAGAAGGTGCAGTCAGCCGTTCTAAACGTATGACGCATGTAGCGCCACACTGTGGAGCTCACTTGTGGGGATAAGAGGGGGCAAGTGATGAAGTTCCACACCTTCCTTTGGGTGTGCAAGTCGTATGGGACATCTTGGTAATCTAGATAGTCAATCCGGGATAGAGGGATAGATGGTAGTGGGGCAGGTGCACTGGTCACAGTTTGTCCTCTGTGGAGTCACATATACTCTATTGGCGGGTTAGTGTCTTCATATTGTTGTGCATAGGAGAAACTCCAACCACCTTTTCTTAGGGTGTACAGGACGCGTTTGAAGTAGTGTTTGGTGTTGTGCGGTCCTGTGGCTGTTTGATCTGTTGTTAGGAACTTCATCAGTGTTGTGGGGTTGGATGGGCACCTCAGATGTAGTGCCCTTGCAAAGTTGGTTTGGGCTGCCTTGGCCCAGTGGGGGGAAAGCGGGTTGGGTGACGTTGTCATAGCTATCCATGAGCCAAAGCTTTGCGTTGCTTGTTCCATAAAGTTGAGCAGCCCCATCCCGCCTTTCTTCCGTGGGCCATACATGGTCTCCAGCCTGACTGGTGCGCGGTATCCAGACCATAGCCAGTTCTGCAGGAGCTTGTAGACTGCATTGGTAAAGTTGGTGGAGAAAGTAACTGCGTGAGCAGCAAACCATAATTTTGACAAGATCAGAGAGTTGGCTAACACAACCATTACAGCTAGACTAGCTTTACTCCTCCGCATACTTGTCATTCTTTTTGTGATGTTGTCCAATTATTTTGGTTTCAATGGTGTCAAGTGCATATCCACCAGCCTCAAGCCATATTTCTAGGTGACAGACTGGGTTGGTGGCGGGGTGGGGTGCGAAGGGCAAGTGCAGTGGTTTTATTGGCGTAGGTCCCTGTCTTGTGGTAGGGTGTGCGGTGGGTTGGTTTGGTTGGTTGTGGGAAGGGGGGGTCCAATTTGAGCTGAATTTGCCCATCACAATTACCTCTGTTTTCTATTTGTTCAGCTTGGCATTATTCACTGACTCATATTGATGAATAATGCGCTCAATTGCTCTGGCATCCCTATTGCCTGAGACACCAACTACGCAGTCATCAGCAAAGGTGAGCATCTTGGTTGGTAGTTGTCCCTCCAACCTGATTCCAGAGATCTTGGAGTTTATTATGCGGAGGAGAGGATCAAGGCTAAAATTGTATAGTAGGGGGCTAAGCGGGTCACCTTGTTTGAGGCCCCTTTGTGGGGTGATGGTGTCAGTTAAGAAACCTGGGCCTCTGATTGCAAACCTAGCTGAGCGTGTTAGGAGAAGCGCCCAGTTTATAAGGCGGGATGGTAGGTTAAAGGCCTTTAGACATTGTTCAAAGTAATCCCAGTGCATATGGTCATATGCTTTCTTTTGGTCCAGGAACGCAAGGGCGCCAGTGGGGTTAGCTTGGCAGATGTTGGCTATGGTGTGAATGTTATCCCAAATTGAGCGATTGGGGATAAAGCCAAACTGATGGGGGAGAGGGATGTCTGTGCATTGTGTCCCAGACGCTTAGCTAAGATTTTTGTTATTATTTTTAGTATTGGTACTGGTAAGATCAATTGGATGCAAATTGTTTAGGTCTGCCTGGTCTCCTTTTTTAAGAGTGTGACCACATATGCATCTTGGCCGCCAGGTAGAAGGGCTGTGTCCTCCAGGCACTTGTTCATACTTGTTAGTAGTAAAGTGTGATGTAATCAAAATACTTTTTGTAAAATTCATATGGGATGCCATCAGGCACAGGGCACTTATGGCGTGGAGTTGATTTTATTAACTCCCATAGTTCCTCTCTAGTGATGGATTTGGCAGGGTCTGGTTTATCATCTATTTTGTCAATATTAGCAAATGATAAAAAAAATTTTATTTTGATAGGTGCCACAAAATCCGCCATACACAGGTTGGTGTAAAATCGGTGTAATTTAGCTGATATTTCAGATGGTGTGGACGCCAGTGTGTCATCTTCTCAACGGACCTGTGTGCAGGTCACCAAGATTGAGATTGGTTTAAAGCGGCGGAAGAATTGGGCCGTGTGGGTTTCGCCAGATAGAATGTATTTTGATTTGTGCCATACTTTGATATAGTGCTGGGGTTTATAAAGAGGGCGTTGACCTGTGCAGATGTTTATAACCACAGGCGTCCCCATTGAGGGCTGTATCCCTCGCGGGGTGTGTTGTTTTCTAAGTGTTGGAGCTGTATGATAGCCTTATTGATTGTCACGGACGTCGCAGCCAGCTTTCTGGAGTTCAGGTGAAAGGTTTTCTTGGTTACTCTAGTCTTGAAAATTTCCCACTCGGTGATAGAATTTCCTTTGGGTGGTCGTTTTTTGTCTGTGTTGTTATCACTCTCTCATCCAAAGTTTAAGCTCTGGAAGGTGGATGGTGCTTGGGTGAACTTTATTCCAGGTCGGTGGCTTTTGGTATTTTGCCACAGATGATAGTTTTATTGAAACCATTTGGTGGTCAGAGAGGGGGATAATTGTTGTTGTAAAATTTGATACACGGTGACAGAAATCTACAGGGGCGAGCATCAGGTCAATCTGGGTCATTGAGATCAGTTGGTTGTTATTGTAGTGGGGCCTCGTCATGTTGGCCAGCGTGGTGTCCTGTTTGGGAATGGTGTCATACAGGCTCAGCTTTGCCTTTAGTATGCAAAGTTCCGTGTGGCCACATGGTATGGCCTTTGTTTTAGGCCAGCGGTCAGTTATGGGATTAAGCCAGCAATTGAAATCTCCCATGAAAAACGTTGTCTCAGCAAAAGGGATCAAGAGGATATTGGAAAAAAAATTTAACGGTTGTTTGGATCATTTGGGGCATATATGCACACCACAGAAAAATTTTCTTTGTTCCGCTCAAAATCCGTTAGAAGCAGCCATCCCTCCAGGAGGGAGGATGTGCTTCAGAAATTTACTGGAGGATTGCGGTTGGATTGAATTACCACCCCACAGTGGTTCATCCAAAAGGATCTAGCTGGGAGGAGCATGGTTGACCATGACTCCTCCTCCCCTGGTGGACAGTGGGGTTCTTGGATGGCCAAGATGTCCATGGGGATATTGCACAGGAAAGCCATTTTTTTGGCCCAGGACATGGGGCTTTGGCTCCCACAATGTTGAGCTTCCCTATGGTGATTGTGGTAATCTGCACATCAGGAACATTGGGGCTACCCACTGGGGTCACCCCATTCCCTAGCAGTGCAGGTCATACTACAAGTTTGGGGCCGATCAGCCAGAATGGTTCTGGCATGTTGCTTGGTGGTTGTAGCATCAGTTTTGTTTGGTTTCTTTGGGCTCAGATTACTCCGTGGAGTTTGTCTCTGGCGTTGATTGTGTTATGCCCCACCAGCATAAAATTTTCCGCTGCTTACCTGTGGGCTAGATGTGCAGAAGCTAGGTGTTAGGGCAACTGGGTTTTGTGCAGGAGCGTTGTCACTTTGTGATTGGCTGGGATGATCTTCCGTATCATAGAATGAACCATGTTGTTGCTAGCCACATGTGATTGGCTAGGAGGATCCACAGTGGTGCATGGTGGTTCTGCTTCAGTGTGGTTGGAGGCGTTTGATTGGTTGTGTTTGAGAAATTTGCTTTGATTTTGTTGAATTTTATGTGGGGGATCTGAAAGGTTATTTCGCTGCGCTGCTGAGGCATCTGACAGAATCTGGTCCAGGGAGATTTTGGTGTGGGCTTGGGTTTTGGAGGAACTCATGGCCTGCTTGCGGGCAGCCTGTGCGCAACAACAATTCTTGCATGAAATGGTTTGACTAAAGTAATCTAAGCTCTTTTGCCCCAATGGAAGGCGTAAGTTGCATCCTTTATTTTACCAAAGGTTGGGCTCATTTCATCCATATTGTCCTCACAAAATTCCGGTGCTTCCACCCCATATTTGATGGGGCATGCGTGGTCTTTGTGGCCTAGAGCTGAGCAGAAGCCACAGATGGGCGGAGTGTGTTCTGGTGTGATGCAGAAGGGGAGAGATATGCTGCTGTCAGGGAGGTTGATGGTCACCATGTGTGGAATGAGAATGATATCTTCTACCACGTCCTGTTCAGGTTCAATAATGGCTATTGTATTCCCTGTGCATAGGTGGGGCAGGAGGGGGAATTTTTTTATTTAAATTGTTTAACTTCGCCATAACTTTTGAGGCCCATGTGGAGCTCGTCCTCGAGGATATCACAATGCACGGTGCTTGGGAGTTGGTCAAATATGCTTAATAGGTCATTTGCCTCATTCCATCATGTGTGCACCATGCGGATAATGCAGTCTTCATTATTAATTTTTACAGAAAATTTGGTTTTTGCTGCGTTCGCCACTTCCTCCACAGTCATGAAACTGACATTCACCCATCCTCTATGTAAATTTTTAAAATTTACAGAGATGGTGTTTGGGAAAATTGTGGAGAAGGCCTCTCCCATTTTTTCCCATGACTTGAGGGAGGTATCCCTGACCATAATTCTAAGGCCGTGCTTGAGGGAGGACAAGGGTTGGGATGTTTGATTTTTGTGAAAGCGCCCATTTTTTGTAAAAATTGCAAAACTTTGGGTGCGTCACTATGCTCACCCTTTTTTTGGGGGGGTGTTGTCCCAATGTACTTCCGGAGCATTTTTATCCAATGGGTTGGGTGGGTTTGGGGCCTTTTTTGCTGTCCACTTTTGTCCAGCTGGTGTTGGTGCATATGAATCTGCTATTTTTCCTGGTTGATTGTCAAATTTAGATAATTTGTGGCGAATTGTGTTACTAATAGTGATAGTAATGGGAAATAAAAGCTTTTTATTTGTTATCTTGGTTTCTTTAAGAATTATAAGATACTAAACGATTTATCATAATAAACCTTTTCCAGAATCTCAAGTTTATCCTTTTGTTTGAACTTCTGTTGTATTAAGTGTAGTAATTTCCAGTAACTAGTCTGGTATTTACCAAATACTATGTGTCCAGATGCCAGTCTGAGACCAGCTCTGTTTTGAATAGACACAATCTCTGTTGCAGATATCTTAATGCTGTTAATACCAAGGGAGAGGTTTGAATGGTTCTCGTTGAGTCCTGAAGGCCAACGCATGTCAAAAATGTCTAACAGCGTCAAAAAGTTCTCCATGAACACAGACAGGTTACACAAGTGATTAATGCTACAAGTGATAGCATCAAAGGAGAATTTTCTTAGTGAGAGCGACTGTGGTGTTAGCAAATGTTGTCTGGTGCCTAATCTGTGCAAAATAGACCTATTGTGAAGTGAGTTAGCCTCTAAAGCTAAGCGAGCTGAGGTTGCCATGCTGAATTTGGTGCTCACTACAGGGGTGGCACCATTAGGCCCTAGCGATGTTCACTGCGGTTCTCTTGAGAAAATTGACAATGATGCAAATATGGAGGTGCATCACAGAGATGATTTCTCTGAACTTCTGTTGAGGAAGGAGGATACACTCCATACTAGACTCTGTACCTTGGAATTTGAAGTGCATGATCTATGCACTATTATTGAGCATATAAAGAAAACTGTTAGGAGCCTAAATTGCCTCATTACCTATTGTGAGAGGAATTTCCCCTATTATAAAATTAGAATTTACTCTCAAGTATATAAAGAGATACTTGTATTACTAAAAAAAGAGAAAGGCGAAACCATCACCACTCTTAATGGATAAGGAGAGAGATTGGAACAGCATGACAATATTCTGTTTATGATAAGAGCTATAAGATTTGAAGGCACAGGTGCATACTGTACTAAACCTACCTCTGCTTGACCTATAACTCAACTGGAGGCACTATTTGGACCTCTAAAAGGAATGTACCACAACTGGTCAGAACTTGTACTCAGCTGACCATGATGCACACCGATCCTGTTGAAGAGGATCCCAACTTTAAACCTGTACCTCAAAACATGTATACACCTGGTGAGGGGACAATTTCAGGTTCATCCAGATGTATGAAAATAGCATGGATGGCACTAGTGATTACTAGAAGGCTCACCACATACAAGGATTTATGACCTACGAGTCTCAAGATTTTCTTCATGAGCTCAAGACTTTGATCATTTTGGACAAAAGTAAAGAACATTTTACTCTCAAAGTTTGATAGTGCTCAGGATGTTCAGAATATGAAACAAGGATCCTGTTGATGAAGATGGGCAAAAACGAGTCAGTTGCAAATTGCACTTCTAAGTAATACCTCAAGGCTCAACAGTTCTGGACCACAGAAACAATGGATCTGCCTCCCACCAAAACCTTTTTGCTAAGCTCCCTGGAGATGCGTTCTAATCTGAAGCACATGACTCTGGAGAGCAAAAGTGCTACGTCCCTCAAAGCACTTAGGAGGTGCTGCTTGACATCAAAGGGATATAAAAATATGATTACAAGGCCATGGTACCTACACCACCCCCTCAACGAGTTAATAAGGCCATTTATGTTGTCAACAATAAGGGTGACAAGACAAAAGAGAAGAGTAACAAACCACCTGAACTCTTGCCATGTTGAGAAACTAAGTGCCACAAGTGTCACCAACCTGGACACTTTATTTGATCCTGTACATTAGTTATCAGTGAAAAAAGGAACCAACCTATAAAGAAGGTACACCCAACACCATAAACTAGGTGTGTCTCCACACTGAGGGTGAGGAAACTATGAGGATGAGTACTTAGCTAATGCGGGTTACCACATGTTAGGGGAACCTAGCGCAGTGGCTGTATCAGCTAGATTAAAAATTTATGGTACTGATGATTTTCATTAAGTGATACCCATTTGGCCCAAGAAAAAAAGCCTAACCAAGTGATCAATTAAGTTGAAGAAGGAGAGAATTTGGTCGCGTCTATCTTTAAGAATGTGGCACCAGTTGGTAAAGACACTATCAAAGCCAAAATAAGCACTGTTGCTTTAAAACAGTTTAAGGAATTTGCCATTAAAGTCCTGCCCATTGGAAACCCCTTTGGCAAGAGTGTAACAAAGGTGAATGTAATCATCCAGAAGGTGCGCTTCTTGGAAGTGCTGGACACCGGGGCTCCAGTTAACTTTATAACCTCCATACTTATGAAGAAACTCAAGTTTATACCAAACATTGACTACAATGTGAAATATCACACCGCATAACCTGTCATTACCAATACCTTAGGAGCTTATTCCACGTTGCCTTTACGTTTTAGTGTATTGTCCTGAAGGCACCCACAGTAGTGTTGGAAAAAGACCGCTACAATTTCCTGATTGGGCACATTTTTTACCAAAGTTTGGGGCAAAGATCAACTTCAACACTAGCTAAGTTAGCATCTTGAGCTATCAACTCCCCTAATGTTCAAAACAGGTGCGTTAAACCATAAAAACAACATAAATTCTTGGTCAAAATGGACCAATTGATATATTATATTCATTAGACCTTGACAGAGAAAGGTTTAAAGTAACTACTGCCTACTGTGAGTGCAGAAAAAGGACTTCCTCTGAGTAGAAAGTAAAACCATAGAGATTCAACTAGGTGACTTTGCAGAATGACCTTGTCAACCAGTGTAAAGATTCCTCATGACACCATAATGTAAGTGTACAGTTGAAATGGAATCCAATAACAAGAGCATAAAGTACTACCAGGATTTTATAAAATGCTACCTACTCTAGAGCTAAACCTTGTTTTGGGGGACATCACTAAACAACTAATCAAAGTTAAGAAAGAACAAGTTTTAGCATTGGCCCAACCAACCAGTTGCCAAGATATTGAGTCTTTACATTCAGTAGGAGTTTTAATAAGCTTAGGTTTGGGGATGTGACCACTAAGCAGAAAAAAGAGTTGGACGAACTTTTGGACAAATTTAATGACATCTTTAGTACCAGACTCAATGACTATGGCCTGTGCAAAGAGAGATACAAAAGATGGACACCAGTTCCACTATCCTCTTCAAGTCCAAACCTTACTGCTGTACAAATACAGAGGGTTCAGTCATCACACAAGAGCTCAATCAGTCAGTCAAAGTTAGGATAATACATCCATCCATCCAAGAGCCCATGGGCATCTCCTTTGTTGCTGGTGCTCAAGAAGGATGGGACCCATATGGTTGTCATGGTTTACTCGCCATCTAAATGAGATTACCAAGTAGGACTTGTACCTGCTGCCATGCATTGATGACGCTTTGAAGCGCCTGGGAAGCTTAAAATACTTTTCATCCATGGGTCTATCCAGAGGCTACTGGCAAATGGAGATCTCACCCAAGGCCAGGAGAAATGCACCTTGATCAGCATCCAGGGTTTGTTTGGACCCACGAGGACGCTGCAGGGCTATTTAATGCCCCTGCAACCTTCCAACAATTAACACATCTTTGACAATCTTAAGTTATTGAGTAGTTGATATACCTCAACGACCCCACTGTGTTCAATTTCACATTCCAAGAGCACTTGCAGCACCTCCAGGTGTCTTTACGCGGCTGCTCACATACAACTTGAAACTAAAGCAAAGCAAGTGTACTTTCCTGAAAAGAAAGCTGGAGTTCCTGGGCATGAGACTGGCTCAGCCAGAATTAAGCTTCAAGATGAGAAAGTGAATATATTGTGGCAATAAAGCGACCAAAGAGTATAAGGGATGTCTAATTGTTATTAGGAAGGTTGGGGCACTACAGGCAGTTTATCCCCCATTTTGTGGACTTGGAGGCACCCCTTACCTACTTGCTGACTAAAGAGATGAAGTTCAAATGGATTCTGGAGCAGGAGCAGTTATTCACAGAGTTGAAGGCACAATTGGTAGAAGCACCAATCTTGCCTATCTGAACTTCAACAAGACCTTCTACCTGTACACTGACGCCAGTGGTGTGGGAATTGGCGCAATCTTAGAACATCTGGATGTAGACAGAGTGGATCACCCAACTGAGTATAATTTTAAAGTGTATAGCAAAGCTGAAAATAATTACACAGTTACTAAACACAAGTGTTTAGCTGTGATAAGAGCAATCAAAGTACTCAGACTCTATCTATATGGAGTACATTTCAAAGTAGTCACAGAACCATGCATCACACCGCTGGTTAAAAACATAAAGAATCCTAATGGACGACTTGCAATTAGGCTGTCCTATTCCAAGGGTATGATTTCAAAATAATACACTATTCAGGAGACAAACACCTCAAAGCAGCTGTCTTGTCAAGATTATTAATATTCCACCTGCAGGCGCCAGCAAGCAATTGCTTGTATGACCTAGTTGGGTTATCTGAAGAGTCCTGTCAGGATGAAACTGAGTAAGTGAAGAGCGTCCTGAGAAGATGTTTTAAAGACACTCAGCGTGTCAATAAAAATCTTCTTAGAAGATCCAAAATAAATGATGCCCATAAATATTACCTAGCTATTGTATGGAGATAGTGATGGAAGCTCACAAGCGTGTGGGCCTTGGATGATTTCAAAAGACGTTGGTATACCTCAAGAAGAGGTTCTACTAGGAGTGCATGTTGATGAAATACACCAAGCCATGGCGTTTGTGTATCTTGTGCCAGTTTTCATCCACTGGAAAACAATTCAAGTTTACGCTGATCCCCCCACTGCACTATTAAGAAATGTCTCTATTGAAGTGATGGACCATTGCCAACTGCATCCAATAGGGACAAGTTTTCCTAGTAGCAATTGACCATTTGACTAGGTGGGTTGAGGCCTCTACAGTAAAAACATATACCACAATGCCACTGCCCATTTATTGTACAGTCAAGTGATCTCGAAACACTGAAGTTCTCAAAATCTACTGTTGGATAATGGTTAGAACTTTATCTCAGACGTGAAAAATAAACTGATGTATTTGGTAGGGTGAGGCAGCAGTTCACTACCCCCTACAATTATCCTCCAATTGAAGTGGCAAGATTATAAACAAAACCCTAAGAGGAATTTTAAAGAAAATGTCCCTCAACTACAAGTCAAAGTTGGACCAGTTGCTGCCATCAGTGCTGTTGACTTATCAGTTAAGCCATCATCAAGTGATTAAAATGTCCCTATTCAAAGCCCTGTATGGGCGAGAGGCCACACTGACTACCCTTATTGTACTGATATATCAGTTGAATGAAAAACCTGCCACCTGGGAGTTATCAACAGGATTTAGCAGAAGAGCTCATAAGAATATAGTCAGAGGCTTCAAGCAACATTGGAGCGAGCCTCCCTTTAAGTCAAAGAGAGAGTCAAAAAACAAAGTTATCCAAGTTAATATAAGAGATAAGGTTTTATTTTACCACCTGTGAGCAATTCAACTATTAAAAATTCAGGCCATTTGGACTATTCCTGGTACTTTGTTAACAAAGAGAGGAGTGGAATACTCCATCTGAGATGACAATACCAATATTGTGTTTAACAGAATGCACGTTCAGCACCTCATATCATTCCCCAGGTCTCTTCTTAAAAGGGGAAGTGTCATGGATGAGGCTGCAACTGGTGTTAAAAGTTATTCCTCACCAGTTCAATGAATGAAAGTAACCCTCAAACTGGTGGAGGTACAGAAAACAGTTCACTGCAGATGGGGGCAATAGAGGCCCTTTTATAGGTGCGGTGAGCAAAGGAATTTCAGTCAAGTTGGGGTGCTGTCATGAGCAATAATTTTTGATGAGAATGAGATGACGTCATGTGAAATATATTTCACCCTGAGGAGTCAGATGATTTAGTTTTTAAAGATAACGCCGCTGCTAAACTTCCCTATGAAAATTAACCCCTGTATCTTTTAGGGGGATAAAAAAGTTGCATTCCACTGATGATGTTACAATGAGCAATCCAATTATACCGATGAGAGCTTTTGAGTGTTAAAAGTGAACATTACTAAATTGTAGAACCAGACCAATTTTGAGAGTCACTCAAACCTGCAATGCAAGGTGCATCATAGGAGCGCCAATGCTCAAACCAGAATTTGAAATGAGAACTTAAATCAGTTAAACAACTAATAATAAAAAGGTACAATAGTCCAACACCCTGAAGTGAAGACAAGTACAAAGGCCCCTGAACATCCAGGTTCAGGGGTAACCACCTTGAGATGGAGTTTGTGGCTACAAGTTTGTCTCAAATGGATGAATTGACCAAAGCAGCAGTCAGATGCCATCTGACTAAAGGATCTTGAAAAACTTCATAGTAATAACCCCAAATACCAAACACTTTTTAATATTTCATTTATTTTTATATCTTAAATACCCTTTGAAGTATAAGGTACTTAACATATTGTTTTGATAAAAACCCTTTATACAGAATATAAAGTCTATCTTTTTGTTTGTACTTCTGTTGTAATATTTGTAGTAATTGCCAGTAGTCAGTCTGGTATATACCAAATACTCTGTTTCTAGTAACCAGTCTGAGACCTGCCCTGTTTGGTTGAAGGCGCTCTCTGTTGCAGATACCTTGGTGTTGATAACGTCAAGGGAGAGGTTGGGAAGGTTTCCAATGAATTATAAGGGCCAAAGCATGTTGAAAATGTCAAAGAGTGTCAAAAATTGCTGTGGATGCCTAAAGTTTATACAAGCAATTGATGCTACAGGGGGTAGCATTAAAGGAGTATTTGCATATTGAGAGCAATTGTGATGTTAAAGGTTTTCTAGTGCCTAATCTGCGCAAGGTAGACCCCAAAAGAAGTGAGTTGGCCTCTAAAGTTAAGCAAGTCAAGGTCAGCGTGCTGACTACATATATTACTAAAATTACCTGTTAAAGAATGGTAAAAACATTTGTAATATGCCAATTCTTAGTGGAAACTATCTCATATTGATGTGACAGGAACGTAAGTATATCAAATTCTACATAGATGAGATCACAATGGTACCATACAAAATGCTTTGCATGATCAACTCAAGCTCAAAACAATTAAAAAACAACATGAAGCCTTTTAGAGATACTAATATCTTAGTAGTTGATGCTTAGATGCAGCTACCACCAGTAAGAGAAAAATACATATTCCAACAGCCAAAAAGTTTTCTTTCAGCTATGCACATTTAATGGCTGTTAACACTAGTTGAATTAGAGGAGAACATGAGACAACATGGTGATACAACTCTCTTTGACACATAAATGCACTTAGAGTTGGAGAAATCACAGCAAACCACATATGTTTGTTATTGGACAAAGTTAACACCAACTTGGATGGGGAGTATACAAAAGAAAGAGCATTAAAAATTTAGCCAACAAACTACAAGTTAATAATCATAACAGGAAGTACTGGAGCACTTTAGAAGCAAAAGCACTAAAATTGACAAGATAAAAATTTAAGATTAACTTGTGGATGCCACTTGATCATTGAGAGATGATGCCCACTTGGATACTATCATGCTAAATGAAATTAACAATACTGGAGATTTTTCAAAGGAATTGGAAATATTTGTTGGAGCAAAAGTCATTCTGCAATTGATCATTGATGTATCCAGAGGCCTAGTCAATGGAGCAATAGGATTCACAGCTGAAATCATTTGGCCACATTTCCATAGAGGATACTGTATGAGAATGAAATACCATTAGTCTGAGTAGACTTTGGCAGAGATAGCTATTATATTATACATCCAAAAGCCATTCAATATCCTGCCCTGTACAGCTACAGGACTGTTGAATGAAAATGTTGCCATTATTTTTATCATGGGCACCAACTGTACATAAAATACAAGGCACCACTGTGGACTATGCAGTTGTTTATCTGGGTCAAGCTATTTGCTGAAGGTCAAGTATATGTCAGCCTTAGCTGAGAGAGATCTCTTAATAGACTTAAGATCAAAAAGACAATTACAAATTAACTAGAAGAAAACCTTGCAATAATGATGCATTATCAGAGATGGATTAAATGAGAAATCTTCAATAAAACTCAAAAAGAGTTGACAAAACTGTGATAGTTAATTAAGCAGATAAAATAATAGTAACCTTAAAATGTAAATATAACAAATTATATAAAATGTTTATTCATAATATATATAAGTGACATGAAAAAAGGTTTGTTAATTTACAATTGTATTCCAATAAACAAAAACTCCACTATTTTATTACTCTGTACAGTAAAAGTTTAAATAAAAAATTTGTTAATATTTTATAAATATATGAGAAATTTCATTATATAATAATCTTTGAAAAACCAAATTAACCATCTAATTAAATTTTTGCAATGTCTGATAATAATTTGATTAAAGTATAACTAAAAAGTAGAAAATAAAAAAGGGGTTTTTTAAAAATTTGCTTTTCCAAAGAAAAAAATATAAAATAAAAAAATACAAATTAAACAAAAAGGTACATAGAAAAGTAAAGAATTCTTTGCTAAATACTTTTTTATGCACAACTGCAAGAAAATCAAGGCATGCACAGTTTGTATGATTGTACGCATGATTGTATATAAATACGATTTATATTTATATGTAACCATGAGTGTATATTTATATATATATGTTTATGTGTTATAACAAGGAATGTTGTACAACTATATAATGTGTGCAAAACAAGTATTACAATATATATATTTTAATATAGTATTTATATACTTTGCATATAAATTGTATGTAAGTATACATGCCTTGCTTTGCTTGCAGTTGTATATGAAAAAAATTAAAGCAGTTATTCGGTAAAGATTTTTTTACTTTCAACCAAATTCAAAATGGAAGAAGTTCTCAATTTTACCTGTATTTATATTTTTAGATTAATTATATAGAAATAGTAAGGTTTCAAAAATATATATAGAGATAGTGAATTTTCACAAAAAATTAAGGAGAAAAGAAGCAAACTTTAAAAAATATGCAATTTTTTTTGAGAAACAAAGAATTGTCTTAATCTTTTTGGGAAAAAGAACCTCCTTTAAAAAAGGCACTAAGAAAGTATAAACTTGAGAACTTTATTTATACTCAATAAAACTCTTTTTGAAGTTGGTGCCACATTCCAACCTAATTTATAATAATTTTGCTTAAAAATGCAAGAGATTATATTGTATTAGGTCCAAGTGTAAACTATAAATGACTTAAAATATATGGTGCTGAATATATATAAGCTTAGATCAAACAAAATATTTTATAAAAATGGGTAAATTTTTTTGCAATAGATTATTGTATTGTTATTGGGGATACAAAGTGTGGCAAATTTCAAAGCTATAGCTAGTCTGGAAGGTAATTAATCAATTGCAAGATTCTATCTGGACAGACAGATACCACGGTGAGTAGAGAAAAAAGGTGTAAAATATATTTTTTTAGTACTAGATGGTTGGTGTAAAATATTTTAAGATATTATAAATGGGTATTAAAAAGTCAGTTCAAAATGTGGCGCCAACTTCAAAAAGGGTTTTATTGAGCATTTATAATGTCTCAATTATTTTATACTTTTTAGTGCCTTTTTAAAAAGGGTGCTTGGTTTCATATAACTACTAATGTAACTTTTTTGTTTGAGCTTGTTTTTTTACTTTTTTACTTTTTTTCTTCTTAAGAAAAGCTTTTACATAAAAATATTCTATAAAACCCTGCAAACCAGTGCAATCACCATTTTTCAATACCATCTAATATTAACCCTTTCACTGATTTTCAAAAAAACTCCTCTATTTTTGGCCCTTAACTTTTGTAAAAAGTTTGTAGCCAATGTTCACACTTTTTAGTAATCATTTTGGTCCTTGTCAGTAACACAAATATCTAATACATTTTAAAATAAATATATGTAAATCTCATAAATGGACACATATATGCGTTTTTAGATTTACATATCCCTCAGTATTTGGATGCATATATGCATTTTTAGATTTACATCTCCCCCATTTGTTGGATGCATATATGCATCAAATCATTGAAAGGGTTAAGTAAGGTTAGTTTGAAGATAAAAGGGGAGGGTACCCCAGTGGTAGAGTATGTACTCACTACCACTGCCTCCCTGAGTTCAATCCCAGTAGATAACTTTGGGTAGGGGACGATTATGACTGTGTTGGTATTGCGCACAAATGCCCCAAACTGAGAGCAAATATCAAGGTGGTCCATGGAGTTCCTAGCCAATTAGAATGTTGCATGTGGAGGTTTATTGGGATTTATCCTCCTTGCCCGTTGATTTCAACTTTCCTAATTTCCCATTAATTGGTGCAGTACTGTCTCTGGGTTGGCCCACCTCAAATAAATAAAACAATTGAAATAAAAAATTAAGGAATTGATGCACAAATTTACTATAGTCACTTGTCTCTCATCAAAGTTAATTCCTAAAAACTAACAGGATAATATCTCTACATGGCTTGCATCTTACTAATGTGCTATTCCTCCCCCATAAATGTATGTGAACAATTTTAGTAGAATTCAAAAACATCAGTCTTAATGCTTAGTTTGAATTAATAAATTTTATACTAATTCCACTTAAATTTGGACAATATTGTAATTATTTAAAATTTCAATTCAATTCAAGTAAGATATGTTATAAGATGAATAGTTTTGATGTATTAGCATATAACGAATCTTATAAGGAAACACATAATCAAACTTTTCAGACTTTGTAAATCATAAGATTAACTGTCATGTGCGTTTTCGGTTACAAGAAATTCACTGTACTTGTTCTAAACTCATCTCCATAATTTAATGTGTCCGTGATAAAACTATACAATGGTTCTCTAAATTCAATTTCGGATACAGTAACACTATAATAATTCCAAACTGAGCTTATTGAGATGGGGGTTTGCTTTAAACTTTGTAATAGCTTCTTCAACATCAAGTTCGGATAAGTTTGCTCGATCGTCTTCTGTGAGTAGCTTCCAATTTGGAGACGCTGACTGTTTTAACCAGTTGAAATCCTCAACTAAACTGTACTTGTTCAAAGGAGCTTGGATTGAAAGATTTGTTCTCTAGAAGCCATTAGTGTATTCCATAAAATCTAAAGGTACCTCTGATGATTCCCTCAATTGAGAATGCCTAATGTTATAGGGACCAAAGAACACATTGCAGCAATCTTCAATAATGGGGTTTGAAGCAGCATGCAGGATTATTTTTGTGTCAGAAGTGGTGTGCATACGGAACTAATTCAATGGTCAATATCTTCAAACTGAGCTAGAAATACAGCTCTAAACATAAATTTGTCTATATAAACATCCTGACCAAAACTCATTCTGTTATCCAAAAAGTACGAATCAACATAAAGAACTTAACTCACCTGATGACAAGCCAAGAAAAAGAGACATCCTTTGCAATTTTTAATAAGGACCGAGTTAGATATGGGTGGGGAATAAACAACACAATCTACGAGATCATCAATATAAATCGTGGCAATCGCTTGTTTTCTAGAAAATAAATTAATGACACAGGCCTCGAGATTCGTAAGGTGAACACTTTTAAACTCTTCAGTGTCTGACTCAACTGCGAACTCTTCTATTTCAAGCAACTTATTCTTTTGAGTTGTGATTTCTAGAGAATCTAAACAAAGTGCGTAAAGTTGTAAATTGGGCAAGATCACTTTAATTCTTAAAAGCAACCTAACTATTAAACCTATATGTTTAAAAACTTGTTCACTTTAAACGTTAAAGATTAACTAAGCGTATAGACTATTATAACGCACAACACAATAAGCTATTCAATTGCTTTTAAATTAGATGAACTTCCTATATTGTCATTACAGCACACCAAATAGTGAGAATAAAAATATGACGTCAAAACATACAGCTATGAAAAGCTCTAAAAGAGGTGCTAAAACATGGAAATAAACTTAAATGGTTAATCAATTAACTACCCTTATCATCAAAAAATGTTGAAAAGAGAGTAAAATATTGATGACGCCAAATAATTAAATATTAAAAGTCAAAAAAGGTAGCACCAAAACTCAGAGCTTACTTCTATTAAACTCCTCGACAGTCAAAACATTTGCAGAACATGAACCTCTATAAACGGGCATTGAACTAGATGAAGTAATCGGAGATTCTGAATTTGTGGCGGAAGAACTAAGAAGACCTCTCTTTTTAAAGCTAAATTTAGGAGCAGGCTGCTGAGCTTGAAGCGCAAAGCTATAGGTTCTTTCTAAATCTTTAATCCCCTTGAAATATCAAGAAACTTCTATGTCGTTATACCTCTTGATAGCTCTTTTGATCGTACGCCGGAAGATAAACGAGCGCGGCTTTAAACTCTTCACGCACATCCATTAATTTTTTATGAGCAAGATTAAGCTTGGCGCGCTTTGCATCTGGACTAGATCCGTTTCCCTCGGCTATAAGAGTTTCGATGGCTAAAAAGCATCAGTAAAAGGATTAAAAAGACATAAGAACCAACCTGCCTTCAACTCAGTAAATCGGACATAGAATCCATCTATTGCTGACCTTAATTCTGTTTTCTTAGACTCTTCCATACTAAAAAATTAGGTACATTCGCTGTATTACAACTTGAAACAAAATCTTATGTGCTTGAACCAAGTAGCATTAACAAATAAGAAACTGAAACTCAAAAAACTTATGTACCGCTTTTCATTCAATATATACAAAAACCTTGGTTCAATAAGTTGAAAGTTAAATGGAGTGGGAGATACATAAGAAGATAGCAGAAAGCAGGCATTTCATCTGAAATCACTGAAAATGATGTCAAGATCAGAAACTATAATAGAGATGAAGAATTTGAGATAAGAAACGTCAAATAGTAAATATTTCTTGAATTGTCACTTTTCATGTTTAAAACGATCTAGTACAAATAATAATTGGGAAAACAATGCAACTACTCTTAAACTCAAGAATAAAACACAAGGAATATAACGAGAAACTTTAGTTAAGGTAAAAAATCTAAGGCACAGTGTACTTTCAATGTTATCAAGCCACAGATAATCACAAAAGTTGAATTTATTTGCATCATAGTATAGTTTTATATTGTAAGGATTTGATAAGTATTAAGGTGCTTAGGCACCATTCCGCTCTAGGACTTTGTAAAAGTCCAAGTAGACTAATTTCTATATCAATTTTGCTGCATAGTCAATAAGAACGCTGCTATTTGCATTTAAAACCCGATAGCCATTCCTCGTGCCTGATGCTTAAAAGCTTGCAGCACATTACCAAACAATCTTGTCAAAATTTGCGCTTAAAGATTTTTATCTAATAATTCATTAAAAATCCATTAGTTAAAAATTTTACTATAGGCCAGTCATCAATGTGAACATAATCCTCACAAAGTATACAAATGCCAGCTTTTCAGACATCAGAAAAAAAAAAGATGTTATCATTCTGCAAAAGGTTTCAATAATCAATTATGGTAGAGAAACATCAACTTGAGATTTCTAAGTTTTCTTTATGATGGTCATATTATATATGGCATGAAATCAAGAGAAGAGATAAAGTAGCCCTGCACACTTTTCTAATTTACTTGTAAATTTCTTCATAGAAAAGGCCCTGAACTCTCTATTCAAATTAATTTAAAAAAGAGATCTTAGTCATTGATATAGAAAAGTATTTTGTAGAAGTACTAGTCTAGATATGTCATGGAGATGGCTAATGAAATTGAGACTAGCCTCCTAGTTGGGGTGTATGAACACCCAGAATGCAAACCAGAATGCTAGGGGCATAGCCATCCACACAACCAGATAATGGACAAGGAAAGAAGCAATCGTATATGGTGGCTGACAACCACCATTACCGCTATACTTATCAATAACCAAGATTTGACTGCTGCAGTGGCAGCAGGTTCTGTGCTGTTAGCTCTTTTGCCCCACAGGTATTTAAAATTTGCTGTGGTGCTGTCAGGTGAACAGCAAGTAAGAATTAGACTGGCCTGCCAGCCCAGATGCCAGAGCATCTAAACAGCAAACCAGAATGCCCGGGGCACTGCTGCTGATATGACAAATATGGAACTGGGAAATAGTCCCATCAATATCTGCCAGTGAGCCAGAATTTTATATAGGCACAAAATAAAGTACCAGATGCACACAGCCATTAACCCTGAGGGGTACAAGAATGTCAGTGGACAAGGTGGCTTAATTTTTAACATGTAAAGACTAATTTTTGGGAAGAATTTTAATGGAAATTTAGGAAGGAAAAATTGACCAACAATTTTCTCAGTGAGATATGACTGATTAAATAGTAGTCAATTTGGGGAAAGCAAAGCCATGATCAGGTCCCTCAAATTTGACCTAACTGGCAAATTATTTGGGAATAGGCAGGTTAATTACTTGGGAACTGTCATCACAAAATTTGGCAGCAGGATGAGTCACTGTCAGTTCAACTTTGAATGCTTGAACCAAAGCTCGACTACATTTCTGATGGTTGGCATGATGGTGTTTAGCCCAACGAGTGTCAGGAATCCCCCAAGGCCACCCCATATAGGGGTGGCCCATTTGGTTGGGAATGGGTTTGGGACACCCAACCTGCCTGTGCTCAGTCACTGGGCTGTTCATTCAGTCAATGGCATTGCATCAGGTGCAACACCCAATTTGTCAGCAGGAAGCTACCCATCAGGGGTGATGCCTGCCATATTTGGGAGGGGAGAGATTTTTCTGATTGTCATATTAATTGAATTGCAACTGTCAGGCATTCCAGCCAATAATCAGTCTTCATACCTTTTTAACCATTTAAAATCTGAGCTTTGGGTGGATTGCCACTTGAATTGGTTACAATCAATTTTATTTTGGCAATCTTGGCGCAGATTTCACTGATTCCTCACACCAGTTCTGCTGAGGTTAGTGTGGGTACTGGAAATGGGATCTGAAGTGGGAGAGCTGTTACCCAGCACTCATCTACTACATGAGCGAGATCACCCTGAGTAACAAGGGGTACAGCTATCCTCTTTGGTGCCTTCTTACTCAGAAATGGGAAAATAGCCCAGTCAACACCCAGAGGATATTCCCTGGGACTTACATTACTCTTTCCTTTTCCCAAGGGAAGGGCCCTACCACTGGGGAACTGCACGAGAGCCACATTCTTGTGCACCTTGGGTAATTTGATTGCCATAATAGTTGTGACTTTTTTTGGGGGGGATGGGGAGCTTTGGGGTAGGATAAATGGAATGCATCAACCAGGTCCATGCAATTTGCACAATTGTGCACCTTGACCCAACTGTTTTCATAGGCTGGATACCCTTTCCAGGCCACAAGATATTGTACAGAACGTTGGGATTTCTGGGATGCCAGGATAGCTTCTACCTCAGCCTCCTCTTCATTATTGATGATAATTGGTTCCAGTTCCATGGGAATAGCACCCTTGAAGGGTGACAGTTGGAAAACATGGAAAATGGGATGCTGCTTCCAATGTGAGGGGAGCTTCAGTCAGAAAGCCCCATTACCCAATACCTCCTCCACCAAATGGGGTCCCAAACATTTGCTGGCAAATTTGCGGGAAGGAGCATGGATTTTTAAGTGATGGGTATCGAGCATAATGTAAGAACCCTTCATAAACTTGTGACCTGGAAGATGTTTTTGATCTGCAAACCACTTGTAATTGTCTATAGCTTTGGTGAGGTGTTCCCACACTAAGCCTTGAGTCAATGTAATATGAGTAGCGTGATCCATGGCAGCTTGAACCTCTGGGCGCAAGCATGGTCTAACCAAAAATGAAGGATTATAACCCAACGTTGCTTTGTAAGGGGAAAACCCCATGGACGCATGGGTTCTGTTATTGTACACAAATTGGGTGAGGGGGAGATCATCGGCCCAAGTATCCTGCATGGCTGTAGCATAGCAATGCAGGTACTGTTCAAGAACTTGATTGACCCGCTCAGTCTGGCTGTCAGACTGAGGATGATATGCTGTGGAGTGACAGGGGGATATTTTCAGGATTGATAGGAGTTCACTCCAAAACCATGTGGTGAACTGGGAACCACGGTTGCTGATGATCTCCTGGGGGAGACCAAACATTGAAAACACATGGCATATGAAAAGGTGGGCAGTTTCTTTGGACATAATCATGGAAGTGCAGGGGATAAAGAGGGAATATTTCGTAAAGTGATCCACCACTACCATCGCCACTGTGAACCCATTAGAACAGGGGAGCTTATCATAAAATCCACGGACACTGATGTCCATGGACCCTCCGCCTGCTGTAAGGGATGCAGGAGGCCATTTTTGCCAGAGCGATCTGAATTGGCCCTAGCACAATTAACACAATCAGCGATCCAGCCTGGAACTTCTTTTGTCAAACCTGCCCAATTGTAGGTCTGTTTGATCAAATTGATGCATTTCTTAGAACCAGGGGTACTAACCGTGGGGGTCATGATGGGCGCAAAATACCTCACTTCAGAAAGAAGGGGGAACCCAAACGCGAGATCCAAAATATATAAGACCCTCCTTTAGTGAGTATAGAGAGTGTTTAGGCATCTGGTGGGATAACTGCTCGACCAACTCCATGCCCTCAGGGCAGGCCATTTGACTGGCTAAGACCTGAGCAACTAATCGAGCATCAGGAGCCAGAGTGATGGAAGAAACGACAGGGGGAACAATTGACAAGATTTTGGTGGCAGGAATCACAGTAACAAGATCCACTTCCTCTGGATCCGTGGAACTGTGGGTGGGGCTGCGGCTGAGAAAATTGGGAAGTACATTTAGTGCACCTTTTACAAATTCATATTTAAAGTTGAAACTGCACAGGTCCTGATAGGTTTGGGCTTGTTGTTGTGACAATTTTTGGGGTATACAAAAGTACAACAAGGCCTTGTGATCCATGCAAACCGTTAATTCATGTCAGGCACACTGTAACAGGTACCTCCAATGAGTTAGGGCCCATGCAACAGCTGCCAACTCCTTGTCATAAATAGCCCAAGACTGCTCCATAGATGTAAACTTTCAAGAAAAATAGGTGACTGGGTGTTCCAAACCATCGTGCTCCTGGAGCAACACTGCTCCAACAGCTACTGATGACGTGTCACATGCAACAATATACAGCTTGGTGGGATTGGCGTGTTTTAAAATGAGAGGGGGATATGAACACCTCTTTAATTGACTTTAACGCCTGTTGGCATTTGTCCATATAACAAAAAGGTACATTTTTCCCTGTGAGTGGGTGGAGTGGGGCGGCGAGCTGAGAGAGTGTGGGGGAGAACTTTTTAAGAAAATGATGGTTCCCAAGAAACTCCATAATTGTTTCTGGGTAGTCAGGGTTGGCATTCTTAGATCACATCTAACTTGTTGGGAGGGATTGCGACACCATCTTTAAGAACCAGGTTCCCAAGGAAAGTAACCTCCTCCTTATAAAACTCACACTTGGAAGCTTTGAGAAACAACCCTGCTTTATGCAAGGCGACTACCACCACTTCTAAGTCAATTGCATGTTATTCAGAAGTTGGGGAGTAAACCAGAATATCATCGATGTATGCAACAGCACAAGTGAACTGGAGGTCACCCAGTGCATTATTGACCATCCGTTGGAATGTAGCGGGAGCATTCTTCAGCCCAAAAGGCATTACACGAAATTGGAAAATGCCACGCTTCATCCGGATCATTGTTAACCATTCCTGTCCTTCCATTACCTGGATTTAGTTGAAAGCATTCACCAGATCCAGCTTAGAGAACACACGGGATTTGGCAATTGCCTGACTGATTGTCTGCTCCAGAGGCAATGGGTAGAGATTGGTAACTGTTGTTTTATTCAAATGGCCGTAATCCTTGCAGGGACGGAGAGAACCATCTGCTTTTTTGGTGAAAATGATGGTGGAGGCGACGGTGAGGTCTCTTTGAACAACCAACCTTTTTTCAACATATCGTCCAACCAGGTATTGAGTGCAACTTCTTCCTCTGCTGTATGGGGATACAACGGACAGTTGATGTTCACCAACTCCACAGTTGTTCAAAACCCACAATCACACCTGGTGTGTTTAGGCAGGAGATCTGCCTTTTCCATATCAAAGATTCTCTGATAGAGCATTAAGTTTTCAGGAAAATCAGCTGGAACGCCCACAGAAGTGACTAGGGTAGTAATAGAGCTAGTTCCTTGTACCTTCTTGAGGGTGTTGATCAAAGGGAATTCTCCCTCTGAATGATCATTGGTAAATTACAATGTATTAGACTCTAAATGAATCTTCACATGTTGTCGATGCCACCACCCCACGCCTAAGATCACTGAAAACATCAAGTCCATCATAGCTGAAAAGCGATTTCAGAAGGTGAACTGGTGGATTGAAAAAGGTACTGGTCAGCGAACAACATATGAGGGCTGCTAAGCAGATGAGGCCACCATCACTGAGGAGCCTGCATCCATTTCCAGCTTTAATTGTTGCACCAATTCAACACTCATAAAATTTCCCATGGCTCCAGTGTCCACCAGGGCCTCAAAGGAGACGTGATGAGAACCAACAATAATTTTCATGTGTACTAAGAAGTAAGCGTAGTTTTCCTTATTGGTAGTTGTGGGTGAATCCAGTGATACCAAAGAGATGGTGGTGGGATCCGGGGAAACCAATGGGCAAATAGCCACAACAACTATGAGATATGGTTTTAGAGGTTTGAGTGTGGCTAGTCTAATGTGGTTAGAGATAATCTTCTTTACAACCTGGATCAGTTAGAAAGAAGGGACCATTGCTGCGCCTACACACATGAGAAAGGCGGAAATGGCTAGGAATAATGTTAGTCAATTATGTCAGGTGAACAGCAAGTAAGAATTAGACTGGCCCGCCAGCCCAGATGCCAGAGCATCTAAACAGCAAACCAGAATGCCTGGGGCACTGCTGCTGATATGACAAATATGGAACCGGGAAATAGTCCCACCAATATCTGCTGGTGAGCCAGAATTTTATATAGGCACAAAATAAAGTACCAGATGCATATGACCATTAACCCTGAGGGTACGAGAATGTCAGTGGACAAGGCGGCTTAATTTTTAACATGTAAAGACTAATTTTTTGGGAAGAATTTTAATGGAAATTTAGGAAAGAAAAATCGACTAACAATTTTCTCAGTGAGATATGACTGATTAAATAGTAGTCAATTTGGGGGAAAGCAAAGCTGGGATTGGGTCCCTCAAATTTGACCTAACCAGCATATTATTTGGGAATAGGCAGGTTAATTACTTGGGAACCATCATTGCAAAATTTGGTGGCAGGCTGAGTCACTGTTGGTTTGACCTCAAACGCCTGAACCAAAGCTTGACTACATTTCTGACGGTTGGCACAACAGCGTTTAGCCCAATGAGTGGTGGGAATCCCCCAAGGCCACCCCACATAGGGGTGGGCCCATTTGGTTGGGAATGGGTTTGGGACACCCAACCTGCCCATGCTCAGTCACTGGGCTGTTCATTCAGTCAATGGCATTGCATCAGGTGCAACACCCAATTTTTCAGCAGGAAGCTGCCCATCAGGGGTGATGCCTGCCAGATTTGGGAGGGGAGAGATTTTTTGATTGTCATATTAATCGAATCACATCTGTCAGGCATTCCAGCCAATAATCAGTCTTCATACCTTTTTAACCATTTAAAATCTGAGCTTTGGGCGGATTGCCACTTGAATTGGTTACAATCAATTTTATTTTGGCAATCTCGGCGCAGATTTCACTGATTCCTCACACCAGTTCTGCTGAGGTTAGTGTGGGTACTGGAAATGGGATCTGAAGTGGGAGAGCTGTTACCCAGAGCTCATCTACTATGTGAGCGAGATTGCCCTGAGTAACGAGGGGTACAGCCATTCTTTTTGTTGCCTTCTTACTCAGAAATGGGAAAATGGCCTGGTCAACACCCAGAGGACATTCCCTGGGACTTACAGGTGCCATGGATTATTGAGCACATGGCAAGGTTATGAAACCTGCCAATAGGAAGAAATAATCTCCAACAGCAAAGGTATATCCTGACACCAGATGGCATCCAAGAGTGGGGACATCCCCAGGAGGCTATTAACTTGATATCCCCATTTGAGTAGAGAGGGCAGCAACATAGTGAAAATAGCCACTATGGCCCAGTCAATGTGCAACCTAAGGAATATTGCACTTAGTAGGTGGAAGCTGCGGAAAATGGTAAGAGTGTCAATAAAAATTTTGAGGGGAAAATTGTTTATTAAGTAAAAACTTTGGAAAACTGACTGACAACTGTACCTGTGAGGGAAGGTTATCTTAAGTACTGGGGGGATTAGGGAATAAATGTGTTTTGTATGAACTGTGGTAGCACAGTTCCATATGATTCTGGAGAATTAAAATTTTGCAACTAATTTGATTCTGAATTGATCTTCCACTAGCTAGCTGACTCTCACTTAAATTTTGCCACTACTTCACCCTCCCAATGCAATTCCACTTGGAAGATTAACAATACTTCACATAGCAGGTGACTGGTTGCACCCCTGACCAGGGCACTTAAGGGTGATCCCATTGGGTATCAAATGGATTTAATGCCACAGAACCTACTGGAGTTGGACCCACCTCTTCTTATAGAATGGAAACACCCTGGTGGGAATTTTAACCTGTTTGTACCACAACTGGCTCAATTCCACCGCACCTCAATTTTTAACTTAATGACCCCCTCATCAGGACCCAAGATTTAATTAAGGGAAGAGATGTCCACCACTTTCCCTCTGGTTGTGGCCTCTCACCGCCGCCACCTCCACACACACTCATGATCTGCTGCACCAACACTTGGGTGGTGAGGTACGGGGGAAAGGGGCCAACCTTGAAGGGGTATGCCATCACCCACCTCTCATCTACCACATGGCTAAACCATCTTGGGTTATTAGAGGGACAGCCACCTTCTTTAACCCCTTCTTCATGCAGAATGGGAATTTCTTGCAGTTGAGGTGCATGGGGTGCTCCCCCAGACTTACAAGACCTCTGTAAAGCTAAACTGTTAAAGTAGCAAATGTAAGGAGTCTGGACAAGGCTATCAGGCTAAATTATAAAAAACTTATAACAAAAATTGTTCTGTTTTCCAAGTATTTTCCTTACAGGATATTGGAGATTTGGGTTATAAACTAGGTAAACTATATAGATGGATTTCATCCCTTACTGTCATGTATTCTGCTGATAGAAATAAGACTGTGCTGCCATTATGGAAGAGTGACCACCCAAATAACAACAAGAATATCTTCGTACAGCCATCACAAGGGTTGATATAGAGTGAGAAGGGAACGTTTCATTATTGGCCAGCTATTCCAAAAACCAGAAAATAGACTGATCAATGCACTTGTGAGTTAATTAAAGTTAAGAATTGAAATTTCCAAGAAAATTTCTTTTAGAATTGGGAAATAAAAGAATAGACTAACAATTGCACCTATTAGGGCTTCTTTTATAAGCTTCTCTAGGAGAAAGTAGGTGTGCATAGGGGTCAACAATAAATGAATACCACATGATCTGAGAAGTGATACACTGCATAATAATTTTAAAAAATTAAGATCTGAGTACACAAGCCTGGATTTCTAACACTTGTTCAATCACTATCCATTTTTTAAAATTAATTTGGAACCTGGCCACAGCTTGGCTGTTTGATGGGCTGCTCAGTGGGTTTGGCAGGGCATACCCACATGCAGGATGGTATGATTGATTCCAAAATTAAATTAAATAGGTTCACAATGGTAAAACCTATTAGGATGGGCTTTCTGTACTAACATGAAAGTCTAAAACTTATAGCTATTTGTATAAGTCTTGTGGAGAAACCCCTGAAGCTTAACTAGAGGAGCTCCCAATTTTTCACCAAGAAGGGGATGAAGCCAACGGCTGTCCCTCTCATCAACATGTATGAACTAGCCCAAGTGGTAGATGAGAAGTGGGTGATGGTGTACCCCTTAATAATCACATCGTTTCCCCTTTTACAACCACTAATAAATTGGTTAAGAAAATTTGGGTTGTGTGGGGGAGGTGGAATCGGCCAGGGGCTATCCCCAGCAGAAAGTCAGCAGTGATTCATCTCCACAAGAGGTTAGCTCCACTGGCTTGAGTTGCTAAAAATAAATCAATTTCTGGTAAATTAAATAGATTAAGCCATTTTTGGTGTCAGAAACCCAGCGTGCAAGGGAAAGACCTGGCTTTCTTTGTGTGTATGACAAAACCCACAAGGGCAGCCAAGGTCCACATGGCACCGCTGGTTTTGATAGCTTATGGTCAGGAGCGTTTTATGGGGTGTTGGAAAGGTTCCAACCTAGAAAATTGTTGCCCTGTGCAATTTTTACTTAATAAAACACCTAAAATGGATATTTTTTGTAATAATTTTAATTAAACTAAAGTGAAACTAGGTAAAAGAATAAACTAACACACCAACATTAGCATGGTGCTGAGTCTTATGGTGGAAGGGGGGATCTGCTAAGCTGAACTGCAATAAAGGAAACAATTTCTGATTTTAGATTCATTATTAATGGATTCAATCCCTGCTTTTATTTTATTAGTATCAACTGAGGTTTTCAAGATATATTCACAGGATAATTTACCGACTCTAAATGTCCAAACTCGCCTTTTTAAATTTAGGAATGTTGTTTCAGATTTGACCCCATTTTCAACCCTTTCTTTTCAACTTTTTGCTTAAATTTAGCTTTCTAAGTAAGTTTTTGCTTTCAGGTTAACTTTTGGTTGAACTTCCAGTTGGGGCAGAGAATGGGGATTGTGATGAGGGTTTTCTAAGTACTCTAAAGAATTCACAAAGTTGCTAATTTTTCAAATAAAAAATTGCATATATTGGCACTAGGATGAGTTGGTTTGGGGGGCAAGTGTGTGAGGGCATGTGGCAAACAGGGAGGGGCATCAGACACCCAACTCTCATCCAGGGTATGCCCTAGGTCAGAGATTTGGGTAAGAGGCAGGGCCCTAGAGTTGAACCTTTTTAGTTCTAAAGGGGTGCATGATCCTATCCAGCTTAGTTACTGGAGTCAAGAACCTTACATTTGGCCTTAAAAATCTCCAACCATTGTTCCTCTTAGTTGCTGACAATCATGAGTCCATCCCTGATAAATATTGGTGCAATAAACCTCTTCTCTTTTTAATGGGACCAGCCATATGTGGCCTGGTCATAGGCACACCCAGTCACCCATTAGATGAAGTGCCACCAATCAGTTGAGTGAAATTGCGCTGGGAGGGGAAATTTGTTGGCAAAATTCAAGCCTATGTCAGCTGGCCAAACCGAGATCAATCCAGTGTCATAAAGCTTTTAAAATGTCAATCTGCTTTTTTAAACTGTATAATTATTCCTAACTTCAAATGCAATTATTTTGTTTCTATTTTTATGATCTTAGAAGGCTGTGAAGCTTAACAGGGTCTGCTATCATTCCTTTTTCTTCATTTTCCACCCTTTTAGTTCCAGTAAAAAGATCCTTGGAAATCAACTTCTATTTGTAAATTTTTGCAGTCTGCAGGACATTTAGTAACTATGATTGCCAATGTTGGAAATCTATGGCTGGGGCTTCTAGATACCCTGCTACTGTTTCATCCAATAATATGAATGGCTATACCTGAGGTATTATGGCTAGTTTTCTGGGTGGTCACTCAAACTTAGTTACAGGCCAGTCTTATTATCAGAACGCTCCATGACAGTTTTCCACACCCAAATTCACTTCTGATTGAATATATTACAATTGATATTGGTTTATTCCTTTTACTCAGACTTCAACATATAACTTGACCTATACCACAGTGTATGGGGGAGGCAACCTGGCGGCTAAGGCCTCTGACATCTACTATCTCCTTATACACCCACTATCCTTCCCAGAAACTCCTTGTTGGTGGGAGGAGCCAGAAGGGAAGAAACTTAAGTGGGTAGGCTGCGACTCATCTCATCTACTACATGTGCTAAATCTCCCTTATTGTGAGAGGCACAGCTTCTTATCCCCGTTCTGGGTTTATGGCGGAGCTCTTTCCTGTTTAGGCATAAAGGTTGTTCACGGAAATTACACTTACTCTATTATAGAAGTTACAAAATTAAAGAACTATATTGCTAGTGTAATTATCAGTCGGGAGTATTTTATTTTTACATTATAATGAATTTTATATGAAAATGATAATTTGGTTAGAAACTATAGTTTGGAAGGGAATATCAAGGGTCTGTTACTTATATCTCTGGTAAAAAAATCAAACCTATATACATAACCCCAAAAGGATTCTAGAAACAAGGGTTGACACTCTCAAAATAAAAGAAAATCTACAAGGCTAAGATTGAAAAAGGCCAAATTTTTATATGATGATTGTGTCTACCCAAATGCCACAGATAATCACCTCAGATGATGTCAAGATAATGAGAAAATTATTAGTGATAGAGATAAAACTGTTGGAATAGAAAAAAATTGTGTTAGTAATTAATACAGAGAATGTTCAAATCACTAAGCCATTTTCAATATTTGTAAAAAAATATGGTCCTTCTAATGGTAGGCTATTGGTATTTCTATATCCTTAGACAATATTTCTGAAAATATACTGATCACCACTCTCTAATTGGTGACTTTTTTATTCATAGCTTGGTTAATTAATCAGAAACCCCAAGAAGCGCCCTTAACCACATATATAAGTATATTAGTTATGAACCTCTAGCAGTATGCATATACTGTCCTCCATTAGTAGGGTTTTTAGAAATATAGTATTACTACTAAAATTTACTTGTAAAAATTATAACATTGATCCTTTTCATGACTCATGACCTGATCATGGCATTAAACTGAGAAACAAAGAAGATGTGAATAAGGCCAAAGGAACCAAGTTGGCTGCCCTCTAGGATATCAGTCATACCTTGGATTACCGCTGAATCAGGCAGGCAGGCCCAAGTGTTTTTCAAGAAGGCGCGTGATGCAGTTTGCAGAATTACATCAAAGGCGTCAAAAATCACACAAATATTGTAAATGATAAAAGTCCATCAAGTTTGTTATAAATAGGATTTAGTTTGTTTTTGTAATATCATATTACCAAAACAGGTAATATTCATCTCATTTTTAAGTTGCCGATTTTTACATTTTTTCACTATGGGACTGCCATCAATGGTAGTCTATCATTATTGACTAGAATTTGTTTGGATTACCAACTTCACTTATAAATTTAGTATGTTTGAACAATATTTCCGTTGGACGTCTTCCTACTATAATAAATCTATCTATCATATTACTATATATATGATGACTTTTGCTAGTCTCTCCATTTACCTCCTTATGAAGGCATACCATTACATATATCAGCTATAAAAAGGTTGGCCTCTTCCAAAGTGGGGTTTTCTGCAATTTTAATAGATGTTTCATGAAGATTTATAGACACTATTCTCATATTAGAAGACCAACCCCTTTATAATTATACTTGTAGGAATTTTATATGTGTGGGACCATTTCCTAGTGGTAGTAGAGTGCCTTGGCTGTTTAACGTGGTTACTATGCTTCTTACATTCATGTTATCATTTCTTTGGCAGTGACCCATGTCAGACATTTACCTTTGCAGACTAGAAATCAGAATGCTGTAGGTCGAGTTCTGCCAAAAAAGGGAAATTTCAGCCATTTGCAATATTCCAATGCTGTTAAGAGTTCATTTAATTGTTATAAATATGCAAAAATTGATGAAATTGGCCAAAAGTCCCTGGCTGATTCTTGGTGGAACCCCGTTAATTAAGGAATCACCAGTCCAAAATCCATATGGGCATTAGTAAAATCAGCATGTCAGATTTGCATGACCGCACCATGGACCTTGGGGGAATCATCAGAAGGCACTCCCCTGACCCCAACGTAGTCCTTCAATGCACCTGTGTGGGAACCCCCCTTTTATAGGCTTGGCGGGGTCCCCCAAGGTGCAAGAAATTTCTCAGGTGGTGATTGGCTCAAGTTTATAAAAATGTTACCTCACGGGTATGTTTGGGCAAACATAATTCCTCTACCTTAACTCCACTGCCCTGATGTGAGTTCCCAAATTATGATATGCTATTACTGCATATTTCCTAATTTGGCTCATGCAGGCTATTCCAAACATATCCCTAAATTCCCCCTTGACCTTCAAATTTACTTTAAGCAGCTAGTTAATCAGAGGTTGAGGGATATCATTTTCCTCTTTATCACGCGCTTAATAAAAAACCTTGAAAATCCAATTTTATTAGCACTTTTAACTAAATCTTTATTTAAATTTATTTGTGGAAACCAGCTGGTGGAAGCACCAGCGAGAATAATTAGGCTGGTTACCCACAACCCAGCTTAGCGTTTCTTTCTTTAATGATCATTGTAAGGTGCATGCCCTTCCCACGTGTATTTAGGGTTTTTGGGCCTTTTATGGGCCTTTTTTGCATGGAATTCAAGATCTTCCTAATCTTCAATATATTTTACAATAAACATAACTCACTCACCCTCTCTTACGTTGAGGTGTTGCAACAGTTCTGACCCAGTGTTTGGTACTGGATATATATAGTTTTTTGTAAACCATTTTAAGTTTTGGAAGGTTATAAAAGTTTTTGGAACGCCTTTGGAAGTTGGGCAACTCTCATTACCTTACTTCCAAAATTACCATGGGCTCTTTTCACTCAGTAATTTGGGTTGCTTGTTGAGGTCCTAACTATATGAATATTATGGTCAGGTCCAGGGCCTTACTATGGCTCAACGTCATCAGAACATCAGATTCTAAAAAAGTGTAAACAAACAGTTAGTGTATTTTATGGTATGGCGAGATCCACATGGGGTTTCTGAACATGTGATTGGTGATCTACTTGGAAAAGTTCCATCTCAACTAGAGGAGTTCAGAAATTTGGTTATAGATGTTTCACCAAAGGAGGCCCCTAAAAATACCCCTTAGATGCACCAATTCTTCTTTGATTTTTGAGGGTTCTTTTTTTCATATTTTCTTTATTAAGAGATCTTGAGGGTCAGTGGGGTTCTAGCCCCTATGTTTTATTGAGTGTTTCATTTAATCTAGCTGTAACAGTTTAGTCCATGGCCTTTCCTACAAATACTGCTCCCAAAAGTCAGATTTTCTTTTAAAATGGAGGCTCTTTCCATTGTCAGGCTTTTACTATTAGGAGGAACTAAATAGTTGGCAGGAGTCTAGCCCCAAATCTTTTTAAAAGTTTCAAAAATTGGATGGACTTGTCTCGCCTGTGGTTACCCCTATAAATACTGCCCTCAAAACCAAATTTCTTTATTAAAAAGGTGGCATCTTTCAGTGCCTCGCCTTCACTCTTGGGAAAACTTGAGGTTCAACATGGGTCTAGCCACAACATTTTAGTCAAACATTTATCTGATAAACTTCCCATCTTAGAACTACATAACCTGAAATGATGCAAAACCTCAGTGGAAGGGAGTTTTGCTATAACAATAATAGGGAGTGATATCTTGCTAGGTATCAAAGTGGGTGGGTGACTTTTTATCCCAAAAACGCCGTTTTTAATGTAAGTTATATAAATTCAAATGTAACTTTGGTAAACTCTTATGGGGATAGGACAGGACCAATTTTAGTATATCATATGACCCTTGAGATTCTTGGCTAACTACCAATATGATTTGCCGCACTCAGAAAGTAGAATTTTTAAAAAAGAATATGGCAAAAGATATGCTATTGCAGAAGATTTGCTAGGTATGTTTGTAAGACCTGGGGTAGCAGCCCCTGCACTTTAACATGGGGGAATATACCTTCAGAACCAAGAAGGGGAAAAAGGATGCTCTCCACATCACTTAACAGGGAGATCTAGCTCTTGTTGTTGAGTGGTGGGTGATAACCTAGCACCTGAATGTTGTACTTTTTCCACTCTTCTCACCACCAAGGAATTGATGGAGAAGATCAAGAGGTTTTCAGAAGGTGGTGACCAAAAACCATCACCAACAGCAAAGGTGCAGCTCCCCGCCTTGCCAGAAACCACCTCTCATAGTTTGAGTCTTATTAACGAGAGCAAGATGATAATGGGCAAAATTAAATTGTTTAAATCAACCTTGGACTCAAAATTACCCATCCAACTTCTTTCCTTGCCGCCAGTATAGGCGAGCCTTACCCAATAGGTTTGGGAATGGCAAACTTATTCAATTTAAAATGTGATCGCCCATACATGCCCTGTCCTTACGCATGCTCTGTCAGCTGTCACAAAAATTGTTTCTGGCTTGCTAAGCGAAATGCACCCCAAAAGCTTTGTAAATATTTTGATACTAATCCAGTCAGTCAGGTCAGATTTAAATCAACATGTTTAGCAATTTAGTGTTTCAATTCACCATTACTTAATTTCAAAAGATATTTTCAGGAATAAATGCTACATTCCAAATTCCCCACATATCAAGCTTATAAGGCAGATGTCACCAACAGATTTTGATGTCACTCCATTTTTCTTCCTACCTTACCTTAGTTTTATGTAAAAATATAAATACTCTAATTATTCAATTTTTTATTAAATTAAAAATTATCTGAGGTGGGTCAACCTTGGGACAAACATACCACACCGAGAATATTTTCTAGTCAGTACAGTTTTTGAACTCAAAAACTGCACTAGAGTGGAAGCAGTTTTACCTGCCAGGCTAACCACTCTTTTTTTATTAAATTAAGAAATTTGTGAAAATAATTTTCTGCTGTGTTTCAATTTGTAATTTCTTGTCATGTATTGGTATTCTACCTACTCAAATTGCATCAAACAATGTGGATAGCTGTAAAGGCGGTATTCATGTTGCTGCTGATGTGGTTGGTAACCCATCTTGAATGGCAGTGCAGTCTTATTTATATCACAAGTCCATGACATGTTCCATCAGTCATAAGAGTGACAAAATATCCAACGTCCTTCTTTTATATGAAAACACACCCTGGTAGCATTATTCTGCCTGTAACTGATCCTATCTTTAGTTTGGTTGAATTAACTGCATTAGATAATGAGTTAGTGAGTTTTTTGCTTCCTGCTATTCTTTCTTTCTTCAGGGAAGTCTATAGCAGCTATTTTGGTGGATACCGGTTCCTCTGAGAACTTTATTTATATAGATCCAGCCAAATACCCTGAGTTAAGTTACTTACCCAGTAGTATCATTAAGGAATGAACTTCCCAGGGTATCACACTTTGAAAATTCAGGGTCTGGCTGATTATTAAGTTGGGATGTACCATCTGGCTGACCAACTCTTGGAAGTAAAAAGCCTGCTGTACCCTATTATCTTGGGAGTGGGATGGTGGCAAAAATTTGATCTCTGTACCAATTTAAAGGCCAATACCCTGACTTTGTCCTTAGAGTGGCCAATAATTACACATCCCCATGTCTGAAGTCAACACATGAGAAAGCTGCTGCAATAGCTCAATGTATTTAAGCTTAGTCTGGCGCCTCTGATGAAGCCCACTCCAGAAGCTCCCCTGCCCCCTGTTGGAAGGGTTGAAGTCTTTATTTGATTAAGCTTCATCAAATGCCTTAACTGATCATTTAGAGTTTGATTATGATTTTAAACTCATTCCTAACTTTATTTGCATTTCCTCCCCAATCTACCCTTTGGCTCTTCAGGAAGAGGCAGCATTATATATTGGGTTACAGAGCAACTAAAAGTGCTGATTCCAGAGAAAATCCTTAGTATACTTGTCACTCTTATTAGTGGAAAAAGCAAATGGTACTCTACACACTTGCATAGACTATGGTAACTTAAACTTTGACACCCTACCCAATTTCCAACCCATTCCTTTTGGAATCTAAAATTACTCAATATTTTGAGAAGGCCAAAATCAACTTCAAGTTAGATTTCCTGAACGCTTTAATCAAATTCACATCAAAAAGGTGTAAGGATGGTTTACTGACTTCTGCATCAAAATTAATGTTTTAAATTCTGGGACATGCCATTTGGCCTTTTTAATGCACCTGAAATCTTTCAACGCCATTTTGATGTGGCATAGAAGAGCAGTTGGTGTAAGTACTGTGGCCTATATAAAAACATCCTGGTGGTCTCCCCAAATCAGGAGTCTCATGAAGTCCATTTGCAGCAAGTAGTGGATCATTTTGGGGCAGCAAGCTTGACGCTGAAATTGAGTAAATTCAGGTCTCTAGGTACCAGGTGACATTCTTGGGCAACATTGTGCTTGACTGTTGGACAATTGTCATCTTGACTTTAACAAAAGAATGTTTTGGGGGAAGAATAATCCTGATTTAACAAATACAATTGAGCATTACATATCTGATCTCATAATAATATTAGTTTAAACGAAAATAATGACAATATTGGCCAAAGGACCTGGCTTATTTTTGGTGGAATCCTGCGAATTGGGGCAACACTTTGCCAACTACTAAATGGACTATTAACTCAAAACCTAACAGTCAGATTACTCTGATTACATGGCATATTCTGGGGCGCCTTTTGAATGGTTCTCCCCCAACAACGTCCAGTTCCATTTCAACACCTAAGCAGTGACCCCTTTTTATAGGCGTGGCGGAGGTCCCCCAAGGTGCAATTAATTTAGAAAAAGGTGATCAGTTGAGATATATCAAATTATTACTGTGTGGGTACATTCTGCCTAACAATACCTTCCAACCAGCCATTTCACCTTTTTGACTCAAATTTCCTGAGATCCAATAGAATGAATTACCATATTACCTATTTTGGATGTTACCAAGATATCCCACATGACCAACATTGTATTTCCCTTGACCCTCAATCCAAATTAAATATGGAATAATCTGATATCAAGAGGGTTATTTTCTCTTCCCGCGCTTACACTAATAAAAACTCAAACCCACGACTTTTTATTTTAATTAGTGTTTTTACTTTAAAATTAATAAAACTGTTGTGGGAACCATAGGCGATTAGCACCAGAGAGCACACAACTAGCTGGTTTCCTACAAAGTGATGCTCACTACAGGGGCTACCCAGTAAACCACCAAAAATCGTTTAAAATGGAGGCTTTAACGTGAGTAACCCCTAACTTTTCCTCTTCAAAATGAATCAAGTTTAGTTGCCCTGGAAAAGAAACTAGCAAGCGCTCTGTCCCATCTCAAAGAGATTGAGCAGCGCCCATTATAAGCCCCCTTAAAGAGAAGTAAACCCCCGGTGAAGGGAGCATTGCTTCCTTTTTGTATGTTATGAAGCTACCATGTATGGCGCAACGGATATGCAAAAAGTTCAATATATCCTTCCTTGCTTAAGCCACATAGCATAAGAAATGATAGTTCCTCACATGGCCCCTCTGCATACCTGGGAAGAGGTGAAGGAGGCTCTTTTAGCTGAACTCAGATCAAAGCAGAGTCTACATAGGGATAAACAGGCCTTTATGCGCCTTATCATGTATGAGGGCGAACCAAATGCTGCTTTTGCTGAGCGATTTTACCTCGCTGTGCAAAGGTTGTCAAAGTCTAACATGCTAGCCCTGGATGATGCTATTGCAGCCATGTTAACTGGGTTAGATTCTCAACCCTCTCTCGCCAGGCATATCATTTCAGTGAAACGCCACTTCAAAAAGATCTGTGAGGTAAAAGAGGCTCCGTTAGATGTGGTTAAATTCCATTTATGTGCCACATCAAACGAAGCTGAGGTGAAACCTTCAGCTCTAACCATTGAGGAGCTTCCTCCTGTTAAACAGTTGGGAGTGAGCCCACCTGTGCTTAACCTCCCTGCGAAACCTGCTTCCTCAGTGTGACTTAAAAATGATACTACGCCCTCATGTAAATTGGGGACCTGTAAAGTAGTTGATACCATGCTCCAGCACCCACTCAGAAAAGCTGCTGTGCAATCCCCACCAGCTAAGCTGGCAGTTGCGCGCCCCAATGGAAACCACTGTGACAATAAAGGGCTTTCTTGGAAAGACTTATGGTCAGAGGATAAATACCCCACCTCATGTGGCCATATCCTCTACTTCAATTGTGTCCTTGCCAGTGGTTGAGAATACCCTTGGGGATGAATCTGAGGGGGTTATAGTGATTTTGGTTACTATATATTGGGAGCCCCTGCGGAAGTAGAGGTTCCTGATCATTTGAACGCTGGAGGAGTATATGAGACTACCATACCTGAGGAAACATACCTCAGACAAATTATAGGGTGTCCAAAAGTTATTGACACTACCAGCGATGGTGATCAATTCTTAGCTGGCTTTATTTGACCCCTTCAGCGGGTCCATCCCATAAAAACCATCTTGGATAAATACCCCGAGTCTGCTCAAAAACTAACCTCCACCTTCCAGCTCAAGGAGGTATTAGCTTTGTCGCCTAACTTTGGAGGAACACTCACTAAAGTTGAAGTGGTCATTAAGAAAGTCTGAATAATGGCCATCCTGGACACTGGCTCCCCAGTTAACTTGATCTCCACTAATCATATCAAAAATATAAAGATAGCGCCTAACTTGGAGTACAAGCAAGAATTTGTAACTGCAGTTCCAAACAATACCTGGGCTATTGGGGCATACTCTTCCCTTCTCATTCAAATTTGGGAAGCTTATCTTATCAGCCCATGCTGTGGCTTTGGATAACAACGCATGAGATATGCTCATTGGTACCTAATTTATGATTGAGTCAGAGGGAATAATTAATATGAAGCAAGGTTTCCTCTCATTACTCAACTATGAAGTCTCTTTAGTCTTATCCAATAAAGAACCCAGCAAGCAAGAATACTCTTGCCTGTCAAATACAAACACTTTTCAGCTATGACTTTGCTTTATTCTACCTCTGGTCACAACACAAAAAACTTCCCAATTCAGTGGATGCTAGGGACGACATCCCTTTCTATGCTGCAGACGAGGTCTTGATTAAGGCTGGTGAACAACGAGTGATTGACACTAAAATCACGCTCCAAATCCCACAACACTACTTGTTGCAAATTATAAGTCTTGAGGGCGTTAGCCCTAAAGCCTCAGATACTGCCTAGGATACTAGACCCAGCTTACCAGAGGCCTATTATCCTTTCTGTTAGGAAACCTCACCGGAAAAGACATGGTCACATAAAAACACCAGGAGATTGGTAGAGGCTTCCTAATTCCAGTGGAGGACATTGAACGCATCTACACCATTGGCTCTATGGCGAATTTGGACTTGCCCATAAATAACCTGGGGTGTACCCTGCCCAATGTTCATATTTCGGATGAGTTAACTCCAGATGAGCTGAAAAAGTTCATACTATATTAACCGACTATAGTGACATATTCTTTAAATCAGATAATGACTATGGCCACATGAAGGGCTGGTGCCACTACATTGATGTTTAGATGACCATCCTATTAGGTCCAAACCTTACTGTAAATCAAAGGTAGAAGAACAGCAGATGAGGACGGAGCTCAAGAAGTTACTAGAAGTGGGGTTACTAGTTCCTTCACAAAGCCCTTGGTCTTCCCCCTGTTGCTAATTAAAAAGAAAAGTGGAAGTCATTGGATAGTCATGGACTAAACAAGATAAAATACCTCACAAAAAAGGATAGCTGTCCTATTTTCAACATTGGTGACGCCCTGGCCCAACTCTCTGGCTCTAACTTTTTCCCGCCATGGACTTAGCTAGCGTCTAGTGGCAAATGGACCTTTCCCCTGAAGGCCAGGAGAAATGTGCTCTCATTTGTAGTGAGGGTCTCTTCCAACCATCCCGAATACCTCAAGTGTTGTGTAATGCACCTGCATCTTTTCAGCGTTTGATGAATCACGTTTTGCAGGTCCTGAAGTTAACTTGTGTCATTGTTTATCTTGATGACATCAAAGTGTTAAGAACCTTCAACGAACATCTTGATCACCTGAAGGAGGTGTTTCAAAGGTTACATAAGTCAAATATTAAGTTGAAGCCCTCAAAGTGTACCTTCTTTCAAAGGAAATTGGAATTCCTTGGACACTCCATTTTCAAAAACGAATCTAACCCATGAAAGATAAGGTTGAAACATTTCAAAAATGCTTTTACCTAAAATCTACAAGATTTCAGGTTTTTCAGGGATAGTGGGGTATTAACATCAGTTTATTCCCAAGTTCACCCAGATCAGCGAACACCTCTGTCAGGATAGGGTAGCTGAGGGTAACAGTTCCTCCATAGCGTACCAAAATGGATGAGATAAAATGTCCCTCAGAGAGTAGAAGGCGGGGAGAGCTTGAGACCCTAAACATAGGTGCCAGTAAATTTCTATAAGCTTTGAAATAGGTGACAAGGGATCTATTGTACTAAAACCGATGATCATGAAGTTGATGGCCAGAGAGGAGCTTTCTAAACAGAGGCTCTAGAAATAAGCAAATCAATATTAAAATGGAGGTAAAATCGTAATTTTATTTAGTGAAAGGAGCAGATATTTATAGGCTGTGTTTTCATCCTAGTTCTTTAGGGTAATGACATCCTACACTGGCAAGAATTTCAGCACCCTGACGTTAATCAGGGGGAGTCAATGGCAGGCTTTCCTCTGACAAGTTGTTTAGGTGACGGAAAATAGAGCTTCGTTGAAGTGAGAGGAAATTTTGGAGAGGTAATGGAGGTAGGGAAATTAGAATGAGGCTGAGTGAAAGTGGGTCAAATCCCAACAACTCCCTCAAGATCTTTCTTAGGGGGATGGTACTTGCGCAGGAAACGGCTATGGACGTAATTAACTACAGAGACAGTACCAGTAGCAGCAATAGAGTATTTAGGCCCCCTACAGTATATCACAAAATAAGGACCAGACCAAGTGGTGGCAAGCTTGTGGTTCCTATCCCCAGGATATGGTGGTAGAACAAGACTAAATCTCCTAAAGAGTATTCAGGGAGCGTAAGTCGGCGCTCATTGGCTTGAACCCCTTCTATAAAAATTTGTAGTTTTTATAGCTTCATTAGCCATAGCTTGGAGACATATGATCTCATAAGTTAACCGTCGCAGGGTAAGCTCTAAATTACTTAGATTAGCTGATTTGATGATAGGATGAAGACTGGAAGGAAAAAGCGGCTCTCGACCATATAGGGCTTGTAAAGGGGACATCTTAATTATACTGTGATAGCTAACTAGATAGGCTAAGGAGCTAGGGAGAAACTTCATTCCAATGCACAGGGTCTGAAGCGGCTAACTTTTTGTAGAATGGAAATTGAGGTACCATTAGCATGCTCTACTGCGCCATTGGTGGTGGGATAATATGGTGTAGTGAAAAGGTGCTGTATACCTAGCAAAGAAGTTAATTCCTGGACTATAGAAGAGATAAAATTTGTGCCATTGTCCGATAAAGGTATCTGCGGGCAACTGTGATGGGAGAATACTTGTCAATACAGGAAGAGGGAAGTAGCTCTAGCAGTAGCATGAGGGACTGAAGTGGCCTCAACCCACTTTATTAGGTGATTAGTGGCAAGGATAATATAACGATGGCCATAGATAGCCACAGGTAATGGACCTACAACATTAATGCTAACAGTATCAAAAGGGGCCCCAGGGGCTACAAGCTCGAATTTAAAGCGTGGATTGGACTTGTCCTGGGAATGGCAGGTTAAAAAATTTCCAAAACATCATGAATAGACTCAGCCATATTCTCCCAGTAGCATTTGGTTTTTAGCCACTCAAGGGTTTTCTTTATAGCCCCATGCCCAAGGGTTTTATGGGCCTCCATGATAGTTTCAGTACAAAGCAAAGGGCGGAGATAGGGCAGAAAAGAGGTGCCAACCTGTTTTAAAAACACCATTGCCAACTTTAGTGTTAGCAGTCATCTTCTTTAATTGGGCTTGAACGTCTGGAGAATATTGAGGCCACAACCTAGGGTGAGGGAGAAGCTCAAAAAGTTGATCCTTTTCAGGAATAGTTACATGTAAAATAGGGAGGTGGAGTACCCATCCGCATTTTGATGAATGGCGCTGGCTCTGTGAGCTATAGAAAAATCATAATATTGGAGCCTGAGAGCCCAGAGAGCTAACCTCCCATCAGGATCTTTCATTTGACAAAGCCAATAGAGGGTGGAATGATTGGTAACAATTGTAAAATGTAATCCATACAAATAGGGGCAGAAGTGTTTTATAGCAAGTAAAACTGCTGGGCACTCACGTCCAGTTAATGAGTAATTCCGCCTTACCCTGGTTAACGTCTTGCTAAAATAAGCAAGTTGGTGGTCAACTTGGTCTTTGTCTAATTGGGAAAGGATAGCATCTACAGCGGTGTCACAGGCATCAGTGAAGTGAACAAAAGGCTGGTTAAAGTTAGGATGTAATAAGACAGGTGCTGATGACAAGGCAGTGCGTAGGGAATCAAAGGACTGTTGATGTTCAAAGCCCCAAAAGAAGGACATATTTTTGTGTAGGAGTTTAACTAAGGGCTCGGTAAGGTCAGCAAATTGAGAGATAAACTGGCGGTAATAGCCCACCATTCCCAGAAAGACTTGGATGACTCATAAATTCTTTGGAGCAGGCATGCGTTTGATGGAAGAGACCTTATCTGGGATGGGGAGTATACCTTGCCGCGTCACCTTGTGTCCTATAAATTCCATTTCTCATTCAGATAAATTTACATTTTGAAGGTTTTAGTTTCAAGGAGGCCTCCTGTAGCTGCTGAAATACCTGTCAAATATGATCAAGATGTGCAGTAAAAGTTTTGAAGAATATGGTGAAATCATCGAGGTATACTAACACACACATGAGTTTAAGGTCCCCAAACAACTGGTCCATAGCCTATTGGAAGGTGGCAGGGCGTTGCATAACCCCTGCAGCATACAGATGGGCTCAAACAACCTCTCATTGGAGATGAGGGCACACTTGGAATAATCCTCAGCGGGAAGATTAATCTGCCAGTAGCCACTGGCCAGGTCCATCGCGGAAAAATATTGGGAGCCAGATAAGGATTTCAAGGAGTCATCAATGCGGGCCTAAGGTAGCTGTACTTATGTGTAATAGAATTCAATCGTCAATAGTCCATAGCAACACCGTGGCTCCCATCCTTCTTCTTAATCAACAGGAGAGGGGAGGACCAGGGACTACGCGATGGTTGAAGGAGGCCAGCATCGAGCAATTGCTTTAATTTGAGGGTAACCTGGGATTCTTCAATTTTAATTTTTGTTAGGTCGAGAGCAAAAAGGAGCAACATCTCCAGTATTGACCTGGTGTTGTACGTCTTGCATATGGCCATAATTGTGGGTGCAAGAGGAGAAAATATCCAAATACTCGTCAATCAAAGCTTTGGCAGCCACTTTTTGCTCAGATAGCAAATCAGAACCAATTTGTATGGGCACCGCAGCAATGACAGGGGGCTCATCTAAACTAAAATCATGAAGGGTCTCAACGCCATAAACCTCCATCACCTGGTCATAAGGCAAGAGGCGGACATAAGTGATAGGTTGATTCAACTCAATGATTTTAGGAGACCAGGAGAGGTTGGCTAAAAGAACAGTGACAGTGCCTTGGTAAGCGGGATCTAAAACCCCTGGACAGGGGAGAGCTTTGAATTTGGGTTGGGTTAATTAAACTAGAAATTTTGAGAAAGTGATCAGGCGGGAGAACCAACTGGATCCCAGTGCCCACCAGGATTTGGGTCTGCAGAGGTATGGTAATGACTTGGGGAGAATGTAAATGCACCCCCTCCTCAGCCTCAACCATGGGAGGGGGCAACTTAACTTTGGACCCCAACACACAATATTCTAAATGCTCAACTGAAGCAAGAGACTTGGTCAGCCATGTCCTCAACTTCCGCTTCCCTATTTCCTTAAGAGCAGAAATAAAATTAATGGGACACAGTATCCTAATATAAAAATAAAGCTATACTTAAAGTTAATAATAGCAGCATATTCCATAAGGAACCCAGTGTCCAATAGGAGGTCGTTGCTATTATTATCTAGGGCTACAGCAGAAATAGAGAGCTGTAGGCCAACTAGCTTTAAAGGCAAGTGGGAGTAAGCACTTATAGCTCGAGCATATGTGGTACCAGCTATCCCATATTCTAATAAATGGTTAAGATCAGGTTGAATCTTAATTTTTCCGGTTAGTCAAGAAGAAATGATGTTAATTGGAGAGCCAGAGTCAACAATAGCAAAAACCTTCACCTTGTGGACCACCGCTTTAACATGGGTTACCATCACTCCCTATTGGGCTGGGATAGATATATAGCTGCAGGGGCCAGCTTAGAAAGAGGATAAGAAGAAATATCGCTCAGTTTATTATCAACGAAAGATTCAATAGGGGTTTCCTCTTCAGGAGCACTAGGGCCAACAAGGTTAGCACAAATGGTATGAACTGATTGTTTTGGGGTGCAGTAAAGTCATAAGCATAGGGAGCCTCTCGCCCTATGCTGACCCCTCTTTTGCTTTTTCTTTGGCCATTTTCATCCAATAATGCTGAATGGTGTGGTTGTGATGGCCACAATAGGTGCAGTTGGGTCAAGCTCAATCTTTTCCAGACTCATTGTTGTTCACTATATGAATTTGAGAATATGAGAATGAAGTGGAATCAGGAGCAGCAATAACTACAGAAGCGGGAATTTCAAGAAGGGGTTTTCTTAAACTCTAAATTAGAAGTAAAGTTTCGTTTCACTGATGTCATGTGAAGATGGAGCTGCAGATTGAACTCTAAAGCGGACAGGATGGCAACAACGGCATCATCAAGTTTGAGGCAGTTATTAGTTACTAACGCTTGAGCCTCAGCATAGAATTGAGCAGCAAACTCTGCGGGGGATTTGCCATGTCTTACCTTAATACTCATAAAGGCATGTTTCTGATTCGCCAAGATGAGATCACTACTGAACTCTAATAAGTACGGCCTTCATCTCAGCTCAAGTGCTTCATCGCATGAGGTGGGGTACCATGATTTATTGAGCGAATCTACTAAGGCAAGAGGTTAGAATTTAACTTTTTGTTGATCAGAAGCTTCCTCCATTGCGTTCTCAAAAATATATAGAAATGAAGCAATACTTACTTCCCCTGAGGTGAACTTGTCTTTAAAAAGAAGGTTTAAACGTAGTTACCATGGGAGCTGAAATAACATCAACGCCCACTAAGCTAACTTGATTAATTTCAAATAGCTCTGATTTGGAAGGAAGCACAGGATTTCGATTTAAATCAGCCTGTTGTTGTTATTTTCCAGATTATTTTGAAGAACCCCAATTTGGGCAATTAGGGAATTGGTAGATGCTTTTTGTTGTAGTTCATTGTATAATGATTCCATTTTGAAACATTGATTTTAAACAAGGATCAGAGCTCATAATTGTCTTGCTCCAACCTAATATTTTTTCTTTTTGATGAGTTGAATTGGCAGTGAGATTAATGTAAAGATGGTAAGTGTTGTCTAACCCTTCATTGATCACATTGACAGTAAGGTTTGGATCAATAGGTTCTCCAGAGCAATATAGCTAAAAGCTTCAAGCAATATTTTCAAGGTTTTGTTCAAGAGCAAGAAGGCGGCTATTTAAGGAAGGATCCTCTGGAGGGAAAGGTAAATGCACAGTTGGACCTGGGGGACCAGGAGGCCCAGGGGGCCCATGAGGACCAGGATGCCCATAGCCAGGGGGGCCAGTTTGCCCAGAGGGGCCTTCACCTCCATCACGACCAGGGGGCCCCATCACCCCTGTGGGCCAGCTGATCCCCTCTCCCTGGGGGCCAGGAGGCCCTGGGATTTCGGGCACGCCTGAGACATTAAACGCTGGTTGGATTGCTGATTCAATCTGGTTTAATCGTTCTAAAGTTTGTTTGGTAAAGCATTAAGTTGGCTGGTGAGATTGGTAATGGCTTGTTGCAACTGACTCTCATTTATTGTGGTAGTCTCCTTGAATTGGGCAGCTACTTCCTCGCAAAGCAGGCTAGCCACTCATACTTCCAGTTGGGAGAGTTGGTTTTTAATTCTTAAATTTATTGCGGGGAGGGCCGGCCATGGGACGGACACTTCTGAATATGACTCAGACGAGACAAAACTCAGTACCAGGTGAGGCACCCCAGAGAAGCGATGCTATCTCTTGTTGCCAGCGAGAACGCTACTTATGGGAAGGGGGAGGGAACGTGTGTAGGGGGCGTAGCCACTATTGAGCACGTGTGGAGGAAGGGGTCTAATTTGATGAACCAGACTGGGAACCAGGAGGAGACCAGCTGTCAGCAACGTGGTGGGAGATATCCAAACATCCACGCTTGAAAGTGGTCCACCAAATGGGACTGGAATCTGTGTACCGCTTATGGGTGGGTGGGGGTGGAGCCTGCGATGGCATCCAAGACAATCGTGTGGATAGTCCACATGGCGATTGCAACCACCAGAGCACGAAGGGAGGGTGGGAGGGGGAGGCCATTGATGAAGCAAACATATCTCTTGACAGACTGAAGGGATGTGTTTGATACTGGCCTAGCAGACGTTGGACTTCGCGCCATATTACTTTAGAGGTGGGGCACTTCTCCAGGCGGTGAAACAGCGTTCCATACTGGCCACACACGACACAGGATGAGTGTAAAGCATTAGAGAGCGCTCAGCTGTACGATACACCCGCCTCAGGCAGCGCCACACATGGGAGCGGACTTGAGGCTGCAACAGAGGATGGTGTGCGTATTTCCAGATAGTCTTTTGGGTTTCAGTGGAATAAGGGATGTCCATCATGTCCAGGTAGTCCATCCTGGATAGGACTTGGGGTCGAATGGGGATCACGCCATCATGGATGGGTAGCCCCTGTACCTCTTGTGTGAATTGAGGAGAGGGGCGGCCTCTTCAGGTTGTATGTCCACTAATACGAATTTTCCACTCTTCGCTTCGCATGGAGAGTAGGATTTGTTTATAGTAGGTTTTGGTCCCGTGAGGACCTGTGGCTGATGTGTGTGATGCGAGGTATTTCATCAGGGAGTGGGGGTTTGATGGATTGTTGAGGCCCAAGGCTCGGGAGAAGTTGGAGCAGGCCGCGCGGGACCAGTGTTGGGATGGGAGTGTAGGAGCAGTGATGGTCGCAATCCAGGTGCCTAGGATCTTGGCGGCATGGGCTTTGAAGTCAAGTAGGCCCATGCCACCATGATGATGAGGGCCAAACATGACCTCTAGCCGTACTGGTGGAGGGCGGCCTGACCAAAGCCAACCTTGTAGCAAAGCATACAGGGATTTGAAGAACCTTGGGGAGAAGGGGATGGCGTGGGCTCCAAACCAGACTTTGGATAGAAGCATAGAGTTGGCAAGAACAACCCTGCCAGTGAGGGTAGTAGGGTGGGCTCTGAGAGAGGCGATTCGCTTCGTCACGTTGTCCAGTATATGGCCCTCCATTACTGCTGACGCGTATCCTCCTGCCTCCAACCACACGCCCAGATGGCGTACCGGTCCTATGGTAGGTCGCGGCACAAAGGGGAGCACCAGTGGAGCGGTGTGTTTTGAGTTAGTAAGGCGTGGACTTGGGCGAGCAGCTGGGCGGGTTGGGAACTACTTGCTGGGGCCCAGCAGTTCTGAAACCGACCAAGGAGGATGGTTTCGGTTTTGGAGGCGTTCAGTGCCGCGTTGCTTACTCGGGAATATTCCTGGATGAGGGCTTCAAGCGCGCGTGCATCTTTATTATTAGACACCCCCACCACGCAATCATCTGCAAATGCCATCATCTTGACTGGGGTTTGCCTGGCACATGGACCCCAGTGAGTTGGGCATTCATATTTCGCAGTAGTGGGTCAAGGCTGAAGTTGTATAAGAGTGGGCTCAGGGGTCCCCTTGTCGCAGGCCCCTTTGAGGATGGACTACTTCTGTTAGGAAACCTGGGCCGCGCACAGCCATTGTTGCAGATTCCGTGAGCAGCATCACCCAGTTAATGAAGCGGGGAGGTAGGCGGAATTGTTGGAGGCAGGCCCTAAGGTATTCCCAGTTTACTCTATCATAGGCCTTTTGTTGGTCCAAGAATACAAGTGCCCCAGAGGCTGTGGACTGACACACATTAGCCACAGAGTGCACGTTATCCCAAATTGACCTTCTGGGGATGAAACTGAATTGTTCTGGAGAGATGGTGGCAGATGCTACAGTCCCTAAATGGTTAGCCATGATTTTTGTTAAAATTTTGGTGTCTGTGTTTGTTAGAGAAATGGGGCGCCAGTTGGCTAAGTCAAGCTTATCCCCTTTCTTGAAGAGTGTGACTGTAAAAGCCTCATGTCCTCCTGGTAGGAGGCGCATTTCCAACAGGCTTTGGTTGAGTGAGGCTAGCAGCAATGGGGATATGTATTTAAAATATTTTTTGTAGAACTCATATGGAATGCCATCTGGGCCTGGGCATTTTTGGTTTGGTGCACCGCGAATGGTAGTCCATAATTCGTTTGGAGTAATTAAATTCATTATTTCCGGGTATCGGAAAATGGTGCAGATATGAGCTCTGTCGAGAAATTCCGCCATTTTGGCCGGCTGAATTGGTTTGGCTCAGTATAACTCAGAGTAATATCTTTGCGTTTTGATTGCCACTTTGGCTGGTGTGTCCACGATAGAATTATCTGATCTTCACACCTGTGTGCAGGCCACGCTCTGGCGTGGTGCAAAATTTTTTTGAAGAAGTATGCGGTGCACTTGTTGCCTTTAGTGATGCGTGTGGCCCTGTATTGGACACAAACCCGATGTTTGTGTTGCCTTTCAAGTGCGTTAAGGTGGGCTGCTGCCTCTGCCCACTTCTGGCCCCATGCAGGGCTATATCCTGAGGCTGGAATGTTGGAATCCAAGTGGGGAAATTCCGCCAGCGCGCGCAATATAACTGCCAATATGGCTCATGAGCGTCTGGATGAGAGATGGCGATAGTGGCAGATGGTGTCTTTTTGAAAGTTGCCCATGTGGAAGTGGGTCCGCGCAAAATGGTGCAACAAACGATTTTGCCAAAGTTGCCTCTTCCACTCACGTGGAAAATCCTGGCGACGCAAGCTCTGGGGGGCGGATTTTGCACCAATGTGGGGCCTTTGCAACTGTGACGGGTAAGTGGTATGTTATCGAGACCAGTCGGTGGTCAGAGAATTCCATTTTCGTTGTTTTGAAGTGGGAGATGTGGGGTTGAAATTTCACCGGTGCTAGAATAAGGTCAATGCGGGTCATGGACCTTAATTGGCTGTTGTGGATGTGGGGACGCATCATGTTTTTGAGCAGTGGGGCATGTCATGGCAGCGCATCCATTAACCCAAGGGTGGCTTTTAGAACGCGTAGTTCTACATGACCCTGTGGGGCGTGGGGTGAGGGTGGCCACTGGTCCGTTGGTGAGGTTAGCCAACAGTTCATGTCACCAATTAGGAAAGAATTGGGGGGTAGCGGGAGGGATTTGACCAATGAGAAAAATTCCCAACGCTCTTGTGCACCATTTGGGGCATAAATGTTGATGATTGTGTGTGCAACATTGGCCCATGAGAAGGTGACAATGAGCACTCGGTCATTTAGGAATGTTTCTGAAGATGTAAATTTGAAAAAATTGTTTTTCCAAATTAGCACCCCACAGTGCTTCGACCAAAAGGATAGGGATGGTAGGAGCATTGTTTTCCAAGCATCCTCAGAACCTCATGGACAGTGGGTTTCCTGGATGGCCAGGATATCCACAGGTAAATTATTTTGTAAAAAACTCAGTTTCCTAGCCCGGGATGGGGAGGCCTTGAGTCCAGCGATATTCAGCATCCCTAGAGTGAAGGTTTCCCCCATCGCACCTTAGGTGCGAGGGTGGGCCCCTGGCCCACCAGCCTCTTCCAGGTCCCCACGGGCTTTCACAGCAGCATGGGTATTAGCAGCAACGCTACCAGGGTTTTTGTTAATTTTTGTGGAAAGAGTTGCGTTGGCTTTGGCCTTCGCTTTTTGTTTTCCTGACATCAGACGAATTTTTTGCGGTGTGGATAAGTTCGGTGCACCGTCGAGTGGGGCAAAAAAAAATTTTCAGTTGGGATAGGTCCCAAGTCAGTTTCAACTGGGGCTTGGGTGCAGCAATTGGGTGAGATTGAATCTCCCATTGGATCCTTGGATTGAGTGGCCAGTTCAGCTTGGGCCTCCTAATCTGATTGGGTGATGGATTCCCAAGTTGCTTCCGCCGCGAAGGTCTCCATGTCCTCCTGGCATTGTGAGTGTGGGATGGTGGTGGTGACCTTGGCTGCTTCCTTGGCTGCGGTCCTATGGGCCTGCTTGGCCTTCTTCCGCTCCTGCGGGGAGATGGGCTTTACCAATAGGTAGCAGCCTTGTGCTCCCCACGGGAAAGCCTCTTTGGTGCTTGCAGTTGGTTCGTAGTGCGCCTCTCCGCTGGTCATGGCCGCCGAGGGGTGCTCTTGGAATGTAACGCCCTCTTTAATGGGGCATGCGTGTGCCTTATGGCCGAACGCATCACAGTGGGTGCAAATGGGGGGCGCGCTGTCCATGGTTACCCGGAATGGGTGGGTGGTGTGCCCTGCAATATCAATAAAGGTGGAGTGCGGGATCTGGGTTAGGTCCTTCGTGATCTCCTCAGTTGGGGTCAGAACTGCGATGGCTTTGCCAGTGCACAGGTGTGGCATCAGCGTGAAACGTTGTATTTCGAAAGATTGTATTTCGCCATATATGGCGAGACCATCTTTCAGGTGTTGCTCCAAAATGTCATGTTTTACCGTAGTAGGCAAAAAGTCAAACGTGAGGAAAATTTGGTTTGATTTTGTCCATCTGGTGCATTTAGTTTCAATGACCTGTTGCCCTTCGGGGAGGTTGACCACTACGCGCACTGCTGCAGCCTCGTCTGCTGCTATTTTGCTTTCAAAACCTAGGTCCAGCCAACCGCGTGACATGGAGTGAGGTGCAACGTACACCGCAGTCGGGAAAATTTTGTGTACATCTTCATAAAATTTTTCCCATAGGGCCGTTTTTTGGATGTCCAGATACACATGGACTCCAAATTCCACCGACGAAAGTGGCTGGGAATGTGGCATATTGATGTACTGGTTGCATCGTGCTTGGCACGCAAGTATCTCTGGGGAAATTGTGACCGCCAGTTTTTTTTGATTTTTTTCTATTCCGCTGGATTCTCTGGGGCGTTTTTGAACGTTAGAGGCCGCGGGCCTTCCGCCTGCTCCTCTTGCCTTGCTTGCCCAACTGCTCCCTGACATGGGCGCAGACTAATCCCTCTATGAGATTATTAAACTAGATTTAGTCTTGAATTGAATGGGTTGCAAAAGTGTTTGCAACAAGAAAGAAAAGTAAAAATGGGGAGAGTTGGTTTTTAATAAAGATAAGTTGGTTGTGATTTTCAAGAATGGCCTCACGGTTATCCCTTACAACTGAAGAAGCTGAGTTGTAGAATTCTAAAAGATAGGAGTGTAATTATTGGGACAAGGTAAACTGTCTCAAGATTTCCTGATGGTAATCCCCATCATTTGAACTAAATATTGAATGACTGGGTGCATAAACTTTCACAAATATTGCTCCATGTGAGATACTCCTACTTTGGAGCCAGGTAAGGTGGTGGATTCATATAGAGCTCACATATTATCAGGAACTGCAGAGGCTTGGTTAAGATGGAGCGATCTCCAGGGAAAAGAGCACCTAAAAGTAATCAATTAATAGTATCAGCAACACCTGTAGGCTGAAAATGATATTTTGGGGGTTCAAGGGTCAGAATATAATTATCAAGCATAGTATGGAATTGCATAAGATTGGGTGTGTTGTTCTCAGGGTCACAGTTTCTAATACAAGTTACCCATTGAGTGATGCTGGATATTATGGTAAGTGGCCAAATAGAGTCTTAGCGGGAATCAACCATTGTGAATATATTTATTAGCAGGCAGCTTGGGAGAGTACCCGTAAGAGAGCATTAATTATTTTGTCAGGATAGGGTAGCTGAGGGTAATAGTTCCTCTGAAGAGTACCAAAATGGATGGGATAAAATGTCCCGCAGAGAGTAGACAGCGGGGAGAGCCAGGAGTCCTAAACATAGGGGCCGGTAAATTGCTATAAGCTTTGAAATAGGTGACAAGGAACCTATTGTACTAAAACTGGTGATCATGAAGTTGATAGCCAGAGAGGAGATTTCTAAACAGAGGCTCTAGAAATGAGCAAAATCAAGATTGATATGAAGGTAAAATCGTAATTTTATTTAGTGAAAGGAGCAGATATTTATAGGCTATGTTTTCATCCTAGTTCTTTCAGGGTAATGACTTCCTCCACTCGTAAGATCTTCAGCACCCTGACGTTGATCAGGGGGGAGTTAATGGCAGTTTTTCCTCTAACAAGTTGATTAGGTGACGGAAAATAGAGCTCCGTTGAAGTGAGAGGAAATTTTGGAAAGGTATTGGAGATAGGGAAATTAGAGTGGGGCTGAGTGGAAGTGGGTCGAATCCAACACCCTCATTCGCCTATTGACTAAGAACACCCACCCCTTATATTGGGGTGCTGAACAGAAGGCCGCTTTTGAGACTTTGAACAACTGCTACAACAACGTCCTATTCTGAGACATCCCAATTACAATAAACCGTTTATCCTGTTTACTGACGCTTCAGGCCATGCCATTGTACCATCTTAGCCCAATTAGATGAGAATGGTAGATCATCCAGTTTCTTATTTCAGTAAGATGCTGTCAAAAACGGAACGCAATCACAGTGTAACTGAGAAGTAGTGCCTTGCCGTTCTTTAGCTGTGAAGAACTACTGCCCTTTTCTGTATGAAACCACAGTTCTCTATGGTTACAGACCACGCTTCCTTAAAATGGTTAAAGAATATGAAGGATCCTACTTGCCAGTTAGCTCGCTGGACTCTAAAGCTCCAGCATTATGATATTAAGATTGAGCACCGTGCTGGAACCCGTCAAATAGTTGATGGGTTAACTCAGCTTCAAGTCCTTCATTTGGATAATAGTGAGGCGGAAAGGTTATATGATCTTTTAATGATCCCCAATGAATGGGATAATGAGGATGATCCTGTTCAGAAGATGTTAGCCCAGCACTCCTGTAACAATAAAGTGGAGAATGGGAAATTATACAACCAGAGGGGACAAAGTGGTTGCCTTACTTTGGCCCTCAGAATGCATGCCTGCTATCCTGGAAGCTCAAACCACCCTAGGTCATGGAGGAGCAAAGAAAACCTATGAGTGGATTAAGGATTGGTAAATATTGGGAAGGGATTATGGAAACCATTGTTGAAGTCTTAGATGCCTGTCTAACATGTATAAAGCAATCTAGTTTCAAGACTAGATACTAACATCAATTTACTACCCCAACAACCTTTCCACACCATCATCCTGGATGCAGTAGATCCTCTCTCTCAGATGACTGTTGGAAACAGACATATCTTAGTCGGCATTAACCACCTTACTAAGTGGGTGGATTCCGTGGCTCTTCCTGCCCAAATGGCCAAGGCCACCACCACCTTTTACATCAATACATTTTCACTCATTATGGGTTTCCCTAAGTACTACTATGTGATAATGGTAAGAATTTCACCTCCAGAGTAGTCAAAATCCTGGCCACTTTCATGGGAGCCTAACAACTTTCCTTGGCTCCATATAATCCTTCCACCAATGGGATCATGGAAAGAGCAAATGGAACCTTGGTTTCCATTTTATGAAAAATGGCCTCCTCTGATCCTCTTCACTGGGATCAATACCTACCCAGTGATCTTATGATATACTGGATTAGCTTTCACCAGATCTTAAAGGTGTCTCCATTCCATGTCTTGTAAGGGCATGAACAAGGAATGCCTGCCCTCTTAGCTAATGATGTCTTCTCTAGTGGTGAGAAACCTGAAAAAGCCATGAGAAGATTAGTTCACTGTATCATTCAGCTATAGTCTGAGGCTATGATGAACCTAGCTAAGACGGTCACAAAAGAAGGTCAAGCTGCCAATGAGCTTTGAGCTCCCCTGCCTTCATTACAAGTGTTTGATATGGTATTATACTACCATAATTACATCACTCTGAGAAGAAGCAAGCTTGTATCAATTTAAGAAGGACCATTCACCATCAATTACAAGAGAAAAAACGAGTACTCTATTAAGTCTTTAGCTACAGGGATTACTATAGATAGGGTACATGGCCATTTCCTACAGCCCTATTCTCCCCCAACATTAGTGAGGGGGTGATTTTGGACAATTTCCATCTCAACTTCAGCAAAAGAATGTTTTGGGGAAGAAGAATCCCGCTTTAACAAATATAATTGGGCAATTAAATGTCTGATCTCATAATAATATTAATTTTAAACAAAAATAATGACAATACTGGCCAAAAGACCCTGGCTGATTCTTGATGGAACCCCACGAAAATGTGAGCAAACTTTACCAACTACTAAACAGGCTACTAACACAAAATCTAGCAGTTTGATTACTCTGACCATGCAGCATATTCTGGGGCGCCTTTTGAATGGTTCTCCCCCAGCCACGTCCTGTTCCATTTCAACACCTAAGCAGTGACCCTTCTTTTATAGGCATGGAGGAGGTCCTCCAAAGTGCAATTATTTTAAGAAACGATGATTGGTTGAATTATATCGAATCATTACCGCATGGGTACATTCTTCCTAACAATACCTTCCCATCAGTCATTTCACCTAAGTGACCCAAATTTCCTGAGCTCCAATAGGATGAATTACCATATTACCTATTTCATAACTTTTTTTTCTCGTTGCAATCACTTTTGCAACAAATTCATTTCAAGACTGACTTTATTTTGATAATCTCACCAAGGAGATTAGTTTGCGCCCATGTCAGGGAGAAGTTGGGCAAGTAAGATAAAAGGCAAAGGGGGTGGCCCCGCGACTTCCAACTTTTGCAAACGCCCCAGAGAATCCGGCGGATTAGACAAAAGCAAAAAACTGGCTGTTACCATTTCCCCAGAAATTCTAGCTTGGCAAGCGCGATGCAACCAGTACATCAATACGCCGCACTCTCAACCACTTTTGTCAGTGGAATATGGAGTTCAGGTGTTCCTGGATATTCAACAAATGGCATTGTGGGAAAAGTTTATTGGAGATGTACAATTTATTTCTTAAATGCGGTGAATGTAGCACCCCACTCCATGTCACTCGGTTGGCTGGATCTCAGTTTTGAAAGTAATGAGGCAGCAGATGAAGCTGCGGTAGTGCGCATTGTAATTGACCTCCCCAAAGGGCAGCGGGTCATCGAAAATAGGTGCACCAGATGGACAAAATCCAGCCAAATTTTTCTCACCTTTAACTTTCTGCCCACTACAGGCAAACGCGCCATACTAGAACAACGCCTGAAGGATGGGCTCACCGTATACAGCGAAATTCAATCCCTTGAGATGCAACGCTTTATGCTGATGCCACACCTGTGCACCAGCAAAGCCATCACAGTTCTGACCCCAACTGAGGAGATAGCGAAGGATCTAACCCAGATCCCGCACTCCACTTATATCAATATTGAGGGGCATACCACCCACCCTTTCCAGGTCACTGTGGACAGCGCCCCCCATCTGCACCCACTGTGATGCGTTCATCCATAAGGCACACACTTGCCTCACAAAGGAGGGCATCATATTCCAAGAACATCCCTCGGCGGCCATGAACAACAGGGAGGCCCACTATGAACCAACCGCCAATACTAAGGAGACCTTCCCGTGGGGAGCACAAGGCTACTACTTGCTAGTAAAGCCAATATCCTCTCAAGAGCAGAAGAAGGCCAAGCAGGCCTGCAGGGCCACGGCCAAGGAGGTGGCCAAGGTCGCCTCTGCTATCCCACATTCCTAACGCCAGGATGACATTGAGACCTTTGCAGTGGAAGCATCTTGGGAATCTCTCAACCAATCAGATAGGGCTTCCCAAGCTGATTGGGCTACTCAATCCAAGGATCCAATAGGCAACTCAATCTCACCTGACCTTTGCACCCAAGCATAGATTAGAACTGATTCAATCTCCAGCCTACCTGAAATTTTTTTTAATTCAACTGATGGTGCACAGCACTCAAGCGCACCACAAAAAATTGTTCTGCAGCTGGGAAACCAAAAGTGAAGGCTAAAGCCAATGTGAACCTAACTTCCAAACTCACCCACTCTTCCAACTATGTTGCTCACACACCTGAGGTGCCAAGAAGCGCCATGAGGATCAAGAGGAGGCTGAAGGGCCCAGATGCCCTTCCCCTCACACCTAAGGTTTGATGGGGGGAGCCTTTACTTTAGGGATGTTGAACATCGCCAGACTCAAGGCCTCGCCATCCTGGGCTAAGAAACTGAGTTTTTTTACAAAATAATTTACCCATGGACATCCTGGCCATCTAGGAGTCCCACTGTCTGCGCAGTTCTGAGGATGCTTGGAAAACCATGCTCCTCCCATCCCAGTCCTTCTGGTCCAAGCACTGTGGGGTGCTTGTTCAAAAAAACATAATTTCAAATTTTTATCATCTGAATCCTTCCTTAATGGCCGAGTCCTCATGATCAAATGTTTGTGGGCTGACGTGGTGCACATTATCATCAACATCTATGCCCCAACCTATACAGGAGAGCATCAGGAATTTTTATTGTCAGTCAACACCATTCCGCTACCCCCTGACCCTTTTGTAGTCAGCGATATGAACAGTTAGTTGGACCCATCCACTGACCGCTGGCATCCCTCACCCTCCCCATCCCAGGGTCACATAGAACTTCGTGTCTTAAAGGCCACCATAGGGTTGTTTGACACACTGCCGCGCCATGCTCCGCTACTTGAAAACATGTCATGCCCACAGATCCACAATGGCCAATTAAAGTCCATGTCCCACATCGACCTTATCCTCACACCAATGAAATTTTGTACTCAGATTTCCCACTTCCACACATCAAAAATTGATTTCTCCGATCACAGGCTGATTTCAATTACCTTCCACCTACCTGACCCAGCAGCTCAGGCACCGCATTGGTGAAAACTTCACCCACCCAAACTTGCGTCGTCAAGATTTTCCACATGGGTGGAATCCATGACTTCAGCACAGGAGTTTATCACACCATTTTTCACTGACCCAATTTCCACCTGGTCAGCCTTCAAAGTGGACACGATCTGCCACACTCGCCACCTCTCCTCCCGCCACTCATGCTCTACCTCAGCCATCATCTCGCGCGCTCTGGCGGAGCTAGCCCACCTGGAGTCCAACATCCCAGCCACGGGCTACAGCCCTGCTTGGGGCCATAAGTGGGCAGAAGCAGCCGCTTACCTCAACGCGCTTGAGAGGCAACACAAACATTGGGTTTGTGTTCAATACAGGGCTATACACATTACAGTGGGTGACACATGCTCTACTTATTTTTTAAAAATTCTTCGCACTGCGCCAGAGCTTGGCCTGCACACAGGTGCAAAAAACCAGACAATTCTGTTGTGGATAAGCTGGCCAAAGTAGCAATCGAGATATAAGACTATTACTCTGAGTTATACTGATCTGAATTAATTCCACCAGCCAAAATGGCAAAATTTCTCAATAGCGCTCACATCCGCACCATTTCCTGATACCCGGAGTTAATGAATTTGATTACTCCAGATGAAATCTGGTACGCCATCCGCGGTGCATCAAATCAGAAATGCCCCAGCTCTGATGGCATTCCATATGAGTTCTATAAGAAGTACTTCAAATATCTATCCCACTGTTGCTTGCCTCCCTTAACCAGAGCCTTCTGGAAACGCGCCTTCTACCAGGAGGGCAAGAGGCTACACCATTACGCTATTTAAGAAAGGGGATAAGCTAGACCTAGCTAACTGGCGCCCCATTTCTCTAACTAACATGGATACTAAAAGTTTAACTAAAATTATGGTTAACTGTCTAGGGATTGTAGCATCTGCCACTATCTCCCCAGAACAATTTGGTTTCATACCCAGAAGGTCAATTTGGTACAACGTACACTCTGTGGCTAACTCATGTCAGTCAACGGCCTCTGGGGCACTTGTATTTTTAGACCAAAAGAAGGCCTATGATAGAGTAAACTGAAATTACCTCAGGGTCTGCCTACACCAATTCCGCCTACCCCCCGCTCCATCAGCTGGGTGATGCTGATGATGGAATCTGCGACAATGGCAGTGCGTGGCCCTGGCTTCCTCACGGAAGTAATCTGCTCTCAAAGGGGCCTACGCCAAGGGGACCCCTTTACCCTCTCTTATATAACTTCAGCCTTGACCCACTACTTCGGAACATGAATGCCCACCTCACTGGGGTTCATGTGCAAGGCCAAGCCCCAGTCAAGATGATGGCATTCGCTGATGATTGTGTGGTCAGGGTGTCCAATAATTATGATGCACGCGTGCTTGAATCCCTTATCCAGGTTTGCTCCCTGGTAAGTAATGCTGCACTAAACGCCTCCAAAACTGAAATCATCCTCCTTGGTTGGTATCAAACCCTCTGGGCCTCAGCGGCCTGTTTCCAGCCCAGCCCATCTGCTCACATACGTGCCTGCTTACCCTGCCCACCCCACACCGCCCCACTTTTGCTCCCCTTTGTGCAGCGCCCCACCATTGGGCCCGTCCGCCACTTGGGGGTGTGGTTGGAGGCAGGCGGGTATGCCTCTTTAATGATGGAAAACCATATTCTGGATAACGCGACTAAGCGCATAGCCTCCCTCAGAGCCCACCCTACTTCCCTTACTGGCAGGGTTGTTCTAGCCAACTCTATGCTCCTCTCCAAAGTTTGGTTTGGAGCCCACGCCATCGCCTTCTCCCCAGGTTTTTTCAAATCTCTGTATGCCCTTCTACAAGGGTGGCTCTGGTTGGGCAGCCCACCGCCAGTGCATCTTGAGGTCATATTTGCCCTCTCCTTAGTGGTGGCATGGGGCTGCTCGACTTTGAGGCCCATGCTGCAAAGATACTGGGCACCTGGATCGCGACCATCACCATCCCTATGATCCCCTCCAAACACTGGTCCCGCGCGGCCCGCTTCAACTTCTCCTGCGCCCTGGGCCTTGCCAATCTGTCACACCCTCACATCTTGATGAAATATCTGGCTTCCCACCCTTCGGCTGCTGGTCCTCATGGTACTGCACCCCACTTCAAATAATTCCTTCTCTCCATGTGGAGCGCTGAGCGGAGAATCCTTATTTTTGGGCACACAGCCCAGAGAGGGCGCCCCTCTCCTCGGCTCACACAGGAGGTACAGGGGCTACCCATTCTGGACGGAATAATACACACACGGTCCCATGTTCTATCCAGGGTGGAATACCTGGACATGATGGACATTCCTTATTCCCTTGAGACCCAGAAGACAATCTGGAAATACACCCACCACCCTCTGCTGCTGCCTCATGTCCGTTCCCATGTGTGGCGATGTCAGAGGCGAGTGTACCATACTTCTGAGCGCTCTAACGCTTTACACTCATCCTGCGTCGTGTGTGGCTAGTATGGAACGCTGTTTCACCGCCTGGAGAAGTGCCCTACCTCTAAAGCGATATGGCGCGAGGTGCAACGTCTGCTTGGCCAGGATCAGACACATCCTTTCAGTTTATCTAGGGATATGTTTGCTTTATCTATGGTCTCCCCTCTCCCACCCTCCCTCCGTGCTCTGGTGGTTGCAATTGCCATGTGGACCATCCATACGATTGTCTTGGATTCCATTGCAGGCTTCACCCCCACCCTCCCAGAAGCCATCTACCAGTTCCAGTCCCACTTAGTAGACCACTTTCAAGCGTGGATGTTTGGATAACTCCCACCGCGTCGCCGTCAGTTGGTCTCCTCCTGGTTCCCAGTTTGGTTCATCAACTCGGACCCCTTCCTACACATGTGCTCAAATGTGGTTTCAGCCCCTTTACACGTTCCCTCTCCTTTCTGTAGTGGCGTTCCCGCTGGCAACAGGAGATAGCATTGCTTCTCTGGGGTGCCTCCCCTGTTCTACGTTCCATTTTCTTTATGTCTTTTTGGAAGTGTTCTTCCCCTGGTCAGCCTTCCCCACAATAAATTCAAACCGTATTACCTATTTCAGATGTTACCAAGCTATTCCACACGACCAAAATTGTATTTACCTCGACCCTTGATCCAATTTTAATATGGAATGGTCTGATATTGAGAGGGTTCGTTTTTTCTCCTCTTGTGATTACACTAATAAAACTCAAAACCCAACTTTATATTCTATTAGTGATTTTTACTTTAAAATTAATAGAACTGTTGTGGGAACAGCGGTGGTTTAGCACCAGTGAGCACATAGCTTGCTGGTTTCCTACATTGGCCAGGGTCAAAATGATTAATCCTTACATCGTGAAAACTATTTGAAATTGGCACACTCCAATCTTAGTAAAAGAATTACATAGCTTTTTAGGGATATGCATCTTCCTTAAGAATTTTAACCTAGTTTTATGAGGTTGCTGCACCCTTGTACAAAACCGGTGGGCTAAATTTTTCAGTGATCACCTACATTGGAGGATGTATCATAGTTTGTGAAGTGCATTTTTCTTTCTACCTCTGCTCTTCCTTATATGGACCCAAGCAAGGAGCTTATAATGGTCAGTGATGCTTCCAATTTGCTATTGCTGCAGCTCTAATGCAAGTGGGAGAAGATGAAGTTGGGAATCCAGTGGGGTATTTCTCCTACAATCTTTCCATACTAGAGTTAAGCTACGCAATTTATGATAAGGTGCTGGCGGTAGTGGAAGCTCTAATTTACTGGCGCCATCAACTACATTGTTCTTCCCAGCCATTCTGGGCTTATCTTGACCATTAAGTGCTGTCATATTACTGCACCCCTAATGTCTTAACTTCATGGGAAACTTTTTGGCATGAGACACATGCACAGTCTATATTCTTTTATGTTTACAAAAGGCAAGAAGAATGGGTTGGCTGATGCCTCAAGTCGCAATCCAGCATTATTTCCTGACCTCAGGGAGTTGGAGCTCCATAAAATACAAATTGTAATTTCTCCCAGTAATGTGTCAAATAAGCCATCTATAGTCACCTGTACTCCTGGTCTCGCTGGTCTGGAGAACCTGGATAAAGTAAAGTGAGTGTCTGTAACTCTCTCATTCCCATAGAGGTGGTGCAGGATTCACAGTCACGCCGCTAGGGAACTAGCCGTCAGCAAGAGTGTAAATAGGGCGCTGTGGAGGGTTCCAGAGCAAAAAGATCTAGGGTGAGGGTTTACAACACAGTGTAGATTAGTAAATAACAAAGAAACAAAAGAATCTTGTTGAACCCCAAAAGGGAATCCATAACCAAGTGGAGGGTGGCGCTAGGGTGCTTGAGTGCCTCGATCTGGAGGGGACCAGGGCAGCCCAAAGGTGCACCAGATACTGTAGTTAGTTTTGACAAAATAAAGTGGTCAACGTTGTTGGAGACCTCCTCAAAGAGGTCCATGCACAGGTTTGCCTAAGGACCATATTTATAAATGTAAGCTTAATGGGAAATTTCAATTAGGAAGACTACCAATGAGGAAAGTTGGTCTTATGAACCATACTCTAAACAATGGGAGGCAAGTTGGCAACTGAGGAAAATGGTGCTAAACCTAAGAAAACCATTAGTGCACACTACCATCGCCAGGGTACGGTAGCTCAACATTGACCAAACTAAGCTATTAATTTCAGGTGAGGCCGTCCCAATTTGGCAATATTGTAAATCAAACAGGTTTTAAACCTCCGTTCTCCCTAAAACTGAATTGAACTATCATCATTAAAATAGCTAGTGCAATTTAATGCCATTGCTGCAATGCAAGACCAAGCATCATGCACATTCCCTGGACCAACCTGGGCGTATCTAGCCTGCACCAAGCGTAGGTTAAGGTATGTCTTAAGTCAGAGCAGTCTTGTAGCTTGACCTTTTTAAACTTCTGACGTCTAGCCTTATCTTTGCAGTTGGTTCCCTCAATCATGTCATGTTGCCATGACAGATAAGTATGATATGTTTGAATTTTTAAATTTATTGCGGGGAAGGCCGACCATGGGATGGACACTTCCGAATATGACTCAGGACAGACAAACTTAGTACCAGGGGAGGCACCCCAGAGAAGCGATGCTATCTCTTGTTGCCAGCGGGAATGCCACTTATGGGGAGGGGGAGGGAACGTGTGAAGGGGCCGTAGCCACTATTGAGCACGTGTGGAGGAAGGGGTCTGATTTGATGAACCAGACTGGGAACCAGGAAGAGAACAGCTGTCAGCGACGCGGTGGGAGGTATCCAAACATCCACGCTTGAAAGTGGTCCACCAAATGAGACCGGAATCTGTGGACAGTTTCTGGGAGGGTGGGGATGGAGCCAGCGATGGCATCCAAGACAATCGTGTGGATAGTCCATATGGCGATTGCAACCACCAGAGCACGGAGGGAGGGTGGGAGGGGAGGCCATTGATGAAGCAAACATATCTCTTGACAGACTGAAGGGATGTGTTTGATCCTGGCCTCGCAGACGTTGGACTTCGCTCCATATCACTTTAGAGGTGGGGCACTTCTCCAGGCGGTGGAACAGCGTTACATACTGGCCACACACGACACAGGATGAGTGTAAAGCATTAGAGCGCTCAGCTGTACAATACACCCGCCTCAGGCAGTGCCACACATGGGAGCGGACTTGAGGCTGCAACAGAGGGTGATGTACATATTTCCAGATTGTTTTTTGGGTCTCAATGGAATAAGGGATGTCCATCATGTCCAGGTAGTCCACTCTGGATAGGACATGGGGCCGAATGGGGATCACGCCATCATGGATGGGTAGCCCCTGTACCTCTTGTGTGAACTGAGGAGAGGGGCGGCCTCTTCGGGTTGTATGTCCACTAATACGAATTCTCCACTCTGCGCTTTGCATGGAGAGTAGGATTCGTTTGTAGTGGGTTTTGGTCCCGTGAGGACCTGTGGCCAATGTGTGTGATGCGAGGTATCTCATCAGGGAGTGGGGGTTTGATGGATTGTTGAGGCCCAAGGCTCAGGAGAAGTTGGAGCGGGCTGCGCGGGACCAGTGTTGGGATGGGAGTGTAGGAGCGGTGATGGCCGCGATACAAGTGCCCAGGATCTTGGCAGCATGGGCTTTGAAGTCAAGCAGGCCCATGCCACCTTGATGATGAGGGCCAAACATGACCTCTAGCCGTACTGGTGGAGGGCGGCCTGACCAAAGCCATCCTTGCAGCAAGGCATACAGGGATTTGAAGAAGCTTGGGGAGAAGGGGATGGCGTGGGCTCCGAACCAGACTTTCGGATAGGAGCATAGAGTTGACTAGAACAACCCTGCAAGTAAGGGTAGTAGGGTGGGCTCTGATAGAGGCGATTCTCTTCGTCACGTTGTCCAGTATACGGCACTCCATTACTGCTGACGCATATCCGCCTGCCTCCATCCACATGCCCAGATGGCGCACCGGTCCTATGGTAGGACGTGGCACGAAGGGGAGCACCAGTGGAGCGGTGTGTGTTGAGTTAGTAAGGCGTGGACGTGGGCGAGCAGATGGGCCAGGTTGGGAACTAATTGCTGGGGCCCAGCAGTTCTGAAACTGACCAAGGAGGATGATTTTGGTTTTGGAGGCATTCAGTGCCACGTTGCTTACCCGGGAATATTCCTGGATGAGGGCTTCAAGCGCGCGTGCATCTTTATTAGACACCCCCACCACACAATCATCTGCAAATGCCATCATCTTGACTGGGGTTTGGCCTGGCACATGGACCCCAGTGAGTTGGGCATTCACATTTCGCAGTAGTGGGTTAAGGCTGAAGTTGTATAAGAGTGGGCTGAGGGGGTCCCCTTGTTGCAAGCCCCTTTGAGGGCGGACTACTTCCATTAGGAACTCTGGGCCACGCACTGCCATTGTTGCAGATTCCGTGAGCAGCATCACCCAGTTGATGAAGTGGGGGTAGGCATAATTGATGGAGGCAGGCCCTTAGGTATTCCCAGTTTACTCTATCATAGGCCTTTTGTTGGTCCAAGAATACCAGTGCCCCAGAGGCTGTGGACTGACATGCATTAGCCATGGAGTGCACGTTATCCCAAATCGACCTTCTGGGGATGAAACCGAATTGTTCTGGGGAGATGGTGGCAGATGCTACAGTCCCTAAACGGTTAGCCATGATTTTTGTTAAAATTTTGGTGTCTGTGTCTGTTAGAGAAATGGGGCGCCAGTTGGTTAAGTCAAGCTTATCTCCTTCTTTGAAGAGTGTGACATTAAAGGCCTCATGTCCTCCTGGTAGGAGGTGCGTTTCCAACAGGCTTTGGTTAAGTGAGGCTAGCAGCAATGGGGATATATATTTGAGATATTTTTTGTAGAACTCATACAGAATGCCATCTGGGCCTGGGCATTTTCGGTTTGGCACACTGCAAATGGCTGTCCATAATTCGTTTGAAGTAATTAAATTCATTATTTCTGGGTATTAGAAAATGGTGCGGATATGAGCTCAGTTGAGAAATTCCGCCATTTCAGCCAGCTGAATTGGTTTGGCTCGGTATAACTCGGAGTAATATTTTTACATTTTGATTGCCACTTCAGCCAGTGTATCCGCAATAGAATTATCTGATCTTCGCACCTGTGTTCAGGCCACGCTCTGGCGTGGTTCAAAATTTTTTAAAGAAATATGTGGTGTACTTGTCGCCTTTTGTGATGCGTGTGGCCCTGTATTGAACACAAACCTGAAGTTTGTGTTGCCTTTTGAGTGCGTTGAGGTGGGCGGCTGCCTCCGCCCACTTCTGGCCCCATGAAGGGCTGTATCCTGTAGCTGGAATGTTGGACTCCAAGTGTGCCAATTCTGCCAGAGCGCATGAGATAACTGTCAAAAAGCTTGTGAGCATCTGGAGGAGAGATGGTGAGAGTGGTGGATGGTGTCCTTTTTGAAAGTTGCCCATGTGGAAATGGGGTCCACACAAAACGGTACAACAAACTTTTCTGTTAAAGTTGCCTCTTCCACCCACATGGAAAATCCTGGTGACGCGAGCTCGGGGGGGCAGATTTTGCACCAATGTGGGGCCTTAGCAACTGTGACAGGTAGGTGGTAGGTTATCAAGACCAGTTGGTGGTCATAGAATTCCATTTTCGTTGTTTTGAAGTGGGAGATGTGGGGTTGGAATTTTGCTGGCATTAGAATAAGGTTGATGCGAGTCATGGACCTTAATTGGCCATTGTGGACATGGGGACGCGTAATATTTTCAAGCAGCAGGGCATATCGTGGCAGTGCATCCATTAACCCAAGGGTGGCCTTTAGAATGTGTAGTTCTATGTGACCCTGTGGGGCGTGAGATGAGGGAGGCCACCAGTTGGTTGGTGAGGTTAGCCAACAGTTCATGTCGCCAACTAGGAAAGAATCAGGGGGTAGCAGGAGGGATTTGACCGATGAGAAAAATTCCCAATGCTCATGTGCACTGTTTGGGGCATAGATGTTGACAATTGCGTGTGCTACGTCAGCCCATGAGAAGGTGACGACGAGCACTCAGACATTTAGGAATGTTTCTGAGGATGTGAATTTGAAAAAATTATTTTTCTGAATTAGCACCCCACAGTGCTTTGACCAATAGGATAGGGATGGGAGGAGCATTGTTTTCCAAGATTCCTTGGAACCTCGTGGACAGTGGGACTCCTGGATGGCCAGGATATCCACGGGTAAATTGTGTTGTAAAAAACTCAGTTTCCTAGCCTGGGATGGGGAGGCCTTGAGTCTGGCGATATTCAACATCCCTAGAGTGAAGGTTTCCCCCATCGCACCTTAGGTGTGAGGGGGTGGGCCCCCAGGCCCCCCAGCCTCTTCTAGGTCTCCACGGGCTTTCACAGCAGTGTGGGTGTTAGCAGCAACGCTATCGGAGTTTTTGTTGATTTTTGCGGAAAGAGTCACATTGGCTTTGGCCTTGCTTTTTGTTTTCATAACGTCGGACGAATTTTTTGCAGTGCGGATGAGTTCAGTGTACCGTTGAGTGGGTCAAAAAATTTTTTTTTCAGTTGGGATAGGTTTCAAGTTGGTTTTGACTGGAGCTTGGGTGCAACGATTGGGTGAGATCAAATCTCCCATCAGATCCTCAGATTGAGTGGCCCGCTCAGCATGTGCTTCCCAATCTGATTAGATGATGGATTCCCAAGTTGCTTCTGCCGCGAAGGTCTCCATGTCCTCCTGGCATTGTAAGTGTGGGATAGCGGTGGTGGCCTTGGCCGCTTCCTTGGCTGTGGCCCTACAGGCCTGCTTGGCCTTCTTCTGTTCCTGCGGGGAGATAGGCTTTACCAATAGGTAGCAGCCTTGTGCTCCCCACAGGAAAGCCTCCTTGGTGCTTGCTGTTGGTTCGTAGTGCGCCTCTCCGTTGACCATGGCTGCCAAGGGGTGCTCTTGGAATGTGACGCCCTCCTTGATGGGGCATGCATGCGCCTTATGGCTGAACGCATCACAGTGGGTGCAAATGGGGGGCGCGCTGTCCATGGTCACCCAGAATGGGTGGGTGGTATGCCCTGCAATATCAATAAAAGTGGAGTGCGAGATCTTGGTTAGGTCCTTCGCAATCTCCTCAGTTGGGGTAAGAACTGTGATGGCTTTGCCGGTGCACAGGTGTGGCATCAGCGTGAAGCATTGCATTTAAAAAGATTGTATTTCGCCATATATGGCGAGACCATCTTTTAGGTGTTGTTCCAAAATGTCACGTTTTACCATAGTAGGAAAAAAGTCAAACGTGAGGAAAATTTGGCTTGATTTTGTCCATCTTGTGCATTTGGTTTTGACAACCCATTGCCCTTCGGGGAGGTCAACTACTATGCACACCGCTGCAGCCTCGTCTGCTGCTTTTTGCTTTCAAAACCTAGGTCCAGCCAACCGCGTGACATGGAGTGAGGTGCAACATACACCGCGGACGGGAAAACTTTGTGTACATCTTCACAAAATTTTCCTATAAGGCCGTTTTTGGATGTCCAGATACACACGGACTCCAAATTCCACCGACGAAAGTGGCTGGGAGTGTGGCGTGTTGATGTACTGGTTGCATCATGCTTTCCATGCAAGTATCTCCAGGGAAATTGCGACCACCAGTTTTTTAAGATTTTTGTCTATTCCGCCAGATTCTCCGGGGCATTTTTGAACGTTGGAAGCCGCGAGCCTTCCACCTGCTCCTCTTACCTTGCTTGCCCAACTGCTCCCTGACATGGGCGCAGACTAATCTCCTCTGTGAGATTATCAAACTAGATTCAGTTTTGAATTGAATAGGTTGCATAAGTGTTTGCAACGAGAAAGAAAAAATGATAAGTATGATATGTTCAGACAGGTTGTCTTATCACACTCTTTATATCCAGAATACAGCATGATTATTACCAAGTGAATCCTTAACCAGGAAGACATAATGAAGGTATGTCATGTAAAAGATGATATGGTATGGTTACAGGGATGCTTATGGGCTTCCACTGTTCCTCTTCACCTGTATTAATCAAGGAGCATCATTATGGGATAGCCATAGGCTATTTTTGTTGAGCGGAAACCCTAGGAGTTTATCAACTGTACATATAACTGGAAGGGAATTTCAGCTCAGGTTGCACAGTATACCATGGAGTGCATTGTTTGCAACAGGATAAAATCAAAAAGTCATCCCTTGTTGGCTTGTTGGTATCAGTCAAGAAAGCAGAAAGTTCTCAAACCTCTTCTCCTTAGATTGATTGTGGATTACCCTTATCTGAGGGATATGGTGTCATCATTTTGGTGGCTGACCACTCCACCAAGATTGCTAACAATATCTCATGTCATACCACAGTTACAGCAACCAGATAGTTAAGTTTTTGTTTCTCACCTTTTATCCACTCATGGGGTGCTTTAGGATAGATTATTAGCGACCATGGACCCCAGTTCACATCTGTATAGGGAAGAGTTGTGCAAGGCTCTTCTTTTCGTCCATGCCCTTCAAATGCCTTTCATCCTCAATATGACGGGAAAACTGAATGGGTAAACTAATTCAGAGAACAATTTGTAAGGTGCTATATGCCGTCTGATCACTCAGATTGGGCTTCTCACCTGCCTTTGGCACAATTTAGTTATGGCAACGCCCAGCATTATTCTATTGGATGTTCTCCTTTCTTCGCCAAATTGTGGTTATATGCCCTCAGTTTAGCATGGAACCCAGTTGTGGTTCCAAAGAGGAAGCCATAATGGACTTTGCTAAGTTTACTAGGAAAGTACTACATTAGGTAAATACAAATTTGGATGCAGCTATGAAGACTTATAAGGAGAACGCTGATGGTAAGAGGAAGTTTATTCCAGAGTATAAGGAGGGTCATTTGGTGATGTCTGACGCCAGGAATATCCCCGTAAAGCAGCCCTGCAACAAGCTGGGACAAAAGAGAATAAGACCCTACCGCATTGTTACTAAAGGTAAGTCATACCTTATAGCAGCTGGATTTGACACCCAAGTTCTGAATTTTTGCCATATTCCATGAGAGTAAGATGACCCAGTTTGAGGCATACCCTCCTGAGACCCAGAGTCATAACTTGTGGATGGGGCACTGGAGTGAGAAGTGAAGGAGATTGTTGCCTTTTAGTATTTAAAAAGAAGGCTGTAATACCTGCTATCATAAAAGAAGATTGATGCTACAGTTAATAGCTGGGTTTTAACTTAAAATTGTGGCCATTATTAAGACTTAGTTAATGCTTTCATAGGCAGTTTCTTGAGGCGGATGGCCCCAATAATCATGCAATAATCACCTTGAAGCTACTTCAAGCTCATAAAAACTTCTTTTGCCAAGGCCCCTGAAAGAGGGGCTGTTTCTCAAAAAGCTGGTGGTTAATGTCATGACTTATGAACCAATTCTAAGAGTAATTTTGAGAAACAAGGAGGTTTTAAATGAGGCCAAAGGAACTAAGTATGCTGCCCACCCAGATCTCAGTCATGCCTTGGATTAACTCTGGGTGCAGGCCATGAAGGCCAAGGTGGGTCTCAATAAGGCGCTTGATGCAGTTTGTGGCATTATATCATTGGCGTCAAAAATCTTAAAATATGTTATAAATGAGAGCAGTTCACTATGTTTTATTGAAAAGTGAGGGTTCAATTTGTTTTTGAAATATCATATTACCAAATCATGTAATGATTATCTCACTTTTATGTTGTGGATTTTAACATACTCATACTATGGGACTACTATCGAGGTTATTCTCTCATTATTGGCTAGAATCTGTTTATATTCCCAACTACTTTTATAGCCCTATTTGTTTGAACAATCTCTATGTTGGCCTTCTTCCTTTTTTAACAATCTATTAATATTATTACTACTATAACTATATAATATTTATTGCTGGCCTCGCCATTTACCTCCTTAGAAAGCATGCCATTATATATGTATTAGATATGAAAAGGTTGGCCTCTTCCAAATTGGGATTTTTTCTGCAATTTTGATAGTTGCTTCATAGAGAGTTATAGACAATATCCTCGCAATCCTAGAGAAATCCCTGCCAAAAATGCAGTATGGTTTGAAATTTTATACAGATTAATTAAGAGATACCCTAACTCCTAACTGGATGCATCAGATTATTTATTACAAAAATATCCTTATATAAATAAATAATTCTAAAAAAAAGACTTTTTTTCTTTCTCGTTGCAAATATTTTGCAACCTATTCAATTCAAGACTCAATCTAGTTTGATAATCTCATAGAGGAGATTAGTCTGCGCCCATGTCTGGGAGCAGTTGGGCAAGCAAGGCAAGAGGAGCAGGTGGAAGGCCCACAGCCTCTAACGTTCAAAAACGCCCTGGAGAATCTGGCAGAATAGAAAAAAATCTCAAAAAACTGGCGGTCACAATTTCCCTGGAGATACTCGCGTGGCAAGCACAATGCAACCAGTACATCAACACGCCACACTCCCAGCCACTTTCGTCGGTGGAATTTGGAGTCTGTGTGTATCTGGACATCCAAAAAATGGCCTTATGGGAAAAATTTTGTGAAGATGTACACAAAATTTTCCTGACTGTGGTGTATGTTGCACCTCACTCCATGTTGCACGGTTGGCTGGACCTGAGTTTCAAAAACAAAATAGCAGCAGATGAGGATGCAGCGGTGCGCATAGTGGTCGACCTCCCCAAAGGGCAACAGGTCATCAAAATCAAATGCAACAGATGGACAAAATCAAACCAACTTTTCCTCACGTTTGACTTTTTGCCTACTACGGTAAAACGTGACATTTTGGAGCAACACCTGAAAGATGGTCTCGCCATATACGGCGAAATACAATCTTTCAAAATGCAACGTTTCACGCTGATGCCACACCTGTGCACTGGCAAAGCCATCGCAGTTCTGACCCCAACTGAGGAGATCGTGAAGGACCTAACCCAGATCCCGCACTCCACCTTTATTGACATCGCAGGGCATACCATCCACCCATTCCAGATAACCGTGGACAGCGCGCCCCCCATTTGCACTCACTGTGATGTGTTCAGCCATAAGGCGCATGCATGCCCCATCAAGGAGGGCGTCACATTCCAAGAGCACCCCTTGGCAGCCATGGCCAACGGAGAGGCGCACTACAAACCAACCGCAAGCACCAAGGAGGCTTTCCCATGGGGAGCACAAGGCTGCTACCTATTAGTAAAGCCCATCTCCCCACAGGAGTGGAAGAAGGCCAAGCAGGCCCATAGGGCCGCGGCCAAGGAAGTGGCCAAGGCCACCACCACCATCCCACACTCACAACGCCAGGAGGACATGGAGACCTTCATGGTGGAAGCGACTTGGGAATCCATCACCCAATCAGATTGGGAGGCCCATGCTGAGTGGGCCACTCAATCCGAGGATCTGATGGGAGATTCGATCTCACCCAATTACTGCACCCAAGCTCCAGTCAAAACTGACTTGGGACCTATCCCAATTGAAAATTTTTTTTGCCCCACTCGACGGTGCACTGAACTTATCTGCACTGCAAAAAATTCATCTGACGTTAGAAAACAAAAAGTAAAGGCCAAAGCCAACGCAACTCTTTCCGCAAAAATTAACAAAAACCCCCAATAGCGTTGCTGCTAACACCTGCGCTGCTGTGAAAGCCCGTGGGGACCTTGAAGAGGCTAGTGGGCCTGGGGGCCCACCCCCTCACACCTAAGGTGCGATGGGGGAAACCTTCACTCTAGGGATGCTGAATATCGCCGGACTTAAGGCCTCCCCATCCTGGGCTAGGAAACTGAATTTTTTACAACATAATTTACCCGTGGATATCCTGGCCATCCAGGTGTCCCACTGTCCACGAGGTTCTGAGGAAGCTTGGAAAACAATGCATCTCCCATCCCTATCCTATTGGTCGAAGCACTGTGGGGTGCTAATTCAGAAAAATAATTTTTTCAAATTCACATCCTTAGAAACATTCCTAAATGGCTGAGTGCTCATCGTCACCTTCTTGTGGGCTGACGTTGTGCACACAATTGTCAACATTTACACCCCAAATGGTGCACATGAGCGTCAGGAATTTTTTTGTTGGTTAAATCCCTCCCGCTACCCCTGATTCTTTCCTAGTTGGTGACATGAACTGTTGGCTAACCTCACCAACAGACTGGTGGCCACCCTCACCCCATGCCCCACAGGGTCACGTAGAACTACGCATTCTAAAAGCCACCCTTGGGTTAATGGATGTGCTGCCGCGACATGCCCCACTGCTTGAAAACATGACACGTCCCCACATCCACAACGGCCAATTAAGGTTCATGACCCGCATTGACCTTATTCTAATACCGGCGAAATACCAACCCCACATCTCCCACTTCAAAACAATAAAAATGGAATTCTCTGACCACTGACTGGTCTCAATAACATACCACTTACCTGTCACAGTTGCAAAGGCCCCACATTGGTGCAAAATCTGCCCCCCAAGCACGCGTCGCCAGGATTTTCCACATGGGTGGAAGAGGCAACTTTGGCGAAATCATTTGTTGCACCGTTTTGTGCAGACCCCATTTCCACTTGGGCAACTTTCAAAGAGGACACCATCCGCCACTATCGCCATCTCTCCTCTAGATGCTCCTGAGCCACATCGGCAGTTATCTCGCGCGCTCTGGTGGAATTGGCCCACTTGGAGTCTAACATTCCAGCCACAGGATACAGCCCTTCATGGGGCTGGAAGTGGGCGGAGGCAGCTGCTTACCTCAACGCACTCGAAAGGCAACACAAACTTCAGGTTTGTGTTCAATACAGGGCCACACGCATCACTAAAGGCGACAAGTGCACCGCATACTTCTTTAAAAATTTTGCACCACGCCAGAGCGTGGCCTACACACAGGTGCAAAGATCAGATAATTCCATTGTGGACACACCAGCCAAAGTGGCAATCAAAATGTAATAATATTACTCCGAGTTTATACTGAACCAAACCAATTCAGGCAGCTGAAATGGCGAGATTTTTTAACCGAGCTCATATCTGCACCATTTTCTGATACCTGGAAATAATGAATTTTATTACTCCAAACTAATTATGGACAGCCATTCACAGTGCGCCAAACCGAACATGCCCAGGCCCAGATGGCATTCATAATGAGTTCTACAAAAAATATTTCAAATATACATCCCCATTGCTGCTAGCCTCACTTAACCAAAGCCTGTTGGAAACGCGCCTCCTACCAGGAGGACATGAGGCCTTTACTTTTCACACTCTTCAAGAAAGGGGATAAGCTTGACTTAGCCAACTGGCGCCCCATTTCTCTAACAAACATAGACACCAAAATTTTAACAAAAATCATGGCTAACCGTTTAAGGACTGTAACATCTGCCACCATCTCCCCAGAACAATTTGGTTCCATCCCCAGAAGGTCGATTTGGGATAACGTGCACTCCATGGCTAATGCATGTCAGTCCACAGCCTCTGGGGCACTTGTATTCTTGGACCAACAAAAGGCCTGTGATAGAGTTAACTGGGAATACCTTAGGGCCTGCCTCCATCTTTCCGCCTACCCCCCGCTTCATAAACTGTATGATGCTGCTCACGGAATCTGCAACAATGGCAGTGCGTGGCCCAGAGTTCCTAATGGAAGTAGTCCACCCTCAAAGGGGCCTGCGACAAGGGGACCCCCTCAGCCCACTCTTATACAACTTCAGCCTTGACCCACTACTGCAAAATGTGAATGCCCAACTCACTAGGGTCCATGTGCCAGGCCAAACCCCAGTCAAGATGATGGCATTTGCAGATGATTGTGTGGTGGGGGTGTCTAATAAAGATGCACGCGCGCTTGAAGCCCTCATCCAGGAATATTCCCGGGTAAGCAACGTGGCACTGAATGCCTCCAAAACCGAAATCATCCTCCTTGGTCAGTTTCAGAACTGCTGGGCCCCAGCAATTAGTTCCCAACCTGGCCCATATGCTCGCCCACGTCCACGCCTTACTAACTCAACACACACCGCTCCACTGGTGCTCCCCTTCATGCCCCGTCCTACCATAGGACTGGTGCGCCATCTGGGCATGTGGATGGAGGCAGGCGGATATGCGTCAGCAGTAATGGAATGCCATATACTGGACAACGTGTCGAAGCAAATCGCCTCTCTCAGAGCCCACCCTACTACCCTCACTGGCAGGGTTGTTCTTGCCAACTCTATGCTCCTATCCAAAGTCTGGTTCGGAGCCCACGCCATCCCCTTCTCACCAAGCTTCTTCAAATCCCTGTATGCTTTGCTGCAAGGATGGCTTTGGTCAGGCCGCCCTCCACCAGTATGGCTAGAGGTCATGTTTGGCCCTCATCATCAAGGTGGCATGGGCCTGCTTGACTTCAAAGCCCATGCTGCCAAGATCCTGGGCACTTGTATCGCGGCCATCACCGCTCCTACACTCCCATCCCAACACTGGTCCCGCGCAGCCCGCTCCAACTTCTCCTGAGCCTTGGGCCTCAACAATCCATCAAACCCCCACTCCCTGATGAAATACCTCGCATCACACACATCGGCCACAGGTCCTCATGGGACTAAAACCCACTACAAACGAATCCTACTCTCCATGCGAAGCGCAGAGTGGAGAATTCGTATTAGTGGACATACAACCCAAAGAGGCCGCCCCTCTCCTCAGTTCACACAAGAGGTACAGGGGCTACCCATCCATGATGGCGTGATCCCCATTTGACCCCATGTCCTATCCAGGGTGGACTACCTGGACATGATGGACATCTCTTACTCCACTGAGACCCAAAAGACTATCTGGAAATATGCACACCATCCTCTGTTGCAGCCTCAAGTCCGCTCCCATGTGTGGCGCTGCCTGAGGCGGGTGTATCGTACAGCTGAGCGCTCTAATGCTTTACACTCATCCTGTGTCGTGTGTGGCCAGTATGGAACGCTGTTCCACCGCCTGGAGAAGTGCCCCACCTCTAAAGTGATATGGCGCGAAGTCCAACGTCTGCTGGGCCAGGATCAAACGCATCCCTTCAGTCTGTCAAGAGATATGTTTGCTTCATCAATGGCCTCCCCCTCCCACCCTCCCTCCATGCTCTGGTGGTTGCAATCGCCATATGGACTATCCACACGATTGTCTTAGATGCCATCGCTGGCTCCATCCCCACCCTCCCAGAAGCTGTCCACAGATTCCGGTCTCATGTGGTGGACCACTTTCAAGTGTGGATGTTTGGATATCTCCCACCGCGTCGCTGACAGCTGGTCTCTTCCTGGTTCCCAGTCTGGTTCATCAAATCAGAACCCTTCCTCCACACGTGCTCAATAGTGGCTACGGCCCCTTCACACGTTCCCTCCCCTCCCCATAAGTGGCGTTCCCGCTGGCAACAAGAGATAGCATCGCTTCTCTGGGGTGCCTCCCCCGGTACTAAGTTTATCTTTCCTGAGTCATATTCAGAAGTGTCTGTCCCATGGTCAGCCTTCCCCACAATATATTTATTTTTAAATTTAAATAAACAATTCTTATAATTGTCACATATGGTGATGTCTTACTCAAAGCAAGTTGTCTTAAGACTATAAATCAGCATTTATAAAAACTCAGGACATTAACTCTTTTGTATTCTAAAATTAAAATAATATGATTAATAAAAAAAGCGATTACAATTTTTTAGGCTCAAAAGCTTTTTTGACAGTATATAAATAGATATAGTGTTAACTATTGTTATATTCTGGTTCAAGAGGTTTGGTTGGTTAACACTATAGTAGTAGACTTAAAAATTAAATTTGATAACCTCATTCTTCTGTTATTTTTACGTTACTTGTTTACAGCTATATTTAAGCTTAGTTCATTCTGCATCTTCTATATAAATAAAGTGTTTAAAAATTACAATAATGAAACTTCTTGTTAGAACTTCTATTTATAAAATGAAACATCATATTCAAGGTTTCACATATTAAAATGGAATTTTGTATCCAATCTCTTCTGGAAACAACTACCAAAGTTTTCTAATTTCTCATGCCTCAAAAACTATTTAGCCATCTGTTTAGGGGCTTTTTCTTGAATCATCCAAACTTTCATGGAGATTGCTGATATAATTAAGACTGCTTTGCCACTCAGGATTGTTTCCAACTCAAAGCAACAGCCAAAATATCTCTGGTACAATCATCTACCCAGATGGAAGTAACTTGAATAGGGAGAATATCACCTTTTACCAGATAATACCAAAGTTTAAATCTATAACAAAAAATTTAGTATCAAGAATTATTTATTATTATTTAATTTTGAGAAATCAGAAGAAGTCTATTTAAATAAAACTTAATGGAGAAAGTAAAGCAAATAGGTGACACCAGTTCCCATTGGGTACTGCTGCCTTATGAGTTCAACACGTAGGGAAAAAGGAAAAGGCGTATGTCAGGATTCTCCATTTACAAGATGCAAGCCTTATCCAGGGGAGAAGACCAGCAGTTATGAGCATGCGGGACATAGCCTTCAAACTATTCATTTAACTTAATAAGTCACAAATTAAGACTTAATCCATCGTCATCAGGTCATATTTTGTATTTGGGTGATTTATTAAATTACTCCAAATTCAACCTAAAATCTTTTTATTATGCTCATAAATATTTTACCTATGAGGCCTCATTCACCCAACTCCACCTCCTGTGGCCTAAAGCTCATAATATCTGTATCAGCTGTTTATTCTGGAAGCCAACAGGTTGGACTTTTACACCTGGACTATTGAAAGAGCTCCTAATTAAGGTTAATACTAATTTAACCTATGCTATGAATCTATCACTAGGAGATTAAGAAGCTCAGCTGACTATCAGGTGGGACGTGATGAAGGACTGGCCACGTGGGAATCAATAATGACTGATGAATCACTCTTCACCAATTCTAATGAATAATGATTCCCCTCATATTTTCAACAGTAATATAAATAGTACCTTCTTATTTTTATAAAATACTTTTAAGCATATATTATTCATCAAATTGAAACAAGTTCTTATTTTATTATAATGAACAAAGTCTCATACAACATTGCGTTTAAAGTAGCCCCAGTCCTCACGGCTGACCATAGCCTCCTACAGTCAGGCACCATATTGGGTTTACCAGAATTAGCACTAGTGAGCACATCCAGAGGAATCCCAATATCTGGTGCTCACTACATGGGAACTTCTGAGGTGCACCCTGAGGAGATACCCTCCACTCTGGACGAAAAGAATTAAACTACCTTGTGCACTTCAGATCCTGATCTTTAGGCCTACCTCCGTTGGAATTGTCATGATGCAGTAACTGTGGGAAGCAATTTGACTAAGAAGATAATTGAGTATTCTGAACAAGAAGGTCCTGTACGTTTTAAATTACCTATCCAGCTTAAGCCCTTGCTCAACTTACTAAATGCACCTGGTATAATAAAATTAAATATCAAAGAGCAATATAGCCAACATCATAAAGTGAAGAAATATGGTAAAAGGCAATACTTTATTTTGAAAAAGAGGAAAAGAGCTACAATAGCGTATGGGACCATGACCAATAAGACACTTGGGAAAGCATCACACAGGGAAATTGAAAGTTGCCTCTAGGATATTTTGCCAGTTGTGAGAAGCTATTCTGAAAATCTATTTCCATATTAAACCAAAATTAAAAAGAAGTTAGCTAAGCTAAATTTTATCCTCCAGTTACGGGGAAGAAGATCAAACCAATCAACTGCTCAAATTTCAATGAAAACAATTAATTTTAATATCAGCACTAATATTTATTTAGGTAATAAAAAACGAAATCCACTTCTCAATTTCATTTCCCACTCTGCTGTATAAGAGCAGAAAGTGGAAATGAAGCTCATATCCAATTTGAACCCAAAAGTGTCAAGCGAAAACTCAAATTTGTCCAGTGAGCATCAACACCAAATTAATGGAATTGGGACAAGTTGAGGGCCAGTCTTCAAACTTTATGATGAAATTAAGCCATAAGAGCCCCATGGAAGCTACAATAAATTTGAGAAAAGTCAAAAGTTTATTTATCAACTTGAAATTAAACCTTAAGAGCCCCATGGAAGGTCTTATCAAATTGGGAAAAGTTTAGAGCGAAATCAACTTGAAATTAAGCCTTGAGAGCTAATTTCTAAACTCAACACTGGAATTTAGCCCTAAGAGCTAATTTTTAAACTTAATACTGGAATTAAGCCATGAGAGTCCTGTGGATGCTCCAAATACATCCAGTGCCTCAAATTGCCAAAGGTGCTGGATAAATTACCTAGGACTTACCTTAGCTCAAGAATCAACGAGCCCAATGATTCCTCAATGTCAAAATTGTCATCCATAGATGTCAACAGCTATCCACCAAGAATTGGGCAATATATTATTGGAATGGAGCATCTAAATTATCTGTATCAACTCGCAGTTTGCTATGTTGCCAATACTGACAAATCTGAGCCAGCTCAGACCTTAACCAACCATCATCAGATGAAAATTTTTGTTGCCTGAACAAAGATACATCAGTTAAAGGAACCTAATAAAATTTACCAGCTAATTTAAAACAAACGTATACACAAATACCTCAACTACTAATTGTGCCAATTATATCTGTAGGTACCAAGACTTAATCCCCTTGGACAAGGCTTGAGTGAGGCTATGTTAGGATTCTTCCTATACAAGGTGCAAGCCTAGTCCAGGGGAAAAGATCAGCATATATGAGCATGCAGGATATAGCTTTAAACTATTTAGTTATTTCAATAAGCCTCAAATTAAGGCTTAATCCCACGTCATCAGAATCTTTCAAATCTGGGTAATTAATTAAATTACTCCAAATTCAACCTGAAATCTTTTTGATTATGCTCATAAATATTTTACCTAACTATGAGGCCTCATTCACCCAACTCCACCTTCTGTGGACTATAGCTCATAGTATCTGTATCAGCTGTTTATTCTAGAAGCTAACAAGTTGGACCATTACACCTGGACTATTGGAAGAGCTCCTACTTGAGGTTAATACTACCTTAACCTATGCTATGAAGCCATCACCCAGAGGTCAAGAAGCTCACCTGACCTTTCAGGTGTGACGTGATAAAGGACAGGCCATATGCAAATCAAGAATGACTTATGAATCAGTATTCACCATTTCCAATAATCACGATTCACTTATACTTTCAACAGTACTATAAATAGTACTGTCTTATTTTTAATAAAGCACTTTTTCAGCAGAATATTTTATTCATCTTATTTTATATAAGTTTTTATCACTATTCTAATAAACAAAGTCTCATACAACCTTGCATCTAAAGTAGCCCCTGTCCTCTTGGCTGACCATAGCCTCCTGCAGTCAGGCACCATATTGGGTTTCCCAGCGTTAGCACCAGCGAGCACATTAAGCGGAAACCTGAATTTTGTATTATAGCCTGATAGATAACTTTTCAATTGAGGCCAGATGATCCACATATTTAACTGCTACTGGTGTTGATTTAAATCTGACCTGCTCATCTGGATCAGTATCAAATTTTTTATAAATATTAATTGTGGCGCAATTCCACCTCAAAAGCTAATGACAATTTGTTTAATGGCTTACAGGTCACGCCCAAGACTAGGGCAGTTAAGGCTGAAACCCGTTAAATTAAATTTGGGGTTGACACGCCCAGAACTGTTAGGGGGAGGCTCACCTTTACTTTTGGCAAGATAAGGAATTCAGAAAGTTGATTTCAAATTCAAGGTTGATTTTAACCCTATTATAATTCAATATCAGCTTACTTTTTAATTAAACCCAAAACAAGGGGATAGCCTTCTAACAAGGCGGGGAGCTGCAATCAACCTGCTTGTGATGGTCTTTGGCCATCACAACCTTTCAACACCCCCTTAATCTTTACCAACTCCTTTGTATTAAGAAGAGATGCAATGGGGTAATCTAATAGGGGTAAGATGTCACCCAACTCTCATCAACAACATGGGTTAAATCACCATGGTTAGTTAGGGAATGAGCAGCCTTTTTGGCCCTTTTTTGGTTCTTAAGGTATATTTCTCCCTATTGAGATGCAGGGAGTGCTCCTCAGACTTACATAAACTTCATTGATGTTATTATCCTTTTTAGTACTAGATATTTTCAATCAAAGGGGGAGTCACCAATGTCTTATAGCTATATAAATTCCTTAATAAAATTAACTCCATTTTTAGATAAAACTTTGTTAATTTAATTAGGCAGCAATACGTCCTATAAATAATCTTAAAGTAAAATCTTTAAAAAGAAAATGAGGCAGGTTGACTTTAGGAAAGATGTACCATGATTAATTTTCTAATCACTGCTGGTTTCAAACCTGTTTCAAACAAAACCTGACCCAAAGTGGTAGCAGGAACCACCATTTAGTCATCCACCCCTTTTTCTTAATTACAAGAAAAAAGATTGTTGTATAAAGTTGCCAGATTTTGTGTTCTTCATACTGCTAAAAGTAATCTCACCTACCTATTTTACTAAAAATTTTTAAATATGCAAATTTTTTTCTTATTTCTAATGCCCCAATCTTACTAGCCTTCATATAAGTTACAGTTTGCTAATTTGGTCCAAAAGAAATATATGTTTATATTTTATTTTCTACTCTGTCATTCTTCAAAAAGCTTTTATACATAAGAGATGTACATAATTTCTCAGTTTATATAAACTTATACTGTATAAATAGATGTTAATTTTAGAGTCTTAGTACCTTACTTAAACTAGACATTCTTTTACTAAACGCTTAAAATTTGCCTTAAACTATTTAATTGTAAACCTTCTACTTTTTCGCTATAAACCATCATAGTAAACATTAATCTGTAATAACACATAAATAGGCTGTTATGTTAGTTAGCGCCATTTATATATAGCGCTTAAATTTTTATAAAATACTAAAAAATTTGTTACTAATACTACTTATTTAGATGTAAAATATACTATATGAGTTACAATTAGCAATAAAGAGGATATCAAGTTGAAAAAATATTTGATTTTAGTAGCATGATGTTTATAAAAAGCTTTAGATAAAATTTTGACTATCTTTTTTTCCAAATTACCATCACTTTTAGTAATACAATTTGATTTAAACAGTACAATTTGACAATCAGTACCAGGTGAGATGAGCATGACAAATAAATTAAAGAATTTGGCAAACGTGGTAAAGGGCAGCAGACTGGATCTGCACCGCCCAAAGGTACCAAGCACACAGGAACAAACAAAAATATCAGTAAAAACAAAAAAACCTGAGGTGATGCACCCCATGGGTTTTGTAAATTTTTTGTGAAATATTGCAGTTATATGGAAGTATCCCACTTGCAACTACTGTCATTGGTGGAACATGGGATATGAGTTTTCCTGGGCGTAGAAACACTGACAATGTGGGAAAAGTTTGGAGAAGTCCAACTTAAAACTTTTACTGCATGATGTGTACCTAACAACCCATACTATCCGCAAAGGTTGGGTAGATCTTGGGTCAAAACCACGGAAGAAGCAAATGAAGCAGTGAAGGTCAGAGTGGTACTCATCCTTCCCAATGGTCAGCATTTGGTATTGACTAAATGCACACATTGGATAGCATTTAAAGATATTTTTATAATTTTGGATTACCTTCCGACTACACTGGCGCACACAGTAGTCAAATGACATCTCAGGGAAGACTTGGAAGCCTACAGAGAAATTAGACAATTCAAAATGCAAAGATTCCAGCTGATGCCGATCATGAGCACTGGAATGCAATTTCAATCATTTTCCAAACCAGGAGGTAGTGGAGGATATCACAAAATTCCCCCACATTGCATCCTTCACTATTAATAAGAAAAAATCCCAACTATTCCATGCAACAGTAGGGAGCGCACCCCCCATATGCAACCACTGCCAGGCCTTTAGGCACAATTCATTCTTGTCCTATAAAAGAAGGCCTAAGAGAAATGGAATTCTTTGAGAAAGAAATGGGTGAAGATGAAACAGAATATGCCAAAATCACAGATACCACACAAGCATTCAACTGGGGAGAACACGGGCAATATAAACCAATTGACCCAATTTCCCTGAAAGGATGAAAAATGGCTAAAAAGCCTGCAAGCTGGCCGTGGCCAAGGCAAAGGCATCGGTGAAATTATTCATATCACTGGAACAGATCCAGGAAGACATGGATGAACTTGAAACAATGAGCCAATCAAACCCACAGAAAACCAAATAATTAATCCAAACAGAATGATTCAATGGAACCCAATTTGTAAATAAATGCAGCAAAACAGTGGTTCAGCACACCCTCCAAATTTGTGGAGCATAACCCAATTGGGAAAGAAAATCAACAATGGAATGCGCAAGAGAAAAATGTGGCCAATAAGAGAACACAATTGCACTGCATTGATAAATTGAAAACCAGCAAAGGCAAGAGAGAGGAGCAAAAACAGCGGTAACAAAAGGGGCAGAATGCACCTCAACTCCTACTTATGGTTATGCTCTCCACAGCAGAGGTGCAATGGAGAGCAATGTGAGTGGGGAGTAGGGCCGGGGCCCTGCTAACCGCTCCTGAGGCACATTGGGCTTCTCTTTAGAGATAGGGACGCTGAATATAGCAGGACTCAAGGCCTTAACGCCCTAGGCCAAGAAGTTGAGTCTCCTACAAAACCCACTTGTGGATATCCTAGCGGTGCAGTAAACCCACTGTCCACATGGAAAGGAGAAGGCATGGGAAAACATGCTCCTCTCAACAATATATTTTTGGTCATAACACTATGGGGTTTTAGTACGCGCAAAACAAAACTGTAAATTAATTAATAAAAATTCGTTCCTGGACATCTACATACTAGCCGTTACCTTCTCATGGAACATATAAGTGCACACAATAGCCAGTGTGTATGCACTGAACTGTGCAACAGACTAAAGAAAGTTTTTAACAGCTCTAACACAACTCCATCTTCCAGAAAACACTTTTGTCATAGGAGACATGAACTGCTGGATAAACTAGATAATGACCAATGGCCTTACACAATGGAGGTATCACAAGGGCAAGTGGAACTTCGCGTGCCAAAGGCCACCCTGAGCTATATGATCCACTACCTAAAAGGTCACCCCTACTACAAAACATGACACGCCCACATTTATACAACGGTGCACTTGTCTCTATGTCATGGGTAGACCTAATAACCGCACCATTAATTTTCAGTCACCAAATTCATAAAGTCGAAACCACAAAAATCAAATTTTCTGACCATCAGCTAGTTTCAGTGTCTTACACACCAGTGGAAACAGCAACCCTAGCACTCAGGTGTTGCAGAATATTCTCAACAAAGTTTAGCTGACTCAGAGTTTCATTCCTGGATGGAGGAAATATCCTCAACACACTATTTTCAAACACCTTTCTGTTTACACCATCAACCAACTGGGAAAATTTCAAAAAATCAACAACTAAACAGATTAAACACACAACGTCTAGAAGATACAGGGAGCTTCATCTATAATCAATCATACCTTGACAGAAATCAATCACTTGGAAAACAATGTCCCACGCACAGGGTACAGCCCTGGGTGGGGTCACAAATGGGCAGAAGGTTCTGCTTGGATAAACACCCTGATACACAAACACTAGCATTGAGTTGAGGTTCAATATGGAGCAAAAATTACAAATGATGGAGAAACTTGCTCGAGGTATTTTTTCTGTTAATTTTATGCCCAGAAAAATATGATAGCTCGCACACAGGTCCAGCAACCAGACAAATCCATAGTGGAAACACCCATAGAAGTCATGACTGAAGTAACAGGTTTTATATTAGTTTTATATAAATCTGAACTGGTCAAACCAGAAAAAATCGAAAATTCCTCACAAATGCACATATCAACACCGCAGCTCAAAATAACAACCTAATTAACCTAATATCATGCGAGAAACTATGGGAAGTAGTACGCGGTGCACCAAGAAGGAAATGCCCTGGACCTGATGGGATCCCCTATGAATTTTAAATAAAATATTTTACTAACATTTATAATAATCTTTTAGCTTCCATGAACAAGTGTACTATGGAAACATGCCTCCTACATGGAGGCAAAGAAGCTTACACTATCACCTTATTCATAAAAGAAAACAGACTAAACCTATCCAACTGGCACCCATTCTCCCTAACCAACACAGATACCAAAATATTCACAAAAACTACGTCCAAAAGACTAGGAGGAATTACAGCTGACGCGATATCCCCATCACAATAAGGATTTTTCCAAGAATATTCATATGGAACAATATCCACACAGTTGCAAATGCCTGCCAGTCCAAAACCTCTGGAGCGCTTGTCTTTTGGACCAACAGAAGGCATACGATAAGGTGAACTGGACCTATATCAGGGCCTGCCTTCAAAAATTCAAAACTCCCAAGTAGATTCATAAACTGGGTGATTTTGTTCACAGAGTCAGCTACCATGGCTGTTCGTGGAGCAGTTTTCTTAACTGACCCAGTCTTTCCACAGAGAGGACTCAAACAAGGGGACCCACTAAGCTTTATACTATACAATTTTAGTTTGGATCCCCTAATCCGGAACACAAATACACTTCTCAATGGAATAATGTCAAGGGCCAACCACCAGTCAAAATTATGGCCTTCGCTGACGACTGTGTGGTGGGAATATCCAACAACCAGGATGCTCGCAGAATTGAGAAGATAATACAAGAATATTCAGCCATAAGTAACGCATCACTTAACACTGAGAAAACGGAAATTATACTCCTGGGAAAATATCAGACCTATTGGGCTCCATCTACTATGGGTCAACAAACCAATACAATATCAAGACTTCTCACCAGACATAAGAGGCGAAAATCAGCATTAACCCCACTGAAACTTTCCTTCACTACCAAGCTTACAACTGGACCTGTCCGTCACTTAGGGGTATGGTTGGAAGCAGGAGGTTACGCCAACTCCATGATGGAAAATCAACTTCTGGATAAAATAACAAGACACATTGCCTCCTTACATGGACATCAAACAAATCTAACAGGAAGGGTCACAGTAGCCAACTCCATGATACTATCAATCATGTGGTTTATGGCCCATGCAATTGCTTTCTCACTAGCCTTCTTTAATACAATTTATTCCCTATTACAAGGATGGCTTTGATCCAACAACAACCCCCCTGTACGCCTCGAAACCCTATTTGGCTCTAGGAGTAATGAAGGTATGAGGCTTACTAATTATGTAGAGCAAGCGACCCATATACTAGGATCTTGGATATCCCAGGTGACTAGCCCATATCTTCCAAATATACATTGAACCAGAACAGCAAGATATAACTTTACAAGAGCACTCCAACTAGATATCCCAGATCATCCATACACATTAATCAAGTATCTGGCAGCTCATGCTACAGCTGCAGGATCACATGGCACTCCTGCACGTTTCAAGAAAATACTTCTAGCCGTTAGAAGAGCAGAGTGGAAGATCCACATATGTGATTAGATCAGTCACAGAGGACGCCTAAGGCTAACCCACAGACAGGAAACTAATGGCCAAATTTTCACAGACAACATAATATGCTTAAATCCGAGTACTATAGCCAGAATAGATTAACTGGACCAAATGGATATACCATACAACCTGGAGACCCAAAGAATAGTCTGAAGATACACACATCACTCACTACTTCAACCCAGGATAAGAGCACATTTGTGGAGATGCATGAGGAGAGTATACTGCACAGCAGAACGGTCAAATGCAGCCCATTCCTCATGTACAATAAGTAGTCAGTATGGAAGCCTAGCACACCGTTTAGAACAATGTCCAACATCTGTAGCTATATGGAAAGAGGTCATACGCCTATTCCGCCAAGAAAGTGGACAACCATTTAGTCTAGCTATCAACATGTTCGCTCTAAACATGGAGTCACCTATCCACCCATCCCTCCAGGCGTTATTAGTAGCAATAGCACTATGGACAATCCATACAATAGTACTGGAATTGTTTACAGGAACAACGCCCACAATCAAAGAAGCAATCAATCGTTTCCATTGCCATATTTTGGAACATTTCCAAGAATGGCTGTTTGGAAACATGACCCCACGTAACAGAAGGACAATAAATACATGTTTCCCCATATGGTTCCTAAAGATTGATTCTTTCCTTCACTCATGCTGCATCCAAGGATAGGTCAGCATAACCCCCCACCGTCCTAAGCTTGGTGGCCCTAGAGACAATAAGAGGGGTCTCAAACCCTCTGGGGTGTCTTTAATTTTTCACAGTTAATTAATTTATCCCCACTATATTGGAAGTGCTTGTCTCCTGATCAACCTTCCCCGAATAAATATTAAATTTTGACATTCTATAATGCTTAAACTTACTTGAGTTTTATATAGGCTGTAGGAATGCTGGCTGGTTGGGTTACTCGCTTGAGGTTAACCCAGAATTACCACAATATGATATGCATGGTATGCTTAGTGATTCTCATCTGCCTGGGAGAGAGGAGGCCAAAGTTGTATTTCTAAGCTTACCAAATAACTCTTGTTGGAAGAGGAATAAATTAAATATATAAATTATCAGGGTAAAAAACTCACTTTTATTTTATATTAGTAAAAGTCAATATACTTTACAGTATGAAAAATATATACAAAGGAATATATATAGATTGTGGATTAATGAAATGCAAAAATTCTTGATTCTTCTTATGGTGCAATATTACTGATTTTGTTTAGCTATCAAACATCTGGACATGGGTAGCAACATATTGTGTTGATCCACCAATCTGGGCAATAATTCTAATCATATTAGTTAAAGTTTAATTGGATTTTAAATATAAAAACACCTGAGGTTTTTACTATCACTTTGATGAAGATTTTAAGTTAATTTTAGACCAGCCTGCCAGTTTAAGTGCTGAAGCACCCAAATGACAATCTCAATTGCCAGTGGCACTGCTGCTTTCACGAATGTTATGAATTTAGGAAGATACTTCACTACTGAGCACCCATGAGCCATAGTTGTGTATAAAAACCTACCATTAAACCAGGTAAAAGTGTCCCTGGGTCCCGTGGGTTGTTAAAATAGTTGATTTGGGAAGGGTGGTTTATCTTTGAACATAATGAAACTGGAATCAGTTATAGGGATTTTTATTGAAAAGTTAAGAAAAGAAAATCAACTGACAATTTCCTTTGTGCGATTTGGCTGATTAAACGGTGGTAAAATTGGGGGAAACTTATCAAAGCATGGGATCAGGGCCCTAGAGTTTGACCTAACTGGAAACCTTCAAGGGAGGGGGAAAATAAGATCAAAATTAATGGGAATCAACATCAGAAAGAGTTGGCAGTGGGCCAAGTTGCTGCCAATTTGGCCTCAGATGCCTGAATCTCGACTTTTCCATTTTTTGATGGTTAACATGTTGGCATCCTTTCTGACGGGCAATGGGAACCTCCCAGGGCCACCCCACATAAGGGCAGTCCTAAGAGGTTGGGAACAGGTTTAGATACCCAAACTGTCCACACTGAGTCACTTGGAAATCCATTCAGCCAAGCAGGATTTTTGAGTGAAAATCATGATATAAGAAGGGAGGATTTTGAGTTGATGACAACTTCCAATGATGACCCAACGCAATCAAATTTTGCCGCAGATGTGGTATTGAGCATTCTTAACCTAATAAGTACAAGCCCACTTAAAGTTGTTTTCAAAGTTTCAAAGGAGATTTCAAATTAACCATATCATTTTTCAGTGGCTCAATGCCACTGGTGAGTGTGACTGAGGATTCAACCCCTGATACTCCATTACTTGAATGCTCACACCTTTTTAGCCTTGTCACCTTAAGAGTAGGGTTTCCAGATAGTTCCACACAATTTTTTTAATTTTCCATACTAATTTGGCAGAAGAAATTGTGGGAACTGGTGGGGGAATCTTCATAGGGATGAATGTCACCCAACGCTCATCTACCACATGGGCAAGATCACCCTGCGTGACAAGGGGGACAGCTGCCCTCTTAGGACCCTTCTTTGTGGGGAATGGGAATACTGCCCAATCTAGGCAGAGGGACGCTCCTCCGGACTTACAATCACATATAAAATAGAGTAGATTGAAGATGGTTTGGAACTAATTAGAGTTCTTAACAAGGATTATAATATACCTTAACTCCATCAGCTATACCAAATAGTCGTAGATAAAAATTTGTTTCATCAAAACTTGGACAATAGAAAGTTGAAAGCAAGCTAGTTGACATCATAAATATTATAATTTAAATTTTCCATTGATACTAGCTAATCAGGTGGTGGTAAAGGATTTCTACTTATTACAACTTCTTGAAGCATATACATGGGAATAGTTTTATTATGAATTCTTTTTCAAATTAATTAGTATTAGAATCTTATAAAAAATTTACCAATCTAAAAAGTCTTTCCTTAAGGTAAACTTTGAGAGGGTATTTGATAATAGGGTTGATGCTTCAATATTCTTAATAGAGGGCATATTAGAAATATATTGCAGTACCCCTTCAAGAATACTAAGAGTAATAATCATTGTAAGAATCCTTACCACATTCCTTTTAAGTCTAAGTAAAGTCTTGTCAAGTGTAGGGCTTTCATTTTTAGCTCAATGGCCTATGCCCAAGAATCCTGACAATCAATACTTAAAGCTGACTAAGTCGCACAACAAGTTTATTTTTTACCTTAAAATTGTGCCAAGTCACCTCTTATGTCCTGTTAACTAGCGTATTTATCCTATGGTAAGTATGGAAAGATAGACTTATTGAAGTCAACTACAATATGATATTTAAAAATAATGTCATACTTTGTTATAGTATGAAACAGGGTTTTTATATCAACATATACAATATAAACCCCAAAAGGAAAATGATAAAAAGAATAATGGGAGGTATATTCTGGAAGGGTGGCTCTCAGTCAGGCGATGCATTATGGACGGTATAATGCCTTTGTATTACATTTTTGAAAAGGCAATATGTACATTGAATGCATCAAGTCAGATGAGACTTGGTATCAATTAAATTTAATCTTTGGAAAGATTCTTGATTCTTACCCTTTTGTGGGTTCATCTTGATTATTGCCATAAATGCCATCTTGAGTATTAGTCGCATAACCCTCTGATAATTCCTCATTTCTATGAAGCAAGATTTCTTCTTGGATATCTTGGGCTTTTTTGGGTTCTTGATAATTTATCAGAATTTTAGCTAGATGGATTCCTCCAATGATATATTGAGATTTAGGAGGAAATGGTTTCTGTTAGATTGGCTCATTGACTGAATTTCAAGGTTATTTAGGTGATTGCTTGGTAGTTGCTCCCCAATGTGGGTTGAGCTGAATCAGTATTCCGCTGATTTGGGATGTTAGGATCAAGCGGACCAATCACTGGACTAAATTAGGTTTATGGATCACTGGCAACTAGTAGCTGGGATGATTTAACTGATTAAATATTAAATGTTGGCTGAACCAATGATCCCAAGTAAAGTAGCTGAGGTTGTTTCCAGAGCCTAATATATAATCAACTATCACCTGAGTGAGGAAATTACACAAATAATTAACTAGGAGAGTCAAAACGTGTTGTTGGCAGGAAGCTGAAAAATCCTGAGTTACCCAAGTGAACCAAAAATGTTTCCAGCGCATAATTACTAAGTCAAATCAAATTTAATATAATTATATTTAATAATTATATGGCTTGCTAGTGACTGGAGGCTGAGGATGAGTCAAAATTGATATTTGATTATTAGAAAGACAGGATGAGAAATCAACACCAAGGAAGAGAGAAGTGCAGTGGAAAGCAAGAGAGAGCGGTTGGCTGGAAGAACCAGCGATGAGACAATAGGTTGGCAATGGGTACAGTAGCCCAATGTACATATAAATACCTGGTGCTTCCCTTTCAATAAATATCTCACTTTGCCTATTCTCCCTTTTTGTATAATTTTATATTTATTTTTTTTGTTAGGGTATAGTCTGGGAGATACCCAAATGGTGCGGGTGACACACCAAACAGTCAGCTGGCACTGCTGGTCCTGTCACCTAAGGCAAAACAGCAAGGGCCAAGCAATCATCATACTGTTTGACCTGGCATACTAGTGGAGCCCACTGTTGCTGGAAAAGTCGATTTTCTGACAGTAGTGCGCACTACAGGGGGCTTTTCTGGTGGGCTGCTTGAGTAGTTGGGGGACAGGTTAGGGGGTGACAAGAGCCACCAGTTTGGACCTGGCGCTCCTTGGAGGGGGCTGAGGTGTTATTGCCTACCATTGGGGTGGGTTGCGCTGGATGAATACCATCTGGTTAAGTGTAAATTGGGAAATGTTGGAAATTAACAGATGGATTCCTCCACATAATATCAGTATTAGGGGGTCAATTAATTGGGTATGATTTCCAGCTAATCGCCTAGTTTCATATTATTTTAATGTTATATTTTCCAAAATGGTGCTCCCCATTTGGTGAGTTAAGCCCTTTTGAAGTATTGGGGATAATTCCCAATAGTAATGTTATTTGAAGGTCAACACTGGCAACTAATTTTAAGGATGTCAACCGATTAATTACTATTTTTGTGTCCAACAGAATCCTTGTTCAACACTGACTGCTGATAATTGGGCCATTGTGGGATTTTATGGCGAAAACCAAGGTCTCCATTATAAAACGTCTGACGCTGATTTTGCTTTCCCAAATCTGAGTACTGAAAACTAATGCAAGGATGCTCAAATATGTTTATAATTGAAGTTTATATATGACTGACCAGAGAATTGTGTCAAGGATGAGTCAAAATAAATTTCATGTTTGGGAAGAACAGATTTGGAGGTAATCAGTACCGTGGATGACTGACAATTGAATGAGCTTCCAGCTTGGATGGCTGATGGGTTTTGTATAGTCACAGTAGCCTATGGCATAAATAGTTGCTATTCCCTCCTAGATAAAGATCCCACTTTTGTTCATCTCTTGTTAGTTGTTAGTTAGTATTCTGGATTAAGGAAAGATGGGACTGGAGATCCCTAATGCAGGCGTGGGGTGACACGCCTTGAGTGGCTGATGCTACCAGCTCCCAAAAACATTTTTACAAGAAACCCCTGGTGGGAACCTGGAAAACTAGCCTTAACAACAAGGGATTGATGGCCATAAGACATGAGGGTGATGCAACGTGTGAGTGCCATAGCCGCCCAGGATGGGAGATGGACTTATTAGGGCACACCTGAGAGGTGCTGGCGATTAGTCATGAGGGAGAAGGGCAAGGGCTCTGGCCACCCAGGAAGGTGGCTGAGGACCACCTTTGCATTCCCAAGAGGAGCCAATGTGCTAAGGCGAAGTTTTTGGTCTGCTGGGTTGGTGGGTTGGACATGGACTTGTAGGGGTTGGTACGCCTATTAAGGAGAAACAGCAAGGGCCAAGCAGTCATCAATCTGTTTGGCATAGCACACTAGTGGAGCCCCCTCTCACTGAAAAAGTGAAATTCCAACTTACCTGATTCTAAATATAGGGGTTTTTCCAATCAGATTAGTATCACGTACTTGAATGCTTACAAGAGTTGATGGAGGAGGCCACTGACAGGTAGAAAGGCAAGCAAATCATTTTTGCCACTGTGGAGAATCCAAAGAGAATTTGTTTTTTATCTGCATGACTGTCAAATCTGACACAAGTCAAAACCGCCTTAATTCAGTAGTTTCTAAGTGTCCAAACTTTTTGTACTAGAAGAAGGCCTTCATGGCAATTTGCCTTGATAGGGGGAAAGTTCCACTAACTTCTCTAGATAAGTCTTTGTCAGTTATCAGCCATTGGTTAGTATTAATTGTGATTTCTAGATATTTTCATTACTGTAGTAATCTCTGCCTTAATCCCTTTCTTGTTATCCAACTATGTATGATAGGGCTCAAGCAAACCTTTAAGTGCATCTGAAAAATCAAAGAAGCTCTTAACAATGTTAATGTGGCTACAATAACTAATTTTTTTTCTCATAAGCTCCCACCAGACCTTGAGTGTAATCTGTTGAAGCAAAAAGAAAAAACTTCCTATATTCTCCTACTGCAATGGTCATCATCATACCAAGGACTAATGCTATAAGCGATATGCAGAGGAGATTGTATGTAAACAAAGAAAAATGTAGCTCATCATGAGAAAGATGCTCTTTGTGTTGACAATTCTACTGCCATGTCTCTATCCAATCTTATGTCCCTAAAGATTGCCTTTAAGGATGCATGGGTGAACAGATTATTTACTTTTGACAATAAACATCTAGATTATGATATTTTCTCTTGTAATTAGTCACTCATGTTTCTATTGCCACCCTGGTTCAACATCCTAGTTAATTGTGTTGCTGTTAAAGTTCACAAAATTCCATTTTTCAATCACTAATAGCGGATCAGAATTAATGTCACTTTTTATGGCTTATATAGAATATCAAGATTGCTCTAGACTTGCCGCACTACTTGGAGTATGGAACCGTTGGCACCAATTTAAGCAATCTATTGGGCCCCTTTGGAGCTTCCACTTAGGTTTGGTAAAATATACTCAGACACCTTGGTGGAAGCCCTTGACAATCCCAGCTATAGACGACTGTTGGGGACTCAATCCTCTGGGAGTACAATGTCATCGTCATTATGCCCATGAGTTCTATTCTTTACTTAAGGCACTCTTCCCTCTAATATTTGAGACTGCCAAGGAATTGCAAAAAATGCATAAGGACTCTCACCTGTTTACTAGAGATAGATGACAAGATTGATCAAGTTGAGTAACAAGTTTGTGTTTAACTTATGAGACTGCCGCCTCATGTGGTAGATAAGCCAAAGTGATGCCCTTATATCTTCTCTAGGACTAAAATTGATTTCTCCAAGGTCCCAAATCATATATAACACCTGGGTACATGTAAATATTCCTCAGGAAGCCTTTTAGAAATACAAGAAGTTAATAAAGCATTAATAAATGAGTCCTTAACTTGTCTATGCATTTTTTCTCTTGCCTACACCAATACTATTTTTGTCCTACTGGACAGCTTGACACCCAAGGCACTCATATTGGGACCTAGCCCTGATAGCATACTTATGGCCAACGCTCATTGACAAGATTATTAGTGCCCAAGTTTTGTAAGCCTTCATAATTTTGAATTAGAAGAGCCTTCCACTGTGAAACTAGTTTCATTATGAACGGAGAAGAACAAACAACCAAATGAAGGAAGAATCACAAGTTCTAATGGTGGAGTATGTCAATCTGTTATTCACCTCCACATATGACTTTGACAAAATAAAAGGTCGTACTCAATGTAGAACAGTGAGTGATCCTCCCATATGATATGCAGATATTGAAATGCATCAGCTACACAAGTTTAAAAGGGATAAAATATTATTTCTATAACACAATTGCTTCTTTTAAGGACATTAAGCGCGATCTGAGCTGACAACAGTTCAGTTAGAGCTTAAATAGTGAATTAAAGAATTTCTAGAGAAAAGTAGTAACATAAATAGATTGTTTTATTAGATTTTATTTCCATATATATAGGTGACTCATGGCAATTTTATGAACACTTAAAATCCTTGGAATTGGCTCCATAGAATATCTTACTAATTATTCAATTTACCCGCAGCATTAGACATTCTATTGGATAGAACTATCATCAACATAATCCCAAGGTTGCAGTAATTGCACCCACAAGTTTGGAAAACTATAGTTATTGCAACTCAGCCTAAAGCCTTATGTAAGTCTGTTAAACAAGTTAGCCTTATTTGATACATTGAATTAATATTTGAGGAAAACCACTCATGGAATGGACATTACTAATGCCCAAAGATAAAAAAATAAAATAAAACTAATAAGAACTAAATGGAACAGAATAATACAAAACTAAATTACACCAACTAGGCATGGAGTGGAGAACCGCTAACCCACCAAGGCAGGGTTAGGGAGGGTCAGGCATATCAACTTCAAATATAGCATCTTTGTAAGGTTATATATTAATGAAGAGTCTGATTAAAGCTGAGAGCAAGGACGTTGGTGGCCTTGGCATGATTTGGGTTGATGAATTTGACAAAATAATTGAAAACCTCAATATCAGCCTGGTGGATAGCCTCCATATATTCTGCAACATGATGTTCAGCTTGAAGGTGGGCATCAGAGAGTAGGAAAAAAGCTGGAAATATATTTTTCAGTTGATTATAGTCTTTGGCGTGAATGTTGCTAGTTAGCAACATACTTAGTGGTGGCAATGGCAGCATTGACCAATTTTGATGATTTCAGCCAGCACTTCTTCTGTAAAATAGGGGAGTTAGGTTTGTGCACCCATGCTTGGATTCCTAATTAAATCTAATTACTGCTTTGTGGAGGTGGTGACAATGGGGTGAGGCCACTGCAGCTATGTCAAGCTGGTGGTCACTTTGGTAAGGGATAGCATTGGGATAAGGGATATATCTTCTAAGCGGGAGAGGTTTGTCAAAATCTAAATTAAGAAATTTAACCAGGTCATATCCCTTCAAGGAAAATGAACTAGAATTTAACCTCTTTCCATAACAATATCACCTGATTTGTCAACCTATTAATAGTGACCAATTTTTTTACTTTAACTGGGGTGGCAGACGTAGAGTGGGTAGTAGGCGAATGGGGAGTTTCTTAAGTGCAAACAGTGGTAAAAGCTTGATTCTGATTTGTTAGATTGAATTCAGGTTAGTGATTGTGGATGGAGGCATTGGCAGGGGCTTATTTTTATGCTGGCACAGTGAGTGAGTATGCTGGCGGGAGAGGACAACAAGAAATCCCATTTAGACGCTACTGGCAAGGAATTAAAAATAGTGAAAGTTGTGGCGGCGTGTAGACAGTACTTTCTAAAGTGGTCTAATTTGAAACAAAGGGGACAAATCTGTCAACCGTTGTTGACACAAGCACAAAAGAATTGCTCTGGTACCATGGTGATATGAGCATGTAAGGGATTTGTTGGTTATGCTGGAGTAGTGTGGGATGATAGTCACAGTGGCGTGAGGAGCAGCAAGGCACTCTGCACCAGAGGGAACAGTGAAGATGAGGTTGGGTTGAGTGCCATAAGCCAAAGGACCCAAAATTAATTCTTCATACAACGATTTGATGTGGGAGAAGTGAAAGGAGAAAAAAGTGACACCATCAGTGTGGTGTCAGCAGGGAGTTGAGTATGGTTAATAGGAATGGGAGTAACTTTATAAATTAAAGGATTTAACGCCACCGCTGCAGTGTCCTCCTCTGTTTGGAAGCCTATGTCAAAATAGCCCTTGAAAGGGCGGAAATCAATGAAGCCAGATGACGCAAAATCAGCAGAGGTAAGTTTAATAGTTGCTTTGTTGGATTATGGGAATAAACGCTCATATTCAACATGTATGCAAATTTAAATTGTGGAGTGATGGAGGGCGGGTGGATGGGGGTGAGATGGGTGGATGTGTAAGGTGAAGCGCTAAGTCCTGCAGAGGGACAAAGCAGCCAGAAGAGTTTGGCAGACTATTTGAGCCCATCTGAACACGTTTCCTAAAAGGGCAGAAAACGTTATGGGTTGGATCACTGCTGCCCCGCACTGGGGCAGCAGGCAGCTATCTGAGGACATTAATGAAAAACAGATGTGGCGAACAGTGGTAATTGAATTTTTTTGTTAATTTTTGACCAAAATGATCTCAAGTGAGAAAAAACATAATTGATTCTAAGATGATAGACATAAAGGCTAAATTTGGAACTATCCACAAAGAAGCTTAAGATATTGAAACTAGGTAATTAAATTAGCATCCATGCCTGATTAAAAAATGTACTAATTTCAGAACATATTGGAAGAAACATAATCTGGTTAAAATCCCTATACATGACCAACTTAATCAGAATATCTTTAAGAATGGTTTCTACGCAAGCTCTCTGTGACCAAATAGTTAGGATTTGTGGCACCTTGATTTTTGGGATAGTATAACATAAATGAGATGGCACCAATGTTCTTTGTACAAACCTTCTCCTCCAAGAGGCATCAGTAAGATTAAGACAACGTCTATTAACAAAAATTAAAGCAAGACTCAGAAAATTAATTTCTTCCATCACTAAAGAAAATAAAAACATTAACCCATCCCAAATATGATTGACATTGGGATATTACCAATAAAACAATAAAAAATATAAGGAAAATTTTGTTAGGGTTGTCATTCTTTCTTATGTTTTTCTCTTCTTTTTCTTCATTTTGGTCAATCTTTTACATGCTTTTAAGACTTAGCATGCACTCTGTTTGCAATTTTTCCATCGTAGAGGTCATTGATGGTGTAGGCATCAAATGCCAACATATTTATGACCTCAAAAAGGTCAAAACTAGAGCTTTTTTATAGGGCTTTGCCAAAGCTGCGGGTAACACATTAGCTGACCTTATTGCCAAATGAAAAAATGAAAGAGATGGCCACTTTGAACCTTCATAATCTTTAGCCTTAATTTTTCCGCTTGAGTGTATTGACATAGTGTAAATTTATACTACTATCACTTTAGTCAAGATTATTAAATTTGCAAGGGCTTAATCTTCTGACTTGATTCAAGTGCAGAATATAATATTAGTGGTAAACAAGCCTGCCATTCATAAAGTAATTCAAAAGGTGATTTACCCATGGATGAATGGAAACTCAAACTGCAGAGGAGATTTACAGATGATAAATAGTTTATTCAACTAGAAGGTTCGCCTGCTACCAGCTTTGTTAAGGTATTGGCTAGAGTACCGTTTACCATAGTGATTAATCCATTAGTTTTTGGATGGTAAGTCCTCATCAGTACTCCTCATATTCCCAGCATATTGCTTAACTTTAGTATGACATGCATGGTAAAGTTGCTCCATTATTTGATAGAATATATTGAAAGTAACTATGCTGATGTATCAACTTCTCCATCATAAACTTGGCAGTACTTCTGGCATCTACTTTGGCTAAAGTATGCGTCTCTACCCAATGAATCAAATGTCCAATGGCATCAATAATGTAATTGCTTTATCAGTACTCATATAAATGATTCCTATTATGTTAATGGAGATAGTATATTAAGAAATTAGGCTTCACTAATCAAAAAGTTACTAATATCCTGTAAGGTTTTTGTGCCTGGGTACATCTATATATTTGAGGCAAACTGACTAGGGGACAGACATTAAAGAAATAGAAAAAAAAATTGACATGAAATCTGAGAAGGGTCTACTCTGTCATAGAAAGTTTTCCACCTCTGGATTGGGACTCGGATTTTTCTGGGTTACATCATGGGTATGGTTTTCGTGTTATTAGACCTACTAACTGCCAATAGCTTCCTTCATCTGGCACCCCGATTGATGTGCAAAGGCCGGGAATTGAACCTGAAACCTTCAGGTTGGTATCTGTACACCCTACTGACTCACCTTCTACCCCCTTGTGCCTGAGTACATTGCAAAATAAGAAATAGTGCCTGCAATGTCAAAGCTGAGGGATTCCCAGTAAGTTTCTTAATTAAATTTCCTTAACTTCTTTCACAGCCCCCCATATAATGTTAATTTATGTTCTGCATTGATAAATGCAGTTTGTTTAGAAGGCTTTGAAAACATTGGGATTTTCTCACAAAAATTTTGAACAGATGACCAATAACAATTTTGGTATAATATCTGTCATGATTCTGATATGACTGGACAATAAGCCCTAAGTTATTATGGTAGAATGGGTGAGATTGGCCAAACCAAGTGAATTGTTAATGGATGAAGATTACCTTGACATAAGGCTATAGGGCAATACTGAGCCACAAAAAAACATTTAGTGAATCGCCTCCAAAATTAGGTGATAAAGTGATGTCAACGCATGATGAATAATGAATGGATCTCCTTGAAGTAAGGCGATGGTGAACTTAATAAATAGTAAACTCTGCCAGAACCAATGAGAATATGACAGAAAAATAGTCTAATCAAAAGAGTCAATATCAACTAAAGTTGCTAACATATACATGAAGTGAGAAGATTGAAGGAGGATTGTTAGTAGAAGAGAGCGAGCAGAACAGCAAGGATCTGCTGTAGATATTAAATTAAATAAATGAGTGTCATTGGGGCAATTGCTCCATATTTATTAAGTATATTACTTTGTTTCAAGGATGACAATCTTCATATTGTCAGTCTCATTGCTCAGTGGGCGTAACCTTGTGCAAAACCCTTTGGTGTATTTCTGATATGCCACTAAATTTATAACACTATCTCTACTTAATAAAATGCTTGCTGAATTTCTGGTGATTGGTACAGGATATTTCCAGCAATTATTATTTTGTATAGATTATAGACTTCACTTAGAGAGCTATAGCAGTTGTCAACTGGTATAGACCAGCTGCATTTTGATTTTAAAGTCCATGCTTGGTGTACAATCTTGAATTTTGTATGCTTGTAAAAAAAGCACAATGGGCTAATCTTCCTCATGGCTCTTTTATTTATGCAATAATAACAGTGAAGATGGTCCATACCATCCAAAAATGTACGCCATAAATGTATACTTGAAAATGCTTACAGGCATATACTACCACAAGCCATGCACGCTGTCATATTCAGATGACCTTATTGTGAGCACCAACAGCAGGGACAAGGCTGGGCAGCAGGAGGTCCAAAAGGTTAAGCTTCAGGACCTTCCTGGCAAAGCACACCTTGGACCAACGCTGGATACAAGCCAGGTATGCCCACGTTGGTACAAGTGTGGTGCATAACGCCCAGACCCTGTTTCAGCTCTTGCATTTAAACAGATGAGTTATTTTGATACACGACTATGGTTCAATTAGTGTATCAGTAGACGGGAGTTTGAAACCCATTCAATCTATGAAATTGCCTTCTCAGATTGGGTTCAACTTCAATTGATCAATTAAGTAAGGTCAGTTTCAAAGTATGTTACCCTGTCAGATGAAAGTGTGCCCCTATTGGTGCACCAAGGCTTAGTACCACTTTCACTGACTCATTATTTTCCTGAGTTAGCTTAAATATGTTTTCTTGAGACCAACTTTTCTCATTAGTCGTCTCCCTAATAAACCCCATAGTCTTTTAACATTTTTCATATGTTGACTTGGGCAAACCTGCGCGCAGACCTCTTTGAGGAGGTCTCGCATCATGTTAGCCAATTTATTTTTTTAAAAATTATTACAGCCTCAGGTACACTGCTGGGCCTACAAGGTTCCCTTTAAACCAGGTTACCCGTGCACTCTACCCCTGTACTAAACTTAGTTATAAACTGTCTTTTAAGGCACAATTAAGTTTTGAGTATTGCTCAATCTATTATTACTCTTTCAGTGCTCAACACCCTCACCTTAAGTCTCCTTAGCTCAAACATTCTCTGCTGGGCTACCCTTATTATAATGATGACAACTAGTTCCCTTGCGTTGGTCCTGTGCACTGAGCACCACCACGCAGGGAACTGGAGAGTTATGTATACTCTCCTGACACATGCTCTGTCATGGTGTAGTTTCTCTCCTGCTTTCTCATAGTTAAGCTCATATATGCTTAAAGTTACTCATTGATGATTTCATCTGTCAGACTTAATACAGCACTAATTACTGTAAAGGATACTTCTGTGTATAATGAATGGCCAATAAAAATTTAGATAATACAATATTGTTTTTATCAAAAAAAAATTTCAAGTGCATCAAAAGAGCTCTGGGATTCTTCAATTTGAGTGTGGCCTTTCTTAGGACTTTTATTAAAGTAACAAATTGGCATGGCAATAAAAGTAAAGTTCTAAATGAAATGTTATTAGTAGGTGACCCTTCTTAGAAATACTTGCACATATCAAACTTAATTTAGTTGTGACATGGAGCAAATCGCCTAAGCTTTAGGTTTTTGGTGTCTAATTCATTGGAGTCTACATAAAAACTTGAAATTCAATCACTTGTTTAAAGAAGTGACATTTCCTAGGGTTATCTAAAAATCTGTTGCTAAAGATTTTCCGTAAACTTCTATCAGGTGTTCCAGGTAACTTTCGAGATTGTGACTATAACATTGGTATTGTCTAGATAGATACTAATACACAACAACTCAGATCCCCTAATATGGCATCCATTTCACGTTGAAACATAGCATGCACCATTTAAAGACCTTGAGGCATCTGCATCAGTTGATATAGTCCTTGGCCTGTGATGATTAAAATCTTACTTTATCCTCTTTAGGTATATCAATTTGACAGTAACACATATAAGACCATTACTGAAAAGTATTGAGCTCCTCTCATGCAATCAAGAGCATCATCTAATTATGGTAGAAGTATGAGTATTTTCTTTATAGCTGACAGTAATCTATAGCAACTTGGTTAATTCCATCTTTCTTTACAATCAAGGTTATATTCCACAAGGGCTTTAAGATAAAATCAAAAACTACTTTGAGTAATTTATTAACTGTGAACTCACTCTCCTGTGAGAATCTAACTGGATTCGTTTGAATTTGCATATGATTTCTGACGTTGACTTTATAAACTCTATCTTTGGTGAATCTTATGTCATAATTGCCTTATTGTAGGTACCTTAGAATATTTTTCAAAGAAGTTAAGGATCTGATCCTTCTGTTCCTCGAAAATCCTAGTAATTTTTCCCAATCAGATACAGCAAAAAATTCCTTAGATTTTTGGTTCATCTGGTAATCCTAGTTCGTTTAGCTGGCCAAAATTTTGGAAAGATAAAATTTCATTAGTAGTAATTAATTAAGATTAAGTCATTAATTAATTTTCTGTCTGTATTGGACTATCCAATAGGTTAATAAAGTACCTGAATTTCACCATGACCAGGAAGTTAAAATCCAGGCGCAACATATGGTTCAGCTCTATCTTTATGCCATGGTGAGTAGACTCAAGCATACATATATTCATGAGTTTTTAAAGTAAGGCCAGTTTACATGTTACACTGCTCTTTGAAATTAACAACAATTGGTCTTCGCGCCCTTAAAGAATTCACTGACTTTTTTCAATTAGATCAGGTGGCGTTTTATAATGTCAACCAATATGATAGACATTATAAAAGTGATCTCATCTGCATAAACCAGAATAGTATGACTTTTTCTTCTGCTTTGGGGTCATTTTCTTACCAGTTATAAAGCAGAAAAGTTTGTCTTATTAATTTTAGAGTATTTCTATAAAACTCACGCCATATCCCATACTGTTTCATTGGTTTATGCAAATCAATATATCATGGTATAACTTAAAAAATATTTCCAGTTCTGTGACATTGATTAATCCAAAATGATAATGGCAAAGCACTATATGCTCCCCTATAACGATTAGACTTTAGCTTTGCAGTTCTGTGAACCAAATGGTCCAGATCAGATGTGAGTCTTAATTTTTCACTAATCTTTGGACTGCGATGTTATTTGTAGCTCTGATGTCAAAGATTGCTCAAACCTTCACTCAATTTACCAAAATATCTTCATAAGTGCACTTGTAATAATGGGAAAACTTTTTATTTGAAAAATAGCGGCATCATTAGCCAAATAAAGGGATTAGAAAAAATGTTCAGCTATATTGAGAAATTATTAAATAGTGGTCATCAAAATTGATTATTGACATCATCCAAGGCACACGTATTTGGATCCATGTGCGCTTGCTTGTAATGGAGCTGCTTCATGTATGATCATATCACCTCTTCAATTATTTTGGGTTTGGTACATTTGCTTACAACGAGTGGGCACATAAACCTCACCAGTCATTTCCCAATATAGGGAAGTTTTGGGGTCGCCCTCAATAAAAAATGTGCTATATTTACTTTGTTCATTTGTTCTTCTAGACCAGGTAGAATTTGAGCATAGGTGGAGATAGATTGTACTAGTTTATTCCACCAGTCTTTTCCCACATATGACATTTGATTGCCAGTGGCACAACCACATTAATATTGTACTTTTTAGTTCTGAAGAACTTTAAAACATGGCCTTCTTTGCCACACTTGAACAGATAATTAAATTTTTTCATTATCCATTTTGGATTTCTCAAATAAATTAGTACTGGGTCTAGTGTTGGCTACTACTCTGTTATTAGTATTTTCTTGCATAAGTTATATTGTTTGCATTAACCTTTCATTTGATTTTGTTTGGGGTATCAAATTTGGTTCACAAATACATAAAAAATCTACCATCAATGCAGTTTAGGTGCTCAAATTTAGTGCTAAAATCTTGTCTAATGTAGATCTTCGTAGGGCTAAAGTGCCAATATTCTTACAATAAGTAAATCTTTTATATATTTATTCAAGGCACGCTTATCAGTGGACATACAGCACAAATACTCAAAGAGCAAACATAAATAAAACACAATGGATCAAATAAAACAAATAGAGCCTCCAACCAGGCAGGGAGCTAAGGACCGCTAACCTACCATGGCAGAGGGGAGGAAGGGTCATAAGGTTCTTCCGCAGGTGAGGTGACCATTTCAGGTGAACTAGTGTTGTAAAAGCGGATTAAGGCTGAGAGAAAGGGCGTCAGGGCATCAGCATGGTAGGGATCAAGTTAGAGGACAAAATTATTAGAATGCTTAATATCAGCTTTGTTGAAAGCTTTCATTAATTCTGGCACATTATGTTCAACCTGAAGGTGGGCATCAGGAAGTATGGCAAAATCATAATATTGCTTCCTGGTGAACGTTTGTTTGAGGTATACGCTGCTATTTAAGCAGCATGCGTATTAGAGTCAATGGCAGCAATGGCCAGTTTGCTTATTTAATACCGTGCATTTTCAGGGAAATCATGGGGGAAGTTAACTGTGGGCAGCCCATTATGGAATACCGCAACAGACTTTGTGACGGCGAGGTGGAGCTGGGAACAAAGGGGGAGGCCACCGCTTCCAAGGCCAGATTATGGTCACTCTGGAAGGGGATAACACTGGGTTTAGGGGCATAACGTCTATGTGTGGGATAGGTTTGTCAATATCTGAGGTAAAAAAAATCCTCCCAGTAATACCTATTTGAGGCTTCCTCACCTGATTTGTCAACTTTCTTTATGACGATCTAACCTGATTCATCAACCTCATCCAATAGGGGCCAAGCATTTTGGTCCACAAGAATAATGGAGGCAGAAATAGGTTGGTGGTAGTAGGCGAAGGGGAAGCTGCTTGGTGGCAAACAGTGTTCTGAGCCCGTTTCTGATTGATGGGGTGAATCTAGGCGGGTGAGTGTGGCTGGAGGGCATGGTGAGAGGAAGATTTCCCACTCTGCCTCGTGAGCTAGTGTGATAGGCGGGAGGGGGCAAAAAAACACCAATTAAGATGCCGCTGACAAAGTTTTAGAAACAGCATCAGAGGAAGAGGCATGGGGCAGGACTTTTTAGAATGTTTGAACCCAAAACAGAGGGGATTGATATGTCAACCTTTAGGGACACAAGCTCAAAAGAAATTCTCTGGTGCCGCCTTAATGCGTGCATGAGGAACTTGATGGGCTATGGCGGAGTGATGTGAGATTATGGTGGCAGTGGCGCAAGGGGCAGCAAGGCACTCTGCACCAGAGGGAACAGTGAAGACAAGGTTGGGTTGAGTGCCATAAGCCATAAGCCACGCCACCAACTGTTCATAAAAAATTTGGGGTGGGAGGTGGGAAGGGAGGGATGCAAATGACACCACCAATGTGATGACAGAAGGGAGGCGAGTTTGGGTAGTAAGAAATTTTAAGTTTTTTTAAATATGAGGGGGCCAAAGCCGCTGTGGCAGCATCCTTCTACATATGGAAACCTATGTCAAAATAGCCCTTAAAGGGCGGAAATCAATAAAGCCAGCCAGGTCAAAGGCAGCGGTGGCTAGTTCAATTATCGCTTTGTCAGCATACGGGAATAAATGCCCATAGTCAACATGGAGACAAAATCAAATAGTGGAATGAGGAATGGTGAGAGGATGAAAACGAGAAAGGTGGATGCATGCAAGGTGAAGCACTAAATCCTGGGGGACAAATCAGCCGGAAGAGTTTGGTGGGCTATTTGAGCACGTCCAAACGCGTTTCCCATAGGGCAGAAGACGCAAGGTGGTGGAGCCCCGCTGCCCAACAGTGGGGCATCAGGCGGCGGATCCAAGGACATTAATGAAAGAGACGTGGCCAGGTGGATTTGGTAGCCAAATTCTTTATATAAATTTGCTTGAAAGTGATATCAAGCAGAAAGAAAATACAATTAATATATCTTGGCTTTATTTGAGGAAGGTCGACCAGGGGACAAGCACTTCTGATATAGTGATAAAACTGATGAAATTTGATAAATAGAGACACCCCAGAGGGTTCAAGGCCCCTCTTGTTGTCTCCAGGATCACCAAGATTGGGATGGTAGGGAAGGGGAGTTATGCTGGCTTATTCTTGGATGCAGCATGTGTGAAGGAAAGGATCAACTTTTAGGAACCATATGAGGAACCATGTGTTAATTGTCCTTCTGTTACAGGAGGTCATATGTCCAAACAGCCATGCTTGGAAGTGTTCCAATATGGCTGTGGAAGCGATAAATGGCTTTTTGGATTGTTGGTACTGCTCCTGTGAACGATTCCAGTACCATTGTGTGTATCGTCCATAGTGCTATTACTACTATTAGCGCCCTGAGAGTTGGGTGGATAGGAGTCCATGTTTATAGAGAACATGTTCCTTGCTAGGCTGAATGGATGTTCGTTTTCTTGGCGGAAAAGACGCATGTCCTCTTTCCATATCGCCGCTGATGTTGGGCATTGTTCTAAGCGGTGGGATCAGCTTCCATACTGACCACATATTGCACATGAGGTGTGATTGGCGTTTGACCGTTCAGCTGTTCAGTATACTCTCCTCATGCGCCTCCATACATGTACTCTTATCCTGGGTTGGAGTAGAGGGTGATATGTGTATCTCCATACTCTTCTTTGGGTCTCCAGGTTGTAGGGAATGTCCATATGGTCCAGATAATCTATCATGGCTATGGTATTTGGGCTTTTGCTTATTATGTTGTCTGTGACTATTTGATCATTGATCTCCTGTCTGTGAGTTAGTCTTGGGCGTCCTCAGTGACTGGTTTGTTCATTTATGTGAATACGCCATGTCGCTATTCTCATGGCTAGGAGTATTCATTTGAAATGTGCAGGAGTGCCATGTGGTCCTGCAGCTGTAGGATGGGATGCCAGATACTTGATTAATTTGTTCTTGTGCTCTAGTTTTTTAATTGTAGTGCACGTGTAAATTTATGTCTTGCTGTTCTAGCCCAGTGTATATCTGGAAGATCTGGGCTAGTCACCTGAGGTATCTAAGATCCCAGTATATGGGTTGCTTGCTCTACGTAATTAGTAAGCCCCATGCCTCCATTCCTTCTAGATTCAAATAGGGTTTTGAGGCGTACAGAGGGGTTATGGTTGGACCATAACTATCCTTGTAATAGGGCATGGACTGTGTTGAAAAAGGATGGGGAGAAAGCGATTGCATGGGCCGTGAACCATATTATTGATAAAATCATAGAGTTGGCTACCGCGACCCTTCCTGTTAGACCTGTTTGATGTCCGTGTAAGGAGGCAATGCGTTTTGTTATTTTATCCAATAATTAATTTTCTATAATGGAGTTAGCGTAACCTCCTGCTTCCAACCATACTCCCAAGTGATGAACAGGGCCCGCTGTTGGCTTGGTGATGAATGGAAGTTTCAGTGAGGTCGTTGCTAGTTTACGCCTCCTATGTCTGATCAGGAGTCTTGATGTTGTATTATCTTGTTAGCCCTGGGTAGATGGCGCCCAATGGGTCTGATATTTTCCCAGGAGTATAATTTCCGTTTTCTCAGTGTTAAGTGATGCGTTACTTATGGCTGAATAGTCTTGTATCATCTTCTCAACTCTGCAAGCGTCCTGATTGTTGGATAAGTCCACCACACAATCATCAGCTAAGGCCATCATTTTGACTGGTGGTTGGCCTTTGACGTTGATTCCTTTGAGCAGTGTGTTTGTATTTTGGATTAGGGGGTCTAGGCTAAAGTTGTAGAGTAGAGGGCTAAGGGTCTCCTTGTTTTAGTCCTCTCTGTGGGATAACTGGGTTAGTTAAAAAACCTGCTCCACGCACAGCCATGGTAGCTGACTCTGTGAACAAAATCACCCAGTTTATGAATCTATTTGGGAGTTTGAATTTTTGAAGGCAGGCTCTGATATAGGTCCAGTTCACCCTATCATATATTTTTTGTTGGTCTAAAAAGACAAGAGCTCCAGAGGTTTTGGACTGGCAGACATTTTTAACTGTGTGGATGTTATCCCATATGGATCTTCTTGGAACAAATTATATTGTGATGTGGATATTGCATCAGTTGCAATTTCTCCTAGTCGTTTAGCCATAATTTTTGTAAAAAATTTTGTATCTGTGTTGGCTAGGGATATTGGGCGCCAGTTAAATAGGTCTAATCTGTCTCCTTTCTTGAATAAAGTGATCGTGTAGGCTTCTTTGCCCCCAGGTAGGAGGCATGTTTCCATAATATACTTGTTCATTGAAGCTAGAAGAATGTTAGAGATGTTAGTAAAATATTTTATGTAAAATTGCATAGAGAATTCCATCAGGTCAGGGCAAACCCTCTTGGTGCACCGTGTACTACTTCCCATAATTCCTCGCGCGATATTAGGTTGATTAAATTGTGGTTTTGGGCCATGGTGTCAATATGTGCGCTTCTAAGAAAATTTTCAAATTTTTCTAGTTTGACTGGCTCAGATTTATACAGTTTCATATAAAACCTGTGCACTTTGGTCACAAATTCTTCGGGTGTTTCTGCTATGGATTTGTCTAGTCAACAGACCTGTGTACAAGCTATTGTCTTTTTCCTTGCATGGAATCAGTGGAAAAAGTAGCTTGAACAAGTTTCTCCATCTTTTATGTTTTTGCCTTTATATTAGACTCTGACTTGGTGTTGGTGTTTACGGATCAGGGTGTTTAGCCAAGCAGAAAACTTTGCCCATTTGCAACCCCATCCATGGCTGTATCCTGTTCTTGATGCGTTGTTTTCTAGATGGTCAATTTCAGCCAATGTGTGTTTGATAAATGGCTGAAAAAACCCTGTGTCTTATAGTTGATGTATTTTTAATTTGTTGAGTTGTTGATTTTTTGAAGTTTTCCCAGGTGATTAGTAGGTCTGAGCAAAAAGGAGTTTAAAAACCCTGGTTAAAGATATTTCCTCCATCCAAGATTGAAATTCTGAGTCGGCTAAACTTTCTGGGCGTATTCTGCACCATCTGGGTGCTTGGGTACTGGGTTCTTCCAGTTTGTAAGACACCAAAACAAGCCAATGGTCAGATAATTCAATTTTTGTAGTTTTAAATTTTTGAATCTGGTGATAGAAAATTATTGTTGCAAGTATTAGGTATATCCTCGACATAGAGACAAGTGTTTCATTGTGTACATGTGGGCGTGTCATGTTTTGTAGCAGGGGTTGCCTTTTTGGCAGTAGATCATATAGTCCCAGGGTGGCCTTTAGTACTCGGAGTTCCACTTGCCCTTGTGGTATCTCCATTGTGTATGGCCATTGGTCCATCTCTGCGTTAATCCAGCAGTTCATGTCTCTTATTATGAAAGTATTTGCTGGTATATTTAGTTGTGTTAAAGCTGTGAGAAATTCTCTTCAATCATGCGCACCATCCAGAACGTACACACTGGCTATTGTGTGCACTTTGGTGTGCCATGAAAAGGTTATGGCAAGTACGCGGCCATTCAGGAACAAATTTTTGTTAATAAATTTAAAGTTTTGGTTTGCGCGTACTATCACCCCACAGTGAAGCGACCAAAACAATATTGTTAGGAGGAACATTTTTTCCCATGCCTCCTCCTCTCCCTGTGGACAGTGGGTTTCCTGCACCGCCAGGATATCCACAGGTGGGTTTCATAGTAGACTCAACTTCTTGGCCCAGACGTTAAGGCCTTGAGTCTTACTATGTTCAGCATCCCTATCTCTACTGAGACGCCCAATGCACCTCAGGAGCGGTTAGCAGGGCCTCCTGGCCCTACTCCCTCACCCACATTGCTCTCCACTACACCTCTGCTGCAGAGAGCATAGCCATGAGTAGGAGTTGGAATGTATTCTTCCCCTTTCAACGCCACATTTTTGCTCCTCTCTTGGCTTTGCTTGGTTTCAAAATGTTATTGCAGTGCACTTGTGGATTGTTATTGGCCGCATTGTTTTCTTGCAAATTCCATTGTTGATTTTCCTTCCAGATTGGGTTAAATTCTGCAATTTCTGGTGCGCACAGAACCCCAATTTTGCTGCATTCATTTCCAAATTGAGTTCTGCTGAATTTGAACTGGTCAGATTGGGTGTATGGTTTTCTGCGGGATCTGATTGATTCATGGACTCGAGTTCCTTCATGTCTTCCTGGATCTGCTCTGGTGATATGGTTGATTTCACCGAAGTCTTTGCCTTGGCCGCGGCCAGCTTGCAATCTTGTTTGGCCATTTTTCGTTCTTTCAGGGAAATAGGGTCAATAATTTTATATTGCACATGTTTTCCCCAGTTGAAGGCTTGTGTAGTGTCTGTGATTTTGGCATATTCTGAGTCATCTTTGCCCATTTCCTCCTCACAGAATTAAATTTCTCTCAGGCCTTCTTTTATGAGGCAAGCATGAATTTTGTACCCAAAGGCCTGGCAGTGGTTGCAAATGGGGGTGCGCTTTCCACTGTTGCGCGGAACAGCTGGGATTTTTCCCATCAATTGTGAAGGATGCAATGTGTGGGATTTTTTTAATATCCTCTACTACATCCTGGTTCAGCGAAATTATTGCTATTGCCTTCCCCATGCTAAGGGTCAGCATCAGCTGGAAGTATTGCATTTCTAATTTTTTAATTTCTCTGTAGGCTTCCAAGCCTTCTCAGAGATGACTTTTGACTACTGTGCGCGCCAGTATGGTCAGAAGATAGTTGAAAATTATGAAAATATACTTAGATTCAGTCCAATGGGTGCGTTTGGTCAGAACCAATTGCTGTCCATCAGGAAGGTTGAGTACCACTCTGACCTTCACTGCTTTGTTTTCTTCTTCCACGGTTTCAAACCCAAAATCTACCCAACCTTTGCGGATAGTATCAGTTGTTAAGTACACCGCATGCAGGTAAAATTTTGTTGGGCTTTGCCAAACTTTTCCCACATTGTTGGTGTTTCTATGCCCAGGAAAACTTGTATCCCACGTTCCACCAATGACAGTGGTTGCATTTGGGATACTTCCAAATAGCTACAGATTTTACTAAGAATTGATGAAACCCGCAGGATGCACCACCTCAGGTTTTTTATTTTTGCTGAGATTTTCATTTGTACCTGTGCGCTTGGTACCTTTGAGCGGTGCAGGTCCAGGTCTGCTGCCCTTTACCACGTTTGCCCAGCTCTTTACCTTATTATTCATACTAATTTCGCCTGGTGTTGATTATCAAATTACGCTGTTTGAATTGAATCTTATTACTAAAAGTGATAGTAATCAGAAAGAAAAGTTGATATAGTACAATTAGTATATCTTAATTATACAAACTTGTTCCCCAGTGAGTATCTGAGCTCCTTGATAAACTCTTTTTCAAAGTTATTTATGGTCTCATCCTTTTTGAACTGAATGCCCATAATTTTTGTTTCCATTTGGTAATACATTCAGGGTTTCCAGATTCACCTATTATGACATTCTCTGCCTCCATATAAGTCCATTTATCAATGGCTAATCTGTGTAGGAAGAGATCTTAGCTTTTTGTATCCAGACAGTTGATCACATTAATAGCTTCTTAATGGTATCTACTTTATATCATGGTCATCTCAAAAAGTTTGAAAATTGCAGGAACATTATTTTTTAAATACTTTGAAAACTTTGGAGTTAAACAAAATTCCACATTTTTTAAGGGGAATGTTGGTATTTCTTATGCTTCTAGAGACAGTGGTTGAGGATTGGTGGCGTTATTCTATATAGCGGCAAGTATTATAAAAGAATTCTATAGGCCTCCATGTTTAGATTTAATATGGCTTTGATTTTCAGATGACATAAAATCTATAAACAATTCAATTTCGCCCTCATCTTTTGCTTGACACTGACATGCAGTTTTCAAATTTAATAAATGATATTTGATAGCCTCCTCCCAATTCTGGTTAATATTCCGTGCCTCTTATTTTTTTAGTGCTTCTCATCTTACTTTATAGTCAGCTTATTAATCTTGTTGGCATGTTTCCTCCTAGGATTCTAAATAAATGTGACTTGATCTTAGATTTTGATCATGTCTGAACCATATTTTGGCATATTACCTTAAAATATAAACTCTCTTTGTTAACTTTTCCGCTTGCTTAATAGATATGCAATAAAACCTTGGTTTAGTCATTCTTGGCGTAACTGTTCTCTTGATCGTCACCAAAGTCTGGAAATGGTCTCAAAGCTGAAAATTAGCAGAGAGGTCAAAAAACGAAATGAGAAAAGAAAATTTAGACTATTTTGTTTTATTAAAAAGCGTCAATATTTATAGAGCATGCGTGGACATGGTGCCTCAGGGACCTTCATGGCCCTGTAGGATCAGGACTTTTACTACCTTCTGGATCAATCACCTGTATGGCGCCCTCATTGTACTGCGTCATCCTAATGACTGCAGTAGTGGGGGCGGCGCCTCTTATGATTTGGAAAGTGGAAGCGAGATTCTGAAGGTGATTCCAACAATTCTCATACATGTGATGCTTCCTGATCAAATATAGTTTTGGTGCCTTCAGGATAAGGTTCTGTTTGCACTGGTTCAAGAGTTGATCTGTTGAGTCTCAATTTTTAAGAAGGGGTTTTGGCTTGCTCGTCATTTTGAATCTCAACAACGCCCCCCTCAAGACCCTGTCAGAGGGGAGTATAGTGCTGGAGGAACTGGCCATGCACTCAATTCACGACTGTCCCTTGATCGACGTCATAGATGAATTACTTGGAGTTACCTTATAAAGGCTTTCATAAGGTCCAGACCAAAGAACGGCAAGCTTATTCTGTTGAACTTTAGGTTGGTGGTGATAAAAGAGAATGAGTTCAACTAATTGATAAACGGGTAAAGAGGATCAGCCAACATCAAATTGGGATGTCTCTCTTCTAGTGCTGGTGACATTGCCTTGCATGGATAGGGCTTTAATTTGGACAATTTTATTGGCTTAGGCCCTCATAGTTAATTCAGAGGTCTCATTAGTGGAGGTTTCAAGAAAAGGCAGAACGCTAATTGGGAGCCATGGTGCAAGTTCATATAGAGATTCAAAGGTGGACATTTTAATGAATCAGTGGCAGCTTATTCCATAGGCAAGTAAAGCGCTAGCAGATAATGTTTCCAGAGAGTAGGGTTGGATGCGGCCATCTTCCATAAAATAGAAACAAGGGTTTCACTAGAACATTCCACCGCCAAGTTAGTGGATGGGTTATAGGGTTAAAGAAACTTTGGGTAGTGCCAAAAAGCGAAGTCAGTTCTTGGACTACCTGCGATGTGAAATTTAACTCATTGTTCAAAAGTAAGGTTTGTGGGCATCCATGATGGGTGAAAACGGATTGATTAAGCACTGGGTGCCCTAAAGGACACACAAAAAACTCAAAAAAACGGATTAAATAAGGAAGAGAGCTGTGGCTTTTCCAGTGGCAGTGGGGACCAAAACTGCTTTAACACATTTGGTCATATGGTCTACAGCTAGGAAGATATACATATGGCTGTACAATTCAATGGGTAGAGGCCCTATCTCATCAATGCTGATGACGTTGAAGGTACCATCAGATCAATGTCTGAATGGTGGTGTTGGATTTTAGGATCTTTTAGGATCTCTGGTGCTATTGAGGCCTAAGCTCTAACAAATGGGGGATTGTATACATGGAAGATAATAAAAAATAAATAAACTTAAAAACTAAAAATTTGAGGTTTTTTATAAGTTTATTGGATCCCACAGGGGATAATAAACAAACCTGTATACAATGTTATGGCTTTATAATTAAACTCACTTTGGGCTCAAAGGCGTACTCCTCAAATCATGATTAGATGTGAGCCAAATAAGGAAATATGGTCTTTTGACCTATTGAAGCCCTTGAATCTCGCCTCGCTTTATTGGAAAGGCTGATGGAGGGTTGAGAGTGGGTAGGGCAAGCCCATGAGGTAATGTTATAATAAATTTGAGCCAATCACCGTGTGAAAATATATCAGCACTTTTTGGGACCCTTTCTAACCCTATAAAAGGGCCTGGTCTCTGTGATGTGGCTTAAATGAGGTTAGTGGTAAGGCAGGGAGGGACCTTGGAAGAGCTCCCTTGATTTCTCTGAGGAGTCAGAATATTCAGCTAACTAAACTCAAACCATTTGGCTGAGATTTACTAATACTTATTGAATTATTGCTCTATTTCAAAGGATCCACTGCGAATCATCCAGGGTCTTTTGGCTGATTTTAAAATCATCCTCATCCAAAAACACTCTCCTCACATTATTGGACTTACAATTGTCTGACATTACCCCCTTCAAGAGTGTTAGGGGAAGAGTAAGAGCGCAAGAATCAGCCATGGACACAGTTAATGGTAGCTCTGGTAGGTAGATATTTTATAGAGTACTCATCCCCTTGCTTATAGGTTATGACAAAAGGGCCTTTCCAGATAGACCTGAGCTCATCACTTCTGGTAGTGATAAAATTATAGTAGTACAGCACGAAGTATGACACTTGGAAAATAGGTAGAGGAGTCCAGAGCTTATTAGCTGCTTGACTCTCTTTTGTGAACATCTTTGCTAAGTTGGTCATCGCTTCTGATTGCAACTGGATGATGTGCTGGGGTAACTTCTTCACAGTTTTCATGAGATTAGTCTTTTCAGTGAAGTTATCTTTTGCTAGTAAAGCTGGAACTCTGGTTCTTGCCCATACATTACTTGGAATGGCAACATTATAAGGATCCAGTGATAGCTGATTCAGTATCCATGAGAACACTGGGTAGGTAAAGACCCCAGTGAAGTGAGTCAGAAGTGGCTACTTTGCATAAAATAGGGACTAGTGTCCCATTGGCTCTTTCCACAGTACCATGAGTCAAGGTGTTGTAGGGGGCAGAAAAGAGTTGTTGCATGCCCATGGAGGTAGTGAGGATCTTAACCACTCAGGGTGGTAAAATTTTTCCCATTGTCACAGATCAGGACCTGAGGACGACCATGGCGAGAAAATATAATAATTAAGGAACATGGCCGTGATTTTGGCAGTTTGAGCAGGAAGAGCCACAGTCTTAACCCAAATTGTTTAAATGATCAATACCAACCAAGATATAATAATTTCCACCAATAGTATGAGGTAGAGGGCCTACCACATCTAGACTTATGGTGTGAAAGTGTTTTTTAGGTGTAGTTGATTAATACTGATACCAGGCCTTATATCTGGATTGCTTCTAGCAGGTCAGACATGCATCCAGGACTTCAGTTTTGTCTCTATGATGCCTTACCAGAAATATTGCTCTTTAATCCACTAATGGGTTTTTTGTACTCCGCTATTCCCTAAAAAAGTATGAGACTCCAAAATCACAAGTAAACGCTCTGATGGTCTAAGATAGGACAACCAATTCACCCCTACTTTCTTATTTAACTTTCAATTCTCCACTTTTGTGTTTTGGAAATGTCATTCTACAATCTTTTGTACAGGTTCATCTTCATAAGCCCATGCATCAGGAGTCATTAGGATGTCATGCAACCTCCTGGCTTACTAATGGCAATGCAAAGGACAGGCAGTCGCGTTAGCCCATCAACATTCTTACGATGTGTCCCTTCCTGATGTTCAATGGTCATATCATAATTCTGGAACTTAAGAGCCCAGAGACCCACCCGCCCAGTAGGATCATTCATATTTTGTAACCACTTTAATGAGGCGTGGTCAGTAATCAATTTAAATGATGTCCCATATAAAAAAGAGTGGTATTTTTAACAGCGAGAAAGACAGCCAGGCACTCCTTTTCAGTGACGCTGTAATTGCGCTCAGCCTTTGAAAGCATTTTACTAAAATAAGAACAGGAAGATTAACCCCATTTTCATCTAACTAAGCCAAGCAGCTCCAACAGCATAATCAGAGGCATCCGTGAACAACATGAAGGGCTTGCCATAGTCAGGGTGGCGGAGTATTGGCCTTTTTTGTAATAGCTCCTTCAAAATCTCGAATTGCGGCTTTTTGTTCAGCACTCCATTAGAAGGGTGTTTTTAGCCAGGAGGTTGACAAGGGGCTCGCTGATTTGGGTGGATTTTGGGATAAATCGATGGTACTACCCCACCATGTCCAAGAAGACTTTTATACCATGAAGAGTTTTAGGCGTTGGCATCTTGGATATTGCTTCAACCTTATCCTGTAGAGGTTGCATCCCATATTGAGGAGTGCCCAAGAAAATCCAGCTTCTTCTGGAAGAAAGTACACTTGGAGGGCTTTAGTTTGATGTTAGATGCCTGCAAGCGTTAAAACATCTCCTTTAGGTGAGTGAGATGCTCGGTGAATGTTTTAGAGATGACTGTGATGTCATCGAGGTAGACAATCACACAGCTCAGCTTAAGGTCCTAGAGAATGTTATCCATAGCCCGCTGAAAAGTAGCAGGCGCTATACACAACCCCTGAGGTAGCTGAGTGGGTTGGAACAAACCCACGCTGCAGATAAGAGCGCACTTCTGATCCTGTGAAGAAAGGTCCATATGCCATTACCCGCTGGCCAAGTCCATGGCAAAAAAGAGTTTAGACCCAGAGAGTTGGCAAGAGCATCATCAATGCGGGGGATAGGGTAACTGTCCTTATTTGTGATGTTTTTTAGCTTACAGTAGTATATAGCTACCTGAGAACCTCCATTTTCTTCTTTATCAATAGAAGTGGGGATGACCAAGGGCTTTGGGAAGGCACCAATGACCCAGAATCTAACAGCTGTTTGAGCTCCGTCCACATCTGTTGCCTCTCAACTTTTGATTTGTGGTAAGGTTTGGAGCGAATAGGCCAAGCATCACCAACGTCAATGGTATTAGTCCAACCCTATTTGTGCCCATAGTCAGTGCCAGATTTAGAAAAAGATGTCGCTGTATGCCTCAAGCAGTGTGTGGACTTTCTCCAGCTCATCTGGGTTTAAATCATCGGAAATATGAATCAAAGGTAGGGTATGTTAATTTCTTGGCATCTAGGTCTACTGTCTCTGAGTTAGATTTGCACAGGGTATAGCCACTGAGCAACCCAATCAAATGATATGAGGATTGCCAATTCTTGTAATAAGACTTAAATAAAATATTTATGGAGCTATTGCCCCTTATTTTTTTCTTTATTTTTTAGATATCTCGCAGACCATTCTGTGCTTCTCTTCCTTGTAACAGACTATCCCATCTGTAATCTTCCATCAGGATCTTTATACCTCGATTCCCCAGCTGGATGAATCCTCAGCTTGGTATCTTCTATTCTTCTTCCTTATTAGAGTTTCTCTTGTTCATATCAAATCTCGGCGTGATTCCTCTCTTTGCCATATGTTCTCATTTTGCTCAATTATAATTCAAGTATCCCCTTTTTGTAAATCTCAAGACTATCTCAATTCCCCTGTGATCCGCCAATATGGTAGCATATCATCCAGTCATATCAACTTTCTGACATTACCCCCCCTTTGACTGGGCGATAAGCTCTTACTGTTTGTACGCTCTAAGGAAGTAGCATGGACTCAGTTGATAATACGACCCTCACAGGTTCCTTAATTTTGTAGACATCCATACTAGTCTTCTCTATAATCTCAAACTGGCCGACCCAAATGTTAGAGAGCTTATTCATTCATCCAAATCCATGCTGGTTGTGGAATAATACATAAACCCCTTCAGTGAACAATGGAAGTCTACTCCGGCACTTCTGGTCAGCCACCTAGTCACTAATTTTCTTGGCCAAACTGAAGGAGTAGGATTCAGTTTGTAACTTGATCAATGTATCTGTGAGTTGCCTCAGATATCGCTGAGGATTCACACCACCAGTGTCCTCTACACATGAATATAACAAGGCAGGCAGAGCCAGATGTCATCCATACAGCAGTTGAAAGGGACTCTTACCAGTGGCAGAATGATACCTGATATTATAAGCAAACACAGCGGTAGGTAAAAGAGCACTCCATTCTGAGGGCTGGTCCATTATCAATTTGGTGAGTATGTTTACTAGGGTTCCGTTAACTCGCTCCACCATCCCATTTGATTCTGGATGATAGGGGGTGGTCAAAACCCCGCGAATTGCCATCAACTCGTTTAACTTCAGCAGGATATGTGAAGTAAAGTTGGTTCCATTGTCTGTCAGGATGAACTGCGGACAGCCATGCTGCTGTATAACACATTCCATAATAAACTTGGCAGTGGTGACCGCGCCCAAGTCGCTAATAGCCCTGACCTCCATTAATGGGTCAAATGATCGATGGTGACAATTATATACTTGGATCAATTGATACTAGTTGGCAGAGGTCCCACTACATCAATGGAAACGGTGTGCCATGTGAACCAGGGCTTTACTAATTGAAAGGTGGTTTTCTTACTGAAAGGTTTTTCAACATGACATTGATGGCAACAGCTAATAGTTTCCAGCACGTCATAATGCATACTTTCCCAGAAGTATCAGGGTCACAAAAACTCCAGTGTTTTCTGCAACCCTCCATGGCCTACAGCCCAATGAGCATCCATAATTAATGAGGGTCTATTTGAAGGCTTAGAGAAATTCAGCGTCAAGTCTCTAATCCGCTTGTATAATTCTCCCCCTCACACGAAGGTACCCTCCCTGAGTCTGTCTAACACCTTAATCACTTGCGGCGGCTCATCCTAGTATTTGTTCACCATCATTTTTTCATACATTATATCAGCTAGATCTGCTGTGACAGTGACTGTGGGCAATCGAGAAAGACAATCCGCGTTTTAATGTTTTTCCCCAGGTCAATGTAAGATCTCGAAATTGTAGGCTTGCAGCTTCAGAGCCCAACATGCGAGCCATCCTTCTGGTTCATGCAGATTTTGTAGCCAGCGCAAGGAAGCGTGTTCCATCACTACTTGATATCTTACCCCATGTAAATATAACTGAAATTGTTTATAAGTGTAGATCACAGCTAAACAATCTTGCTCAGTTACAGTGTAGTTCCATTCATGACAATTCAGGCTCTGACTACAGAAGGTGACAGGATGTTCCACAACGTCATCATCCTTCTGGGATAATACTGCTCCAGTAGCAGCTAAGGATTTGTTCGTTTGTACTATGTTCGGCTTTTATTGAAAGCTGGGGTATTGCAATATGGGTGTGCTTGCTAATGCGGTATGCAATACATCGAAAGCATTCTGTCATTGTTCCATCCAATTGAAAGGAGCGTTTTTCTTTAATAGCTCAAAAAGCGGTGCCCTGATACAACTGAAATTGGGAATGAACCATTGATAAAACCCAACCATTCCTAGAAACACCTGAATGTCCCACTTATTTTCTGGCTGAGTCATCTTGCCTATCACTTCCACCTTAGCTGGCTGTAGTTTAAGCCCATTTGAATCCACAACAAAACCAAGGTATTCCAATTGCTCTTTAAAGAAATGGCACTTCTGGGGCTTAATTTTGATATTAGCGGCAGCGAGGCGCTGAAACACTTACTCCAAGTGGGCCAGATGCTCTGTGAACATTCGCGAAAACACATTGATGTCATCAAGGTAAACTAAGACGCAGGACAGCTTTAAATCACCTAAAATCGTATCTATGGAACGCTTAAATGTAGCAAGAGTGTTGCACAATCCTTGCAGCATGCGCGTTGGCTGGAACAACCCCAGCTTGAGGTGATGATCACACATTTCTCCAGTTCCATTAGTAGCAATTCAATCTGCCAGTACCCAAGATCAGACCTATGGTGGAAAAGTATTTTTCTCATCCTATCAGTCTAATGCATCATCAATCCGTGGAAGAGGGTAAGAATCCTTCTTTGTGACATTATTGAGTTTATGATAGTCAATAACCACCTGATTCAAGCCATCCTTCTTCTTTATGATGAGCACAGGTGATGCCCAGGGGCTGTTTGATGAATCTCTAGCATCCCTTTCTCAATAAGCTTATCCACTTTGTCAGAGACAACCTCTTCTGCTGCTCTAGAACATCTAATAGGACGTGAACGAATGGGAGGGTGATCCCCATATCAATCTGATGTATTACTCCTTGAGCGTACCCCAAGTCATGATTGTTATTGGAAAAAATATCCCAATATTTTTCAAATAAGGCCATATCCTTACCTTTCTGATCCGCCAATAGTCCATGAGCGCTTCTCGGAGTACTACGTTCAGTACGCCAAATGAGGCGCGATCTAGTAGCCCAAGATCTTTCCATGAGCCAAAGTCATGAATACGTTGAACTTCTCCAATGGGGATGAAGTGTAGGTAAGCCACCACTTGGTGCCACCTAATAATTATTGTCTCCTTCATTAGGTTTGCGAGCAACACCTTCACCTCTCCATTCCCAGGAAACAATAGCCCCAGAGCCACGTGTGGTTCTAGTCGCAAGTACTGATGAGGCGCCAGGATTTCTCCATACAGTCCCTTAGGAACTTCGATTTTGATCCCAGTCCCTATTATGCCCTGGTGTCCAGATGGCAAGTTTAAAAAACGTATTTCTTGAAGCGGGATTCCTTTATACTCATATATCTGGTTGGGGAGGATCTTAGTCCGCCAACTCAGTCACTGATAGTGAACAGGGATCACTCCATCACTGTATTCTAGATTGATCTGACTGGAGTGGACTGGATCCGTTGGGATTCCCCTAGAGGAAAAAGAGACTGAAATCTGTTGGCCAAACAAAGTAATGGTTTCTTCTGCCATATCTATCACAACGCCAAATTTCCTCATGAAAGCCGCGGCAATCAATATATCATAGTGGTTATTTGGAAAGACCACCACCGGAGCAGATACCTGAACTGAACTGAATCGTAGAGGCAACGCGCTATATGCTCCTTCCGACACAGTGCTATGCGATCCTGCCATTCCATATACTAATTAATGGTCCACATCCAGTTTCAACATAAGGTTTGGCCACTAACTGGGTGGAGACTATGTTCACCGGTTCTCCCATGTCTATGATCGCGCGGATTTTTGTGTTTTGAACAAATATGTTGCAATAAGTACACTACAATTAAAAAGAATCATCAGAGTTTATTACTTATATGTTCAAGGGTCTTGTGTTACTTAAAAAGGAAGATTACCCTTGCCGGCCTGATGATACTCCCTAGCGATTCTTTCCACTGGAATAGCTATGTTAACCCCTATTAAAGGAGTGACGTTCGGCGAAGAATCCGCATTGCTGGAGCCAGTCTGTTCCAGTATTTGCCACACATATGGTTTCTGCACATCTTGGCGGAGCTCATCCCAATTGGGTGAACTCTTACTCTTGGAAGCAGAAGCAGGGGTATCCAGCAAAAGCTGCTGGTATAACAAATCATCTAATTGAATTTAGATTTATACTTGTAAAGTTGTTTGGAGGTATCAGGGACAAGTGAATTGAGCGCAGCGGAGGTAGAGCGTCCCATCTCTACTCCACTCGAGCTTTTCCCTGCTCAGTTTTCATAGTTGGCATTGTGTACACTTGTGGTTTGCTAGGGCAATTGGCTGCATAATGCCCTTTTTGTCCACACTGGAAGCAAGTGTTTGTAAAAGTAACACGTATATAATTTGGGCTGGAAGGACCAGGTCAAGAATTGCTGGTAAGGTTCCATGGTCGCGGTCAAACTGGTGAAGTGTACATGGGACAGAAATGGTTTACTGACTCATATTAGCGACGATTACGTTCCAGCAGCTGATAACCCAGTCACTGCACCTGATATTTTGAAAAGGATGGAGCGGGGGCAATGGAGGTTTTTGGGCTACATTGGGGGCGCCGTTTGTGGCAGAGAGTCGTCATAAGGCATTCACAAATCAATTGAGGCCATTATCCCCATCCAACACATGGGACATAGTGTTATATAGTTCCCAATATGGTTTGACCGCCGCTTTCATTTGCTATACCTACATCCTCTGTGGTTAGAATATTAGCCCCAAGTAAAACTTGAGCTTCTGCTAAAAACTGCTTGGCAAATTCTGACAAGGTCTCTTTTTGATTAAACTGTATAGTCATAAATTCAGCTTTTCGCTGAGACATCTTATTAGAGCCCTCCAAACAGCCAGATAACTATCACTTTTACTTGGGCGTAAGACACCGAGCTATCTGGAAGATAGCAGGTCACTTGTTCAGCGCTTTCCACATCTAAAGCGGACAGTAACAACTTCGCTTTCCATTGATTGGTAGCCCCTTCCACAGAGAATTTGAAACGTTTAAAATACCCATGTAGGTTTCCATTATTACTGAAAGGAGGTAACTTTTCAATATGGACGACTTTAATTAGCTCTCAGGTTTGGCTGCAAGGGGCAGACAAACTGGATTCAGAGCGACTATGGGAACCATCATTTGGTGTGTTATCATGCCACCATCCAGATGAGCTTGAGCTCATCAAAGCGGAATCAGAAGAAGTGTCATTATGTAGGGAGTCCGTCGTACAGCCCAATAGAAACTCGTTTGCTGATCCATAACATTCTTCCCCTGAGTCGCCACTAACTGCCCTATTTTCCCTGGCTCTGGTATTCCCTGTGAACTGTTCACTAATCAGCTGTTCCATTTTGACTGCAGCATATCTACACCATCCATCCTGCCATTCATGTTGCAGCATGTTGTATTGCTGTTGTAATTCTTGGCAGAATTCCTTTTCCTCATTCAGCATTTGTTCCATAGTTTGTAATCACAAAAGAACTTCCTTGATTATATTCTGCATGCGGGTTTGTTGTTGTCTTGTGTTTTCCGTTTGCTGGTTGGCGTTGTTTTTTTGGTTAACAAGGAAAGATCATTCTCACGCTGATTCCTCATTGGCCCTTCAAAGGGTATCAATGCGGTCTTGAATGTCCACATACTCACTTGTCTCACCAATAGGGAGAGGGGAGGCTTGTTGGCGTTCCGCCTGACTAACAACTTCTAGTTGTGTGACTTGATGAATGAGTTGGAGGTACTCGGGGGATGTTGACCTAAAAATAAGCGCGTTATCAGACGTTTGCTGAGTATCCCATTTGATACAGAGTTGATCTAATTCTGTCAATAGAGAGCTAACTTGGGCCGCCAATTGCAGTTCTATCAGGGTCATTCTTTCCTTGAGCTGATCAATCATGGCTTCAAGAGCTTCCGCCCATTTGGCTAGCTCCATCATACAGCTCTCAATATTATTCCCCAAGGTTGTCATATCCTGAATCCACTCCGCGGATAGGCCATGCTGTTCCAATAGTTCTCTTATTACTTAAGGTAATTCTGAGTTTAACTGTGGTACTAGAAGGTCCAATAGATGGTGAACATCCCTGACTTGATGATCCATCTGTGCCAGTGCCCCTTGTATTTCTGATAACAAATGATCAAGATGGTCCAGCAGGAGGCGAGTATCATGCTGTTGTGCTTAATCAAACTGCAACCGTTTCCAATTTCAATGTTATGGCAAGCCAGAACTCGTAGCAGCTGGAGAATCAAAGGTTGCACATAAGCGACTAAGTATTCCTCAATTCCATGAGTACCGAGGTGGCGAGTTAACCCCATAGTAGTGGCATCCAAATAAGACATGTACAGCATATATCGATTTTCTTGATTGCGTTGATTATAAAACAGACTCACAGCATTTCCCCCACTCTCATCCTCATATAGGCGATACCTGCGCAACAACCATTCCATAATAATTCTTAGTTGTTGTGGAGTCACATTCATAGAGCGTTCGTGTTGGTTAGTTGCCAGCTCCAAGCAATTCTCAAATTTCACAGTAATCATAGATTCATCATCCCCTGGTTCAGTAACAGTAAACAATGTTGGTTCCAAGTTAGGTGTCCTCCGAGCTTCTTCAGCATGCTGTGTTCAGAACCTGATCAGGTTAGGTTAGAACAAACGAGGATTTGTCATTATATTTTCCCCATTATAGTTGCTAAGTGGCCCCTGTATTGAGCACCACTGTTAATTTCTCAGCGTCTAGGTCCGCTGTCACTGAGTTGGATTCGCACAGGGTATAACCACTGAGCAACCCAATCAAATGATATGAGGATTGCCAAGTCTTATAATAAGACTTAAATAAAATATATATGGAGCTATTGCCCCTTATTTCTTTCTTTATTTTTTAGATATCTCGCATACTGTTCTGCGCTTCTCTTCCTTGTAACAGACTATCCCCCTGTAATCTACTATCAGGCTCTTTATACCTCAATTCCCTAGCTGGATGCATCCTTGTCTTGGTAACTTCTATTCTTCTTCCTTATTTGAGTAGCTCTCATTTGTATCAAATCTTGGAGTGATTCCTCTCAATTCGCCAAATGTTCTCATTTTGCTCAATTATAATTCGTGTATCCACTTTTCATAAATCTTAAGACTCATCTCAATTCCCCTATGATCCGCCGATATGGGTAGTGTATTGTCCAGTCATATCAACTTCCTGACAGGGTACATATGGACTGGTCGGCGGGTAAACCCATATCCACCTTAGATTCAATACAGTGAATTTTCTTTAATTCCTCAATGGGTATCAGCAGGCCTCTTCCGATCTTCTGAGGCTTTTTACAACCGTGTCCTTCTTGGAGAGATTTCCTATTATAAGGTTGATGGGTCTTTGATAGGCATGGTCTAACACTCCTGGCAAAACTCTGAGTTCTGACGGACTAGCTCCATTAATGCTAATGAGGTGCAGGAGGCAGCTGTGTGGAATTTGCACGGTAATCTTTGTGTCAAGTACCCTTTGTTCACTAGCCTTGATAGTCACTTTTTCAGAAGCGTTAAAGGGATTCCTTTGAGGGCGCCCACTGTTTGAGGCAACAGTTTGTATGTCGTTCTGCAGTGGTATAATGTTGGGATAAAGTGGAAGAGGGATACTCGACTGTGAAAACATAGTCCTTTTTAATAGACTCATCATTTGTCAAAATCAGGGGAACTTCGTAGTTAAGCAGGGAGATATAACCTTGCTTCAAATTAATAATCCCTTTTTACTTAAGCATGAGCTGTGTACCAATGAGTATATCATAGGTATTGTTAGTTTGGGCCAGTGCAGGAACAGACAAGAAGAGCTTCCTAAAACAGATGGGCAGAGAAGAGTACGCCCCGATGGCGCAGGTGTTGTTGGGACCTGCAGTCCCAAATTCTTGAATGTAATTGAGATTGGGGACCAGTTTAATATTTTTAATGAGTTTTGATGACACTATGTTTACTTGGGACCCAGTGTCAAGGATATCCTTAACCCGCGCTTTAATGACTACAACTTCCACTTCAGTTAAAGTTCCACCCAAGTTGAGGGAAAGAGCAAGAACCTCCTTTAGTTGGAGAATAGAGGCAAGTCATTTGGCTTTATCAGGGTATTTCTCTTAGCTAGACCGCAAGGTATAACACATTGGTTTGGGAGGATCAAGGTGGCAATCAACTAGTCAGCGTCACTGGCAGTGTCAATGACATCAAAACCCCTCAACACTTGGCGGAGGTAAGTTTGGCGGGAAATCCTAGCCAAATCCACACTATCATGGTTCAACCTGTCGGGTATCTCCACTTCATATGGGGCTTCTAAGACATAGTGACTGACATCTTCGCCACACCTTCAATTCGTCATCAGAGGGATTAGCAATGCAGGTTAGGGAGGCCCCAGGGGTGAAGTAGATGCAGGGCTTCCCTTAGGGCATGATAGGTTTTAGGGTGGCTCCTCCACCTTATTAGCTTTTGGTAGAGGAGTTACAATTTTCACAGCTTGATTTTTGACCTTTAAAGTAGGGGTTTGTGCTGCCTCATAGAGAAAGGGTTCAAACTAGAGTTAGCTGGCTAAGAGGTTGAGGAAGATAGCTTTGTGGAAGGGGATGCTTCTTCTACACCAGCTTTAGGTCGTTCAGTGGCTTTTTTTGTGAAACAGGCGGTTTAGCGTTTGTGCCCTGGTCATTTAACCCATTGTTAATGGGGGCTATTGGCACCCAAGTTAGGGGTTTAGAATTAGGGGAAGGCTTTTAAACCAATTGAGAAGACTGCTTTGGAGAAAAAGATGGGCAAGGCAAAAAACATCTGCTTTCAACAGCTGGGTTTTTGGAGCTAAAAATGAAGGGGAGCATTGCCCCATCACAGCCATTACCATCTGATTATCATTATGAAAAGAAGAAGCAGCGCGTGATTGCAACTCCATAGGTGCACTTTTCCAGAGGGAAGCAGCCGTAGTAGAGGCCAAAGTAATTGGCGTAGCTGCTTGCTCAGAGAACCTTGCATAGGGTCAAGTTCATAAATTTCAGCCACCTCTAATAAATCTTCTTGATATCTCGTAAATTTTTAAATTAACGCTTTACAGAAGAGAGGTGCATTTCCAAGGAGGGATGGGACGTCAAGCCAGCCAGCATAGCCGCAATATCATCGTCTAGGGGTAGCATTTTTGCAAGCAATAAGGGTTGAGCTTTAATGTAAAAGTGTTCGGCAAAAGAGGCAATTGATTCACCCTTTAACAGACTTAGGCACATAAAGGCCTTTTTTGCTTGTTCAAAATTTGTGGGGGAGCCAAATTTCTCAGTTAATGTTTGCTTAACCTCCGCCCAGGTGCTGAGGGATCCATTTGTGGAACCAATATCTCTTGAGTGCCACGACTTAATCAGGGAAAGAGGTACTTAACCTTAAGGTGATCCGTTGCCCCTTCCATAGCAACTTCATACATAAAGAGGAACAAAGCAACACTTCCCTCACCCAGGGTAAACTTACCCCTAAAAGTGGGTTTATGGATGGTGGGAGCGGCTCCATAAAGCCTTGGGAAGAGTGCTTATCAAGCCTTTTAAGGCAAGATAAAGCACTGATTAGTTGTTGCTTTAAAGCAGCTAGCCTGGGTTCCGAGGTATTATTCATCTTAAAACAGGATTTTGGTGGTATACAGGGCCCCTGTAGTAAGCACCCCTTGTTGGATTTTAAGATTTTTAGGCTGGCTGGTGGTACTGAGGCCTAAACTCCAACAAATGGGGGATTGTATACATGGAAGATAATAAAAAATAAATAAACTTAGAAAGCTAAAAAGTTGAGGTTTTTTATAAGTTTATTGGATCTGGTGGAGGATAAGAAAAAACCCTCATACAATGTTACGGCTTAGTAATTAAACTTACCTTGGGCTCAAAGGGCATACGCCTCATATCATTATTAGATTTGAGCCAAATAAGGAAATATGGTCATTTGACATATTGAAGCCCTCAAATCTCGCTTCGCTTTGTTGGACAGCCCGTGAGGTAATGTTTAATAAAACTGAGCCAATCACTGTGTGAGAAAATATCTCGCTTTTTGGGACACCTTTCAACACTATAAAAGGGCCTGGTCTCCACGGTGTGGCTTAATGAAGTTAGTGGTAAGGCAGGGAGGGACCTTGGAAGATCTCCCTTGATTCCATTGAGGAGTCAGAATATTCCAGCTACCTGAACTCAAACCATTTGTCTTATTTTTACTAATATTTATTGAATTATTGCCCCAATTTGAATGATTCCACCACAAATCAGTCAGGGTCTTTTGGCCAATTTTACAATCATCCTCATCTGAAAACACTCTTCTTTCAATATCGGACTTGCAATTGTCTGACAGGTGGTATCAAAGTCTGTCCCAGTCTTGAAATCAACAAGACATACAGGCTTCCATGACCTTTTGGATAAATTCACCATCTGATCTAAGTAACATCAGGTTTTCATCCATTTGTGAGTTTTCTTACCTGCCTCATGTCCCATGGTAGTATGACACTCTAGGATAAAGTTGGTTTGAGAGAAAGGGCGGACATTAAGTAGCCATTTCTTATAAATCCTCTTATAAAGCCGTCTCGTTCTTTATCTGAGTGTCTCAGTTCATTTTTTGGAGCTCAGCTTGGACCTCAGAAGCCTCCAACTCTCAGCTCTCAGGTCAACCAATCAAATCAAACAGTCAGTCTTCCTTGGGAGTCAGAGCAGAAAGCACTGGCATCTTAAATAGGCCATCAGCATTATGGTGGATTGCACCCATACAATGGACAATTGTGAAATCATAATTCTGCAGCCTTAAGGCCCATCTGGATAAACGACCATCTGGGTCCATCATCTATTGGAGGCACCGGAATGAGGAATGATTGTGACGATGGTAAAGTAGGTCTGTAGAGATAGGACTAAAAACGTTTGATTTCTAGCAAGATGGCTAAGCATTCCCACTCATTAACGCTTTAGTTCTGTTTGGTATTACTCAAAGTCTTGTTAAAATAAGCTACTAAAGGGGTCGACCTGATTTTCGTCATGCTGGGCTAGGATGGACCTGACAGTAACACTTCTCACGTCCGTGAACCATAAGGAAGGTTGATCAAAGTGTGGGTGGACTAAAATGGGTTTAGTGCAAAGAGTGGTCCACAGCGCTTTAAAAACTTATTCTTATTCTGGCAGCCACACAAAAGGCACGTCCTTCTGCAAAAGGTAAAAGTAAAAGTCCTGGCTATGTTGACAAACAGAGAGATAAATTGACAATAATAGCCACATTTCTAAGGAATACCTGAATTTCTCTCATGCTTTAAGGCGCAACATCTTATTTATGGCGTTGACCTTATACAGTATGGGGTTGTATGCCATCTTTTGGACCTTGTATTCCAAAAAATCTATTTCCTACTGGAAGAAAAGAGCACTTTGAAAGTTTGTGCTTTATTGAAGGCTTCTAAATCCAATTAAAAACCTCCTGAAGATGCTCTACATGTTTATTAAAAGTTTAGGAGAAGACAGTGATGTTATCAAGGTAGATAAGGGCACACAATAGTTTTATTTCCCAAGGATCCTGTCCATGACGTGTTGGAAAGTAGCCGGCGCATTACAAAGGCCCTGGGGCATCCTAGTGGGTTCAAATAGCCCCTCATTGGCTATGATCATGCACTTGGCTTGATATTTGGTGGTGAGCTCACTTTCTAATATCCACTGGCAAGGCACATTGCTGAAAAGTACTTTGATCCAGCAAGCAGTCAGAGAGAGTCATCAATTCAGGCAGAGGATAACTGTCCTCTTGGTAATGGAAATAAGCCATCAATAGTTTATCACCACCCAATGGCTGCCATCAATCTTTCATCAGCAGGAGAGGAGAGGCCCAAGGGCTGCTCAAAGGTACCAAGAGTCTAGCTTTGAGTAGTTCTCTAAGCTCCACTGCCACTTGGGCTTCTTTGACTTTACTTTTTTGGTAAGGTTGGTACTGGAAGGGGGAGCGTCCCCAATTTTCACATGATATAGGACCCCATTTATCTTTTCAAAGTCAATACTGGGCTGAAAATAGGTCTGAATACACCTCCAACAACCCTTGGACGTTGCGTTGTTGATCCTCGGTGAGATCATTTCCAATACTGCTGACAACCAGGGACACTGACGGGGGCGCCTCCAAACCACTGTCCCTTAGGCTCCAAAAACTATGTACAAATTTGACAGCCTTTACTGGTAGGAGGCGGAAATAGGCGGCAGGACTGTTTGGGTCTACTACCCTAATCCTGTCAGTAAGTTTAGCTAACATACTGATATAGATCTGGCATAGGCTGGATCTATAATTCCAGTGCAGGTTAGAACCTCTTAGCGGATGGGTTATCTAGTTGTCAGATTTCCAGCAGGTATCTAGAGGTTATGCTAACATGGACCTGGGTATCAGCAATGACAGGACCTCAGAGGTATAGTGGTCACCCTAGGTAATTAGATCAGCATGCCTTCTTGTCCATCAACATCAGGATGAGGCAGCCAGACCCAAGAGCCCCTTATATATGATTTGAGTTTGTCGATTTAGCTCTCACTATCTATTAGGCAAGCTCAGGCCTTGACCTCCATCTTAGAGTTGCAAGAAGTTTCAAAGATTAGGGGACCTAATGCCCCAGTAGAGATAGAAATCTATCATAATGTACTACTTCTGAGTAGCCTTGGAGGAACTGAGTTTCAAGAAAAGTCAAAGCTTGGGTTATTCAGCGTGACAGCTGGGAGTTTACAGAGAGCATCCCAAATCAAATGGATATGGAAGAATAGGCCCCTATAGATTGGTTACACTGCGAGTCAGCCATTCCATACTCCATATAGTTTGGCGAATCTGAGCAATCTTGATAAACTTCATTAACTTGGATGATATAACGTTCACAGGGTAAGCACTGTTGACTATGGAGAGAACCAGAATCTAATGAACTTAAATTGTGATGAAGGTAACCAGACTTTAAAGCTGGGGAGTTAGCATAAGAAACATGGGAGAGTCATTGGAAGAAGAGTAAGCAGTATCTATTTCTTTAATAGTAATGGGTACCAAAACTTCTTCTTCAGGTTCAATAGCTTTAGATTCGTTTGAGGTCATGGGCGATTCTTAAAGTGTGGTAGGGATGTCAGCATGGAGTTCCTCGTTCTTAATGCTGACGGCCCTTTTCCCAACTCTTTGCAAGTCAATTTCTGCATGTCTTCACTTTGTGTGAGAAACCATTGCAGTAGGTGCATTAAGGTCAATGTTTCTTCTGATTTTTTACCACATGGATCCGAGGACATTTAGAGAAACCCAAATAGGTAGCCTTGGAATGCAGGGTTGACGTGGGACCTTGTTAATCGCTTCTTTGATTCTTTGAATGCATGTGAAACCATTCTTTGACTGATCATATGTATTTGGACCTTAGGGATAGGATCATAACTTGAAGATGACAGCGGAGATGGCGTCAATTAAGATAAATAGTTGGTGGTAACCAAAAATTGTGCTTGGGTGTAGAAACGGCTGCCAAATTCCATGGGTCTCTCCCTTTATTCAAGAGTATATCCATGAATGCTTTTTCTGGTTTCCCAGGGTCTGATTACTGCCAAATTCTTGGATTATTGACATCTAACCTGTTCCCAGATGTTGCATTCTTACAAGTGGAAAGTCATGATCTCCCTGGCAGTGCTGTTAAGGCAGGAATGGATATGCTTACCTTTCTGCCAATTAATGGCCTCTTCCATGGAACTATTATTGGCATACAGGAAAGAGCCAATGCTTTCCTGACTTGGGTGATCCTCTCTCTAAAAATAATTTAGTTAGTTACAAGAGGAATAGAAAGGGTTTCAAAGCCAAGAATTAAGGCAAGTTTAAGGTCTCAGCTCTACATAGTCATGGGGGACCTGCTGGTCCTTCTGTTGTCTTACCCTCGAGGTCCTCTTGGATATCATCCCAGTTTCAGTTATGAGAGAAAAGGAAGCTTTTCGGGAAACATGCTCCTTTAGGGCTTGAATATTGGCGCTCTGAAGGAGAAGCTGGCTCTTGAGGGTGTTCAAATGGGTCTCAAACCATTAACAGGTTTGTTCAAGCTGAGAGATGCAGCTTTCAATAAGCTTGGTGAAGGCGCTAAAGTTAATTATTTCATATGACAATGCTTTTATGAAGACCCTAGGGTTGAGGGGAAATCTGTCCACTCAGAGTTTACATCCCTGGGCTACATTTCGGATTTGATCATGTAAGGTAGCTAGGGCTGCCAAATATCCTTCCACCAAGGGTCATTAGAGTCTCTGGGAGTAGGTGCTGTGGGTCCAGAGGGCCCTCAAGGCCCACAGAGACCTTCAGGTCCCCTAGGACCTTAAGGCCCTTCACTCCTGGAAGTGTAGTCACAAAAGGCCAGCTCCATATAGTTTTAATTCAAGGTCTGTACCAGATCTTTGGATTGGTGGAAGCTCTGCTTTCAAGAAGCCTCAAGGAGTTGTATATCCTGATGCAGTTGGTCTTTGAGGTAGCCAGATATCCCGCTACCCAACAACATGATTTGGTCTCAGGATTCTTTGATTAATTGGCGATTATCAAAGATGGCTTCCAGTTGTCATGGATGAAAGAAAGAGGCCGCTTTTTAGTAATTTAAAATATGGGAGTGCAAGGTCTGGGTGAGCCCCAGTTGTTGGGAGACCTCATGATGGTGAACCCCAACGAGATAAAGGAGGTGATTAATAGCTGGGTGAACGAACTTCTGAAGGTAGCCCTCAGTTCTCAGGATCAGTTCTCCTGCTAGCAGATGGTCTGAGGTATAAAGATCCCACATGGTAGAGGGCATGTATGAGGCTCAGGATGGCTGGAGTGGGCACCCATGGAGTAGATGCTATTTATTTACTGTTAAATAATGTTGTTAAGGTTTTTGTACTGAAATCGATTTTTGATTTCTATCAACAGAGGACAGGGTGTACTGGAACTTGGCCAAGATTTTAAACTCTTAAGCTGCATGGGTGGCACTTTATACAGTGGGGTACTAAACCATTAAGCAACTCTTCTTGATTGATCAGCAGACCAATTTTTGTAACTGCTAGTATTCTCAATTATTTGTGATAGACATTTTCACTTAGGACAGCTCAGAGCCCTCTGTAGTGATAACCACTTCTTTTAGCGTAACAGTTATCTTGACTGTTGCTGAAGTCCAAAGATGGTCTCAAAGCTGAAAATTAGCAGAGAGGTCCAAAAAAGAAAGATGGAAAGGATACAGATAACTTTATATAGTTAAAAAGTGACAATATTTATAAGGTGTATGTGGACATGGTGCCTCAGGGACCTTCACGGCCCCGTTGTGACAATACAGGATATTCCTGACCATCACATTGTTATTATTAGAATTAATAATAACAAACAAAACAATAATTTTTAATGATAATAATAAGAGAAAAATCATCAAGTTTGGGGCAAAATTCAATATTAAATGAAGGCCCTTGTACCACCCTTGAGGGATCCAATGAATCTGAGCTTGAAAACTAAAAACATTAATAACTGATCTAACAATAATTTCAGATTTCCTCCAAATGCAGGCCTCAAAAAAAACCCTATTTATAGGGGTTCCAAATGGAGTAATTTTCAAGCGAACGGAGTAATTCATCCATTTTGCATACAAATTAATCTATAAAAAGGGGTCCCAAATTTTTATCAAAAATCAATTTGACTGAAACAAAATCATCAGGTCTAAAAATAGACCTTCCATGTTTTGATTATTGACAGTGATTATCAATTGTCAGTAATCACTGATAATTATCATATTTTTATAAAAATTATCTAATAATTTAATCCTATGTTTAAAATTGTAATTATCTACCATTTCATACTAATAATTTCATAAGACTTAAAAAGTATAAGAAATTATTATTTGCATACTATAAAAAAGAATTAAGTAAAATTTTATTCCTCAATTCTGTGTTCTTACTCAGTTGGCTTAATAAACATCTTAATAAAATTATTTTAAGTTTTAATTTTATTGAGTAATATACTATGATGAATGCCTTTCTCCAGGGAACTCAGTCTCTTAAGGGATTCTCTATTGGCCCTCACCTGGAGTCAAGGATCATTGTTAGGATTAAGTATTATCCTAACCCTTATCCAAGGATGGCTTCAACCTTATTATAGTGGAATGCGGACTTACAGAGCACTATCTGGGGGTTTATCTAGTTTGTGGACTATTACCTGGTTGGTATTGCCAAATTCTTTTGTCCATTACTGAAAAGAACCGGTCCATTACACCCATATGATCAGGATCTTTTACTGCCTTCCAGATCAATTGCCTAAATAACACCTTCATTGTACTGCATTTTCCTCATGACTGCAGCAGTGGGTGGCGCTCTCATGACTTGGGAAGTAAGGATAGGATTCCTGAAAGTGTTTCCATCAATTTTCATATTCATGACGCTTCTTTATCTAATTTAGTTATAGTGCCTTCAGTATAAGGTTCTGTTCATGTTGGTTTGAGAGTCATTCTGTTGAGGCTCAATTCAGGAGCAGAGATTTTAGCTTACTTGTTCATCTCAAATCCTGGTTGCTAAAGACTAAGATTTCCTGAAATAGTTACAAAACATGAAGGATCCTACCATCCATTTAGCGTTTTGGCTCTTAATCTCCAGCATTATAACATGAAATTAAACACCACGTAGAACCTGGCATATGAACGTTGATGGGTTAACTAAGTTGCCAGTCTTTCATTTTTTAATAGAGAATTGTAGAAATTATATGACCACTTATGATTCCAGACAACTGGAAGGATGAGGATGAGTCTGTCCAAAATAAGGTTTACCTGGCAATCTTGTAACACCGGAGTGAAGAGTGAGAAGTTTTATAAACGGGTGAGAGCAAAGTGTTTGCCCTATATCTGCCCCTCAGAATGTGTATCTGCTGTCCTAAAGGCTCACTCTACCCTAGGTCATGAGGAGCAAAGAAACCCTATGAGTGGATCAGGGAGAGTAAACATTAGGAAGGAATCATGGAGACCATTGTTGAAGTCTTGGATGCCTGAATCATGTAAGAAGCAATCCAGTTTCAAGGCTAGATACCAATATCTACTGACTACCCCTTAATAACCATTCCACACCATCAGCTTAGACGTGTTAAGTCCCCTCCCACAGAAAACCAATGGGAACATATATCCTGGTAGGAATTGACCAATTCACTAAGTGGATTGAATCTGTGGCTTTCCCAGCCCAAACATCCAAAGCCACTGCGTCCTTCCTGCATCAACCATTTTCATTTGTCATGGCTGCCCACAGGTACTACTATGAGACAATGGTAAGAATTTCACCTCCAGAGGGGTCAAGATCCTGGCTACTTCCATGGGAGCCCAACAACTGTTCTTGGCCCCTTATAATCCTTCTACCAATGGAACCTTGGAGAGAGCAAATGGAACCTTGGTCTCAATTCTACGGATAGTGGCCTCTTCTGACCCATTTCACTGGTATCAATTTATTGCCTAGTGCTCTTATGGCCTACAGGATTAATTATCACTGGATCCTGAAAATGTCCCTCTTCCATGTTTTGTATGGGCGGGAACCAGGGATACCAGTCTTTTTAGTTAAGGATGTCTTCGCCTTGGGTTGTGGAACCAAAAAAAATCATGAAAAGACTGGTTCAGCATATCATTCAGCTTTAATTTGAGGCTATTACTAACTTAGCTAAAACCGTTACCGAAGAAGGACAAGCTGCAAAATTAGCTCCAGACTCCCCTACCTTCCTTCCAAGTGTCTGACATGGTCCTGTATTACCATAACCACATCACTCCTAGAAGCGTCAAGCTTGAATAAATTTGGGAGGTCCCTTTTGTCTTCACCTACAGGAGAAAAAATTAGTATTCCATAAAGTCCTTGGCTACTTTTGTCATTATTAACTGAGTACATGGACGCTTATTACATCCCTATTCTCCCCCAAATATTCTTAAATGGGTAATATTAGACTATTGCCTTTCTCATTTAAGGGAGAAGATTGTTTTGGGTGTAAATAGTCCAAATGATGGGGAGTCCACCTCAGCATCCACTAAATTTGGTGCTAACGCCTAAGTCAAAACCCCCTTTTTTATAGAGCTGGAAGGGTGCCAGGAGGTGCAGATATTTTTCTAATAAATCAATTAATATAACTCCAATAAGCGGCTAAACTAAGTCTATGCGTCAGGTAGCTAATTGGAGGTACTAAATTAAAATGCTACCTCATTGTTACGTCCTACTGCCTTTAAACTTTATACCTAAATATGAGCCCTATCATGAGGTAAAGGAAATTTCAAGCGATTTTATAAGCTAAAATGCCATTAAACTAATTCAAGTTTACCCCTGCTTATTATCAACTCTTGCCTAACCCACTTTTAACCTACAATTTTTAAATACTAGGAGGCGTTAAAATAAATAAAGGATCTCTTTACTTCAAGTCTTAATTTTTGAAATAATATTATTAATTGTTTTTTATATTCTAAGTGCACAAAACCTTTTCTCTCTCTTTGCAATCACTTTTGCAACATATTCAATTCAAGTCTAGATAGGTTTGATAATATCATCTAGGAGATTAGTGTGCACCCAATATCCAGTAGCAGTTGGGCGAGCAAAGTTAAGGGCACAGTAGTGGGCCCCACACCAAACAAGTTTCATAAACGCCCTGGCGAAACTGGCAGCCTAGATAAATATAATAGTAAAAAACCAGCGGTTAGCATTTCCCCAGAAAATTTGGCTTGGAAAGTGCGCTGCAGACAGTTCATCAATATGACACACTCTCAGCTACTGTCATCAGTGGAGCACGGGGTGTGAGTATTCCTGGATATACAACAAATGGTGCTTTGGGAGAAGTTTTTTCTGGAGATGTACACACACATTTCCTGAACTCTTTGTACGTTGAACCACACTCCATGCCTTGCAATTGGCTGGATCTTGGGTTCAAAAACAAAAATATGGTGGATGAAGCTGCAAAAGTGTGGGTGGTAAGGCCTCCCAGATGGTCAATAGGTAGTCAACACGAAGCATACTTGTTGAACTAAATCTAACCAAATTTTCGTAACTTTTGACTTCCTACCTACAATGATTTAGTGCACTGTGCTGGAGCACCAACTGAAGGCTGGGCTCAACAAATATGAAGAAATCTAATCCTTTGAGATGCAGTGCTTTACACTCATGCCAGAACTGTTCACAGGCAAAGCAATTGCTATACTCACCCCATCTGCAGGGGTAGCGGAAGATTTGACCTAAATCCCCCACACCGCTTTTGTGGAAATTGATGGGCAAGAATCCCACCCATTCTGGTTTACCGCGGATAGCACACCTCCTATCTGCATCTATTGTCGCGCTTTTGGCCACAAGGCCCATACCTGCCCCACCAAGGAGGGCATTACTCAAAACGAAATCATCCCAGATGCAATGAGCGGTGCAGACGCCCACTATGAACTGGCAATAGACACTGACGCTGCCTTCCCATGGGGTGCGCCTGGGTGCTACATTCAAGTTAAGCCTGTGTCCCCAAAGGAGTGTTAGAAGGCCATGCAGGCCTGCAGAGTGGAAGCTAAGGCAGTGGCCATGGCCGCATCTGTGACCCCACCCACTCAGCTCCAGGGGGACATCAAGTCACGCGCTGTGGAAGTGGCTCATGAATCCTTTCACCAACCATATTGGGCCACCCAAGCTGATGACCATATGGGTGAGTCAGATTTATCCAACTAATGCTACCAAGCCTCAATTGAAACTGAGCACCTACCAATCTACCTACCAAAAGTCGCTAATGTGTGATGGTGCACCGAAGGTGCACACCACACCAAAAATTCAAGGGGGTAATAAGCAGAAGGCAAAAGCCAACGCCAACCCCACTATGAAAGCAACCTATAATAAGCATTAGTCCATAGCACAGAATGCCATGCTGCCATACAGCGACGTGCTGATAAAGAGAAGGCTGAAGGGCACGGGTGCCCTTCCCCTTTCACCTAAGGTGCAATGGGGAAGCCTTTACTATTGGGACATTGAACATCTCTGGACTCAAGGCCTCGCTATCCCAGGCAGGAAACTGAGTTTATTAAAAAATAATTTACCCATAGACATCCTGGTCATTCAGGAAACCCACTTTCCATGCGGTGCATAGGATACATGAGCAACCATGCTCTTCCCCTCCCTTTCCTTTCGGTCACCGCGCTGTGGGGTGCTTATTCAAGTGACCCATAATTTTAAATTTATTTCATCTACATCATACCTTGATGGCTGTGTCCTTGTTGTATCTTTTTCATTGGATGACGAAGTGCATGCTGTCATTAACATATACGCCCCAACCTGTGCATGAGCTCGTTGGGAATTTTTCTCAGCTGTTAATTCCATCACGCTTTTCCCTGACCCATTTTTTGTAGGCGACATGAACTGCTGGACCAACTCAGCCACCGACTGCTGGCCCTTGTCACCTACACCCCCGCAGGGGCACATAGAACTTCGCGTTATAAAGGCCACTTTGGGTTGTTTGATACTCTGCCACATTATGCACCGCTGCTCACAAACTTGTCTTGTCATTATGTGCATAACGGCCAACTGAGGTCTATGTCCCACACTGGCCTTATTCTCACACCATTAAAATTCCAGTCTCAAATTTCCCACTTTACAATTATGAAACTTGATTTATTTGACCACAGTATGATATCGATTTCCTTCTCTTTGTCACATTCAGCACAGGCGCCAAAGTGATCAAACTTTGCCCAGCTGAGATCACATCGCCCAGGTTTTTATAATGGGTGGACACCAAAACCTTAGCTCCAGAATTTACCACACCGTTATGTGCAGACCCACTTTCTACCTGGTCAACCTTCAAAATGAATACCATCCACCAGGCATGCCACATTTCATCACGTCGCTCTTGGGCTGCCTTGGAAGTCATTTTGCGCAAACTGGCATAAGCGACCACCTGAATCTAATGTCCCAGAAGCAGGCTGCAGCCCGTCTTGGGGTAATAAGTGGGCAGAAGTGTCCGCTCACCTCAACGCTAATGGTAAGACAACACAAACATTGGGTTTGTGTTCAGTATAAGGCAAAGCATATAACAGCAGGTGACATGTGCTCCGCTTACTTTTTCAGAAATTCTTTGCACTGCGACAGAGCTTGGCCTGCACACAGGTGAGGCAGCCAGACCATTCCAATGCAGATACTCTGGCCAAAGTGGCAATTGAAGTTAAAAACTATTTTTTTTAAATTATATTGCTCTGATCCAGTTCAGCCAGCTGAAGTTGACAATTTTCTCAAAAGTGCACATATCTGCACCGTTTCCCGTTATCTGTAGTTGATGAATTTAATTTCTCAGGACAAACTCTGGTCTGCCATTTGCGGTGCACCTTACAGGAAATGCCCAGGTCCAGACAGGATTCCTTATGAGTTCTTTAAGAAATACTTCAAATATTGTTCCTCCTTTCTGCTTTGTTCAATGAACCAATTCCTAATGGAGACGCGCCTCCTCCATGGAGGACAAGAGGCCTACACGATAATGTTGTACAAGAAAGGGGATAATCTGGACTTGGCCAACTGGCGCTCCATATCATTTATTAACACAGATACTAAACTTTTTACCAAAATCATGGCAAACCGATTAGGGACTGTAGCATCTGCTCTCATTTCCCCTGAAAAGTTCGGCTTCATCCCCAAAAGGTCGATTTGTGACAATATACAAACCGTAGCCAACGTCTGCCAATCCGCGGCTTCTGGAGCACTTGTTTCTTAAACCAGCAGAAGGCCTATGATAGAGTCAACTGGGATTACCTCAGAGCCTGCCTCCACAAGTTCCACCTCCCTTATCGTTTCATTAATTAGATGATGTTGCTCACGGAATCTGCTACAATGGCTGTGCGTGGCTCTGATTTCCTCACAGATGTAGTTCTCCCTCAAAGGGGCCTACACCAAGGGGACCCTCTAAGACCACTCTAGTATAACTTCAGCCTTGACCCACTTCTTCGCAATGTAAATGCCAGCCTTACTGGTGTCCATGTGCAAGGGTAAGCACCAACCAAGATGTTGGCATTTTCTGATGATTGTGTGGTTGGGGTGTCTAACAATCATGATGCATGCGCGCTTGAAGCTACTATCCGGGTTTACTCCAAGGTAAGTAATTCTGCACTTAACGCCTCCAAAACCGAGTTATTCTCCTTGGTCAGTACCAAGCCCGCTAGTCACCAGCGCCCCATTTTCTACCTGCTTCAGCAATTTGCTTATGGGTTCACTTGCCCTGCCCACCCCACACCGTTCCACTCATGTTCCCCTTTGTGCCATGACCCACCTCTGGTCCTGTCCGCCATTTGGGGGTGTGTCTGGAGGCAGGAGGGTACGCATCAACGGCGATAAAGCATCATATCCTGGACAACGTTATGAAACGCATAGCTTCCCTCAGAGCCCACCCTACTTCCCTTACTGGCAGGGTTGTTTTAGCCAACTCTATGCTCCTCTCCAAAGTTTGGTTTGGGGCTCACGCCATCGTTTTTCCCTCATTTCTTAAATTCATTATACGCCCTTCTGCAAGGGTGGCTTTGGTTAGGCCGCCCACAATCAGTGCGCCTGAATTTCATGTTTGGCCCTCGTCATAGTGGTGGCATGGGCCTGCTCAACTTTGAGGTACACGCCGCAAGTTACTTGACACCTGGATCTCTGCAGTTACCATCCCAACGATCTCAGCCCAGCACTGGTCATGCGCGGCTCACTCCAACTTCTCTTACGCCCTGAGCCTCAGCAATCCTACCCACCCCCATTCTCTGTTAAAGTATTTTGCCTCACACTCTTCTGCTGCGGGCCTGCATGGAACGTCACCCCACTTCAAAAGAATTCTCTTCTCCATGCAGAGTGCTGAGTGGAGAATTCGCATCAGTGGGCACACCGCCCAGAGGGGGCGCCCTACTCCTCAGTTCACCCAGGAAGTACAAGGACAATCTATTATTAACAATGTGATACCCATGAGGACCCCTGTCAAGGCCAGGGTGGACTATTTGGACATGTTGGACATCTCTTACTCCCTCAATACCCAGAAAGCCATTTGGAAGTACGCCTACCACCCTCTTCTGAAGCCGCATATTTTTTCCCACGTGTGGTGCTGCTTGAGATGGATATAGCATACTGCCAAGCGCTCTAGTGCTTGCACTCATCTTGTATCATGTGTGACCAGTATGGAACTTTGGTTCACCACCTGGAGGAGTGCCCCCCATCAAAAAAAATCTGGCGTGAGGTTCAGCATCTCTTTCGCCAGGATCAGACGCAACCCTTCAGCCTATCTAAGGACATCTTCGCCTTGTCCTTGATTTCCCCTATACCATCTTCCCTCTAAGCCTTAGTGGTTGCAATCGCTATGTGGACTATCCACACGGTTGTCTTGTATTCTGTCTCAGGCTCTACTCCCACCCTCCAGGAAGCTGTACACCGGTTCCAGTCGCACCTTGTGGACCACTTTCAAGCATGGTTGTTTTGGTACCTACCATCCCATCGCCGTCAGTTGGTCTCAGCCTGGTTTCCGGTTTGGTTCATCACTTCAGACACCTTCCTTCATACATGTTCAATAGTGGCGCAAGCTCCTACACACGCAACCCCCCTTCTATCTCTTGGCGTTTCCACTGGCAATAGGAGATAGCGTTTGCTACTCTGGGGTGCCCTCCCCTTGATGATGTTAGTTTCTTTAATTTACATATCAGAAGTGTCCGTCCCATGGTCAGCCTTACCCAAATAAAATTTATAATTTAAAATTTAAGTGCGTATTTAATTTAAAATACTTATAAATAGCAATCCATTTATAAAGTCCTGTCCTAAATTGGCACCTGTGAAAATCAGCAAGCAGGATTCCAACAGATAAAACGTGCAAGATATATTTGTAAATTTGGTGCTTAAATTGTCAAGGACTGGTATACTGTTGACCAAGTTTGGGGAAGCTAATCATGAGCTAGCATAAAAAGGGTTTATATAGTATGACAAGGACACTAGATGCATCCAGGTACAAGAACTGGTGGGTATACTGGTGTAAGAGTTTCCTACAGATAGATTTTATAGCAAAGAATAATGGAAGGGAGATTCTTGATCGTTAGGGTGGTAGATTAGGATCAATAACACCTCAATAATGACTTGGGTAGTAATTTCACTTTTGAATATATTTATTGTCCATGTCTTTAAAAATATTATGCCTGAACTATATACTTCCCTCCATTCTCTGAACTTATTCAAGCTTTGTTACTTGTGAAAGAGGGACTATCATTCTTCTGAGCTTCTGTAGTTACTGCTTTCACATTGTTTAAAAGTTTTAGGAATCATTAACTCAATGCAAATAAGTTTTGATATGCATTTTAATGGTTAAATATAATTATAATTAAGGTTTTTTACAGATTAATTGAATCATTCCCAATGAAAACAAGCTTTAGTATGCAATCAAGCAACCTAACTTAAATACTGTTAACTTTTGGCAGTAGTGTGTGACTTCCGCTAGCTGATTTCACAGGTTTAGTCACACTGAGCAATGGACGGATGATATGAAGATCGCCAATCCTTAATAAATGGTAATAATAAAGTGCTAAATAAGGAGCTATTATATGACCATACCAATTTACTTGATATATAAACTAATGGTTAATTCCGCTAACCTTTTCCTACTCTCCCTTTTCCAAAAACCCTCCCTCTCCCATTCTCACGTTCAACTCTTAATCCTTGGTATTCTTAGTCAGTTTCAACTCTTACACTTAGTAAACCTCTATTTGCTACAGTTTAGGGGTTTTGTCCCCTTATTGAGGCTCCAGCGGGATTCACTATATTCACTGAACTATATCACCTCTATCAACTCTCTTTGATTTAACATAATCTCCTACATAGATCTTTAAGCTCACTATGACAATTAAAATATGATCCGCCAAACATATGGCTTATTTTCCAGTCGTACCAGTTTCTCAACATTGCCCCCTTGAATGGACAATAAGTCTCATATTGCTTATATACTCAAAGAAACTTTGTATGTACTCAGTTGATAATCTAACCACCCACAGGTTATTAATGGCGTAGGCACCAATACCAGTCTTCTCAATTATCTCAAATGATCTGGTACATATGCTAGAAAGCTTGTTCTCTCTTCCAAATATATTTTGGTCATGGAACAAGACATAATCTCATATGACGAACTGTGAGAGTCTGCTACGTCTACTTTATTCATCCGCCTGATCAATAATCTTCTTAGCTAAACTAGTAGAGTAAGCTTAAGTTTGGAGCTTTATCAGCATGTCTGTTAAGTTGGTCAGATAACGCTGTGGTTCTACTCCTCCGGTGTCCTCCACATAGGAGTAAAGCAATGCTGGCAAAGCTGGATGTCTACCATAAAGTAGTTGAAAAGGACTCTTTCCCGTCAACAAGTGGTAGCTGATATTATAAACAAAGACAGCGGTGGATAATAAGGTACTCCATTTAAAGGGGCAATCTGCTATAAACTTGCAGAGAATGTTCATCAATGTCCCATTAACCCATTCAACCATCCCGTTAGATTTAGGGTGGTATGGTGTAGTTAAAAACCCGTGTATTGCCATTAGTTTGCTCACCTTGATAAGGACATGTGAAGTGAAATTGGTTCTGTTGTTCATGAGAATAAATTTTGGCCAGCCATGTTGCTGTATGACATACTCCATAATGAACTTGGCAACAGTGACATCCCCTAAATTGTGGATCGCTTTTGCTTCCACCCACCTTGTCAAGTAGTCTATTGACATTAATATGTACTTAGAGCGTTTTGTGCAGTTTCAGAGGCCCCACCATGTCAAGGGAAACAGTATGACATTCAAAACAATGATTAACCATCTATTAGGTGGTCTACTTGTGAAAGGTTTCTCCACTTGACACTGGTGACAACAATCAACCATCTTAAGCACGTTATAATGCATGCTCTCCCAATAGTATCATGGTCGCAAAAACTCTACCATTTTCCACAACCCTCCATGAACTAACACTCTATGAGCATCCACAATAATTTCTGGCCTAGTGGAAGGTTTTAGAAAACTCAGCTTCAATTCCTACAACTTTCTTATACAGTTCCCCATTGCAAAAGAAGGTTCCCATTTAAGTTCAACTATCATTTTGATAACCTGTGGCGGCTCATCATGATATTTGCCCACAATCATCTCCTCATACATGATGTTATCCAAATTCAACATAATGGTGACCCTTGGTAATTGCAAGAGATAGTCCGCATTCTGATGTTTTGACCCTGGCTGTCATAGATACAGCTAAGAAGAACTAGACTGGGCTCCCAGTTGGGGTGCGCGAGCACCAGGAGGCCCCAGAATGCCAGAGGCATAGCAGTCCAGGCGACTAATAGAAGTGGGGATCTACAGGAAATGTGAGGAAAGCAAACATTCAGTAACGTACCAAAGGCCCCCAAGGCGAACCAGATGGTTGATTTGGGGGCAACCCCCAAGGGCGGAAGAGGCAGGGAGGACGATGACTCCTCCAGGGTTCACAGTTGCTGGCCTTCAGATTCAGATAGGGGGCTTGCGTGCCAGTGGGAGATGGCACAGAGGCCGCCATGTTATTGGAAATATGGGTAGAGGTATGTTAAACCCCATGAGAGGGGCTGAGACTGAGCTTCCCCTAGAGGGGGCGCTCTAGGTCCCGCTGGTGGGCTAGACCTGCAGCAGCAGGGGCGGCTGTAGAAGCCAAACCCATGTGCAGCAGGCCAGGGACGCCTTGGGGCTGTCAAACTGGGAAGCAGTTTCAGCAGACTTGGCAACTGAACAAACGGAAGGGTCTCCATTTAATGGATTTGTGGAAACAAACGAAGCAGCGGGTTTGTCATCAGGGGCAGGGCGGATTATCATGTTTATGATCCGCTGCCACATGGCAGAATTGAGTGACCAGATAATCCAGTTGGTGAACATCTGAAAGAGGATTTGGGTGATGGCGCGCTTCATCAGATTGATTAACTGAATTGTTTATAAATGTTTTGAAGGCAGACGGAGACTGTGGCAAACTAGGCGGATTTTTTTTGAGTTTTTTGACAAAAGGCAAAGAATGAACCAACAACTGCCCTTGGGTGGGGCAGTTGCTTTTTAAACTGGGCGATAGGCATGGGGAGGTATAGAGGGATTGTCCATTTGGGGGATGGGGAAGGTATTTGGTTGGCTGTCTCGGAGGGGGTAGAAGGCAGCTCCCAATTCCAGAAAAAGCTTGGAAAAATTTTGCAAGATTTTCCAAATTCTCAGGGCCAAGCCAAGTCAATCTTTCCAATCTGGGTCCGGGTGACTCAAGTTGGCCTGTTTGCATGACTTGGGCAGGAAAGCCATCACTGAGCGCTCATCTATCACATGAGTGAGGTCGCCCAGCTATGACAGAGGGTCCACTAGGGCCTTGAGGCCCCTCTTCATCCGGAAGGGGTGCTGAACCCTATCCAGTTGTAAGGGCTGGTCCCCAAGACTTACACTGGCTGGTGTACTATCTCAAAGACATATTCTTGGAGCTTCAATGCCCATTTTGAAAGCCTCCCTTCAGGTTCCCAAAGATTCTGCAGCCAACGCAAGGAGGCATGATCCGTTATCACTTTAATTTCACCATGTGGAGGTAGATCCAGAACTGTTTATATGCATATATTACTGCCAAACACTCCCGCTTGGTCACAGTGTAATTCCGTCATGGAATGTTAAGCTTTGGCTACAATACGTGACAGGATGCTCCATACCATCAGCAACATTTTGGGATAACACCGCCACTACTTCAGAAAGGAACCATCCATTTGCACAATATATTTCTTTTCCAAAATTAGGGTACTTAAAAGTGAGCGCGCTAGCCAAAGTGATTTGTAAGACATCAAAAGCGTTTTGACAACAGTCAGTCCATTCAAAGGTAGCGTTTTTCTTTCATAGCTCAAAGAGTGGAGCCCCAATACAGCTGAAGTTAGAAATGAACCGCTGGTAGTACCCAACCATCCCTAAAACGCTTGTATATCCCGCTTATTACCTGGTCAAGTCATCTTGCATATAGCTTCCACCTTTTCTGGCTGAGGACTAAGCCCTTTCCAGTATACTACAAAACCAATATATTCCAATTGCTCCTTAAAAAATGGTACTTTCAAGGCTTACTTTTTATGTTGTCTTCAGAAAGTTGGCGGAACACTTGTTCCAGGTGATCAAGATGTTCTTTGAACATGAGAACACATTGATATTTAACAAGGTAGACTAGAACGCAAGGCAGCTTCAGGTCATCTAAGTTAGTGGCCATAGCCCGCTGGAACGTAGCCAGGTCATTGCACAAACCCTGTGGCATATGTGTAGGCTGGAATAACCCTTTAAGGTGATTATGGCGCACTTCTCCTGTTCCGCCACTGGCAACTCAATTTTCCAGTACCCAGATATCAAGTCCATAGTTGATAAATAGTTGACACCACTCACCTGATCTAAAGCATCACTATTTTGCGGAAATGGGTACAAATCTTTTATATGATGCTGTTAATCTTCCAGTAGGTGATTACTACTTGGTTGATGCCATCCTATTTTTTAATGATTAGCACTGGTGATTCCCAGGGACTCTTTGACGGCTCTAATATTACCTATACAATCAATTTATCTATCTCCTCGGATAAAACTTCTTCTGAAGCCTTTGAGTGATGGATAGGCCATACCCAAATAAGAGAGTGATCTCCCATGTCCAACCAATGCACAATTCTGCATGCACATCCCAAATCATAGACATCAGAAGCAAAAAATGCCTTATAATTTTTCAAAAAAATCTTTCACCCTGTCCTTCTGATCCTCCAACAGCCCATTCAGAGCCTCACGTGGAAATCACAGTTATTATGCTAGATGAGGTTTTTACAGGTAGCCTGAGGTCCTCCCAAGAACCAAAGTCATGTATATGGTGGACTTCATCAATAGGATTCAGAAGAAAATAAGCCAACACTTGGTTCCTTTGAACCTTCATAGATTAACTATGCAGGATTGCTATCAACACCTTCACTTCCCCCTTCCCTGGCAACAGGAGACCAGGAGCCACATGGGGTTCTGGCCTCAATTGCTGAAATGGCCCCCATAGTTTCCCCATATATCCCTTCAGGGATGTCTAGTTTGACTCTGTCCCTATCATGTACTGATGCCCAGAAGGTATGCTTAAAGCTTTTGCAGCCCATAGCGGAATACCATTGTAATCATAAATCTGGTTAGGAAGAGAGTGTGTCCTCCGCTTCATCTGCCAATATCAAGCAGGAATCACACTGTCACTATATGTGAAATTAATTTAACTATAGCAGATTTGGTCCTTCAGACTCTGATGAAGGTAAGATAGATGGGAATCCGCTGTCCCATAATCTTAAATGTTTCTTCCATTATATCAATCACTGCCCCAAATTGCCGCATGAAAGTGGCCCCAATCAACATGTAGTTATTATTAGGCAGAGCTACCTCCGGAGCAGATGCACCAACTGAACCAAATTTCAGAGGCAACGCACTGTAAGCGCCTTCCAACACAGTGCTCTGTGCCCCTGCAGTCCCATACACTACTCAGTGTTCCACATCAGGCTTCAGCGGAACATTTAGCTATGAGCTTAGTGGATATTATATTGACGGGAGCGCCAGTATCTATAATCACTTGAATTTTTGTATTTTGTACAAAAATATCACAGTATGTATACTCCATTTAATAGTAACCGTTGGTGTTTATTACATTTATATCCAAGGGTTTTGGTTATCAAGAAAAGTGATATTACTGGCGCTAACATGAGGATACTTCTGGGCAATTTTCTATACTGGAATCGCCACGTTCAACCTTCTGGGGTTGCAACATTTGTTGAGGGTCCAACTTTGACGGTACCATTCCACTCAAGGCTTTTTCAGGCGTACGGTTTTTGCACATCTTGGCATAACTCCATGTCTGCATTATTTAAGTCTCTCCCTCAGTTTGAGGCCAAGATATTGTAGGGGATTTGTTAATATATAAATCGTCAGGGTGAGTATCAGGACCAACACACAGCAACTTTTAGGAACCATCTGGGACAAATAAATTTGAATTAGTGGAAGTAGAGCGTCCCATTTCTACTCCGCTTGAAAATTTTCCTGTTTTATCAGGGCATCCTGTACTGCATGAACATTCAGTTTGCCCAGACAGCTAGCCGCATAATGATATCTTTGGCCGCACAAGAAACAATCATCTGTAAACAGCTCTCATCTCTTTATCACACCCAAAGGTCTAGGTCAGAAATTAAATGATGGATTATAATTCTCCAAGGATGAGCTGGTTGAAGATAATGGGGATGGAAAGGAACTGCCAGAGCGTTAAATTGATGAGGATTAACCAGTAGATTATAGATGAGTCGTTGGTGTCCATTTCCCATTGGGGATTCAGTAGCAGTTGCAGGGGCTTTCTGTTCCACATTGGGAGCACTAAAAGTGACGGATATATGGCGTAAATAATTGAAAATCTATATTAGCTTAAATCATTTTGAAGAACGTGGGTCATAGCATTATACAGTTTTTTATATGGATTAACAGCTGCCGTCAATGATATGCCCACATCCTCATTAGTTAAGATATTTGATCCCAGCAACATATGAGCCTCAGCCATGAACCGCTCTGCAAACTCCACCAAGGACTCGTTCTTCTAAAATTTTACTGTCAAAAACTCTGCATTGCACCGCGCCATTTTTAGCACCCCCAAAAAGTGGAGAACAGTCTCCTTCACCTCTTGATATGTTACGGTACTACTCTTAGGGTAACATGTGACCTGGTCAGCGCTCTTGACATCCAGAGCGCATAATAACAGTTTATCCTCCGCCAATCTGAAGCCCTTTCTACTAAAAATTTGAACCGCTTAACGAATTTGGGTATATTTCTGTTGCAGTTAAATGGAGTCACTTGTTAATGCAGACCCTTCTCTCTAAAAACACTATTCCATTCATGTCTGCACAGTACAGCCGCTATGTAGTGTTTCCCAAGCGGTCAACAAGTTGGTTGGCTTGGCAGCCAACTGGGTTAAGTTAGTGGAAGGCCTTGACAAAAGATTCATTATACCTTTATTTTCTTGAAAAGCATTTTTTGGTACTGGAGCAGTGTATCCAAGGCAATTTTCATTTCCACATATTAAGATAACTCAATAAACTGGGGTAGTACCCTGTCAAGGTAAACTGGTTGCATTATGGCTTGGCAAATATGAAACTTTTATGTGTGTTGATCAATGGTTCCCATGTAGTGAGCACCACTGTTCTTTTTCAGTGGTAGTGGGTGAATTCACTAGCTGATTGCACAGGTTCAGTCCCACTGAGCAAAGGACAGATGATAAGAAGATCGCCAATCCTTGATAAATAATAATAATAAAGTACTAAATAAGGAGTTATTTCTATGACCATACCAATTTTTCTATATATAAACTAATGGCCAATTACGCTAACTCTTTCCTACTCTCCCTTTACCAAAAACCCTCCCTCTCCCATTCTCACGTTCAACTCTTAATCCTTGGTATTCTTAGTCAGTTTCAACTCTTACACTTAGTAAACCTCTATTTGCTACAATTTTAGGGGTTTTGTCCCCTTGTTGAGACTCCAGCGGAGTTCACTCTATTCACTGGACTATTATCACCTCTAACAATTTGCTTTTATCTATCATAATTTTCTACCCAGATCTCTAAGCTCATTCTGAAAGTTTAAAGATGATCCTTAAAACATATGGCTTATCATCCAGTCATAATAATTTCTCAACAAACACATATATTCTTAATATGGTGGATAATTATGTAATCTTAGGAATCCCAATCATATCAGTCTTTGGCCTGACAGAGGTTTCCAAGACCTTGCTTTTTATAATGCTAAACTAGCCATTCTAATGAAGTGTTGCCCATATCCATAGGATTTTACTGGTGGCGTGCAATCACAAAAATGGCTTAAAAATACCAGAATGGTTAGTAAATATGTCAAAGTTTTTGTTCTAAACTATCACTTTCAAGTAGGATCAGAATGCAATTTACCTTCACAGGCTGAGGTGCAGCGGGCGTTCATATGCCATCAGCCTCTGTCCCCTGTAAGGCTTTACAGAGATGTGACCAAATAACTCTGAAACACCCTGAAGTAAACGTAGATAGTAACCTGGGCCTGCTGTATTAATGGGCATATGCCTAGGCGACTTTCTTGGGCTTTGGCTGAGGAAGATTCTAGTTAACCAGGGTCCTTCTTAGCTCTGGTTCTTCCTTGTCACAATATCTATTGTAATACACATCAACCAATGTGTTAACTTGAACTGTTAGTTACTTCCTTTATGTGCCAACCACTATCTGTTAAATTTAAAATAATTTTAAAAGTAATTTTTAAAAACGATTCCCAAGTGGAAGATCTGATTATATGCAAATGGGATTACTTTAATCGAAATAAAAAGAGAATCTTAAGTGAAAAAAGGGTAACAGATCCTCAACTGATAAATGATAGCCTGGCAAGAGATACAAAAATTAATAAATTTATGCATAGAAGCCTAATAAATGACGTGTCCTAGTAACATCTAGCTGGCGGATTTGGATCCTGAATTCTTAAAAGTCTTCTAGAATTATAAGTTTACTTAAAATTATCCCAATTGCATTGACTCAACAATTAATTCTCATTGAAGAACAGGATTGCAACTGTCAACATAGCGGATTTCTTAAGTCCTAACCTTAGGAGTATACATGTATAATTGCCGCATGTTATAGTCTGGGGCATAGAAATGAGGGAGAATTGGGTGTCATCTTTGGCGTGAAAAATCGTTTGGATTGGAGATTTGATGGACTAATAAAATCACCAATTTAAAAACTCATTCAGTAAGCCCAAAGTTTCTGATTGAAGTGGTTGGAACACTAGCATAAGATTAAGGTTTTATTGGCAAATGGGAGGAAGCTTGGGAATGAATCATAGCCTAAGCTGCTTTCTGATTGGCTGGAGTAGTTGCAGTTCTAAGCTGAGAAGTAGCCTGATTGGCTGATGCAGGAACTGCTGCAGTATCAGGCTTTGGAATGGGAGTAAAATTGTACCAAAATAGAAAACGTTGCAAAGTTTGTTAGGTGTTTTGCTTAATTTTATAAAGTTATATCATAGTTTGTTGAAGTACAGCTGATCAGATCTTACTAGTGCAGCAAAATTCATATAAAGCTGAGTTATTGTATTTCCCTGAAATTCTGAAGATAAGCAAACATTAGATGTCTACATAAACTGTAATAAAAAGGCATCATGCTGATAAACAGATGTATTATATGCTACTCTAATCAGCTAAGTATTTGAGGTGGGCTGACCTTGGGACAATTATACCATACCAAGAATTTTCTAGCCAGTACAGGTTTAAACTTATGTTGAACAAAACCTTCACTAGGGAGGATGCAGGAATTACACTGCCAGGCTTACCACCTCTACTATAATCAGCTAAGTATATCATATTGACCATATAAATTTTTCTAATAAATTTGAAATTAGTATAGTTAATCACCTATAGCATATTTTAACATAGATAGAATGGGCGTCTAATTTGTGACCAATTGTATTTGCTTGGTTATTATCATACAAGCGGCTGACAAGAGAATACTGGGCTTCTAATCTAGACGGTTTAAGATCCAGTGATGAGCACGGTCACATCTTAGTAGCAACAATCACATGCCAAGAGGAAACAATCTCAATAGCATGCATCTATGCACTGCGCACCACAAACAAGAAAAAACAATTTCTTGAAACTGTTCCAACTCTCACCCTCCCACCAGATACTATCCTGTTGGGCGACTTTAACTGCTGGGATAACCCTGACATGGACCAATGGCCTAACCCCAGGGGATACCCACTGGGGCACATTGAATTCCGCACAATGAAGGCATCCCTTGGCCTACAGGATGCCCTCCCCCAGTTCACCACTCCTTCCCCACATGACATGGCCCAACATACGCTAGGGAGCGCTCATATCAATGAGCTGTATTGATAACATCCTCGTCCTGCAATCCCAACAATCAAGATTTTCCAAATTTACAACAAAAAAGTCAATTTCTCCAACCACTGACTTGTTATGGTGCAGTTATTGCCAACCTGAACCCATGCACAGGTGTTGCCTTGGAGAAAGCTTCACCCAGAAAACATAAAATTACCCAAAATATTTGACTGGGTCAAACACAAGGCTACAAACCCAGAATTCACAGCCCCATTCACCTCAGATCCCATCGTAACATGGGCAAATTTTAAAAAGGAACTAATCAACAAAGCCTGACATCTAGCATCAAGTGAGTACACCACCAACACAGCCACAATCAAGCGTACCTTGGCGGAACTGGACCACCTTGAGCTAAATACCCCGAGATCTGGCTATAGCCCCAACTGGGGATGCAAATGGGTGAAAATATCTGCCTGACTAAACACCCTAATCTTCAAACACCAACACAGAATCAAAGTATCAAACAAAGGTAAGTTCATAAAGGAAGGCAAAAACTGCTCAACATATTTCTTCCACCAATTTCATTCCTGCGGCAACCAGCCCACATGCACACAGGTCCACAAGACCGACAGCACCATGGCAACCAACCCTGAGGAGATCAAGGTGGAAGTACATTGGTATTACACCAAATTATACTGCGATACGCTGACAGACCCACAAAAAATTAAAAAATTTATACAAAATGCCAGGATACAAAGCACACCGCCAAATTACAATATTCTAACCTAATTACATGGGAGGAGCTTTTGGATACAATCCGCGGTGCACCACATAGGAAATGCCCAGGGCCTGATGGGATACCCTACAAATTTTACAAAAAATATTTTCAACAAATTGCCCCTCTCCTATTGGCATCTATGAACCAGTGCTTACTGGAAACACGCCCTCTACCTGGTGGCCATGAAGCATATGACATAACCTTATATAAAAAGGGTGACAAATTGGACATGGACAACTGGCGTCCAATTGCACTATCTAATTTGACACAAAAATTCTAACTAAAATTTTAGCAGCCAGATTAGGCACAATTGCCTCTGACGTCCTGTCACCCAACCAGTTTGGGTTTATACCAGGGCGCTCATTCTGGAACAATATAAACCCTGTTGCAAACATATGTCAGTCCAAAGCAACTGGAGCCCTAGTCTTCTTAGACCAGTAAAAGGCATATGACCGCGTTAGCTGGCCATACCCAAAGGAATGCTAACACGCTTTCAAACTCCCACCCAGATTCATAAACTGGGCGATGCTCCTAACAGAATCTGCAACCATGGCTGTATGTGGCCTGGCTTCCTAAATAACAATATCACACCACACAGAGGGCTCAAACAAGGGGACCCCTCAGCCCACTGCTGTATAATTTAAGTTTTGACCCACTCCTCCACGTAACTGACTCACTCCTCATGGGCATAGCTGCACAAGGACAGCCAACAGTTAAGATAATGGCCTTCGCGGATGACTGCGTGGCAGGTATAGCTAACAACAATGATGCCCAACAGCTGGAACGCACCCTAGAGAAATACTCCATGGTGAGCAACACATTGCTTAACAAAAGGAAAGCGAAAATCATTCTCTTAGGCAAGTACACTAACAACTGGGCTATAACACCAGAACCTCATACCCCCATACGAAGGAAAAACCACTCATCTTACCCTTTGCATCACCTCCCACCACCACTCCTGTCCGCCACCTTGGGATATGGCTGGAAACAGGGGTATATGCCAATGAGACAATGGAAAGAAACTTGCTACAATGGATATCCACCCGCGTCGCCTCCCTCAAGGAAAGATCCCCAGGACTAACAGGGCGAGTGACAGTTGCTAACTCACTCATCCTCCCAATACTATGGTTGCTGCCCACATGATCGCCTTCTCACCTACCTTCAAACCTTCAATTCGCGCGCTCATCCAGGGCTAGCTACAGCCCAGCTCCCACCCTCTAATATGGATGGAAACACTCTTTGGCCCACGCTCAAGTGGAGGCATGGGATTAATAAATTTTGAGAGCCATGACAACCGCATTCTGGGAACCTAGATAAAGGAAGTCCTTGCCCCAGACCTCCCACAACAACACTGGTCCAAGGCAGCGAGGACTAACTTCGCACAGGCGCTCAAATTAATCAACCCACATAGCCCACCCAGACTACTATCATACCTTACAAAAACCCTACCACAACGGGTCCGCGTGGAACCTCTCCTCACTTTAAACGCATCCTCCAAACCATCCGCCACATGGGCTGGACCGTAGAGAACACAGGCACTGTGAAGGGAAGGGGACGACCCAGCCCCCACTTCAAATTAAGAAATTTAGAAAACCACCCCCAGAGAGACATGCTTGCTACAACCCCAACCATTGCTAGAATCGAATACCTAGATGTGTTGTACATTCCCTACGACTTAACCACACAGAAGGCATTGTGGAAAATGACGCACCACCCACTCCTACAGCCGAGAATAAGAGCCAACTCCTGGCGCTGTCTGAGAAGGACCTATAGGACGGTGGACCGCTCCAATTCCCTCCACACAACCTGCGCAGTATTTGGAGAAAAGGTCTCCCTACATCACCGCCTAGAAACATGCCCCCCATCCAAAGCCATATGAAAGTAAGTCGCGCGCCTGTTTAAGATCCAAAACGAGCAAGAATTTTCTATATCAAAGGGCCTCCTCGCGCTCCAGATTGAGTCACCAATCCAATCTACCCTCCGTTCCCTATTGATACCCATTGCAATGTGGACAATCCACACCATTGCCTTAGATGCGTTTAGGGGCACAGTCCCAACCATTTATGGGGTTATCAACAGGTTCCACGTCCACTTATTGGAGCACTTCCAAGCCTGGCTCTATGGATATATGAGGCCAAGGCAACAGGCGCTCATAGAATCGTGGTTCCCACTCTGGTTCCTACACACAGACCCCTTCCTTCACACCTGCTCCATAGTGGGGGAAACCCCCTCGGAGTAGTGCACCAACCCCCATACCTGGCAGTCCCACTGGCAACAGGGGTAATTTGAGTACCCTGGGGTGCCCAATTTTATCTTTCTTCGTTTTACACACATATTTGGCAATGCCTGTCCCCTGGTTGGCTTGCCTCAGTTATATAAAAGATCCACTGATGGGACAAGAAAACTATGAGCACAGCTGTTCTGAGAATTCTAATTATGGAGGTCAAAGAATTTGGTTAAGAGATATGATCATAAAAATACTAAAGGCCCCTACAAAAAATAAATAAATATAGTAGAGGCACCCATAAGCCTTATGGTAGTAAGCTCCAGATTTGGGTGATGCAGCAAGGATAACAACTTCTTAAAATATGCAGTTATGGACCTATGGCCAGCTTAATATATTGTATGGGATCATTTCTAGATCTTCATATTGAAAGATTGGTAGATTGAAATTCTAACTCAAAAATATATAGCAGTAAGATGCTCTCTTAGATACTTCTTGTTAAATCTAGTTTGAATTTTGTAAAGCTAACACCACTCAATATAAACCCTCTCTAGTTCACCTAGTCAATGATCTTGACGCCCGCTATCCCCTCATGAGGCAGTGGTGTGCCATCTCCTAGTGTTTTTAAGGCCGCTGCCAAAAAGTGCCCAGGCTGGTTCTTCTATCCCTCCCAACTCTTCAGGTCACTTTGTCCCTCCTATGGACTTAGCTTTACAACTCACCCACACAAAGCAGTGCCAGGTTACCCACTTGTGCCCCCTGGAACAACATGCAATTCTACCTTTGGTTTGAATAGAGCAAGTTGTTTCCATACAATGATAAACCATCATAAATTAGCCCAGGCTGTTATGAAGCCTGATGGCTTTAATACTTCCACCCCTAGAATGGTATTTTTATATCAGCTTCTTAAAGTGAATCCAAAGCTGCAGTGGCAGCTACCATTCCCCTGGTATTCAAGGGCACCCCCCTCCCAACCACTTGTATCTCGTTGCCAACTAATGCCACTATTGTAATCAATTCGCGGGTCTCCCTACCCACCTTCCTCCTGAAAAATTAAACAAAAAACTGATTTTTCAGAATGTTGGCATATGGTTCTGTCCCTAATGAATTTTGTGGTTCATAATGGAGCCACCCAACTTGTGGTTCCTTGCGCCTTCACAATCATACGCTAAGTTTTAGTGGAAATTGTGAACTATATTCCCCCTTACACCGTTATCCCTTCTGTCCCTGACCATCCTTTCTGGGCACAAGTGGATGGAGGGAGCACCATCTGCACCACCTGGTTTAAATTGGACCATATAAAAATGACACCTCCCCTCCTTTGCCAAGCTGCAGCCCTACGCCCAACTTCTTTCAGGATGAACTCATAGCTGACCCTATTACTTCTTCCAACTGGGTCATCGTCCTCTACCCTCTTCCACCAAGGTGGCAGCTGCAGCTAAGCCTGCTTCACCAATCAATCAGGAGTCCTTTCACCAAGATTCTTCTCCCACACCAGCTAATCAGGGGTCAGATGGACCCCATTAAATTCTAAAACTTTTTTCAGTCACCCACCCCAGCTCAACTATACTCTGACAACCCAATCATTTTTAATTAAAAGCTATGATATTATTTGGAGGAAATAGATGAATGTAGTAAATTAGTCCTCAAATCAGTTTAACCCCTAAGCTTCAATGAGTACCTCAGTGCCAATTATGCAGCCCACTTCCCTCTTTGCAATTATTTTCCTCGCCCTGATGCCAAGCCATTCAAAGCATTCATCAATCAGTTAAAGAGGCAGTTGACTCCAATGAGTTCTGTAAACTCCACAAAGCTGTTACAAAATCTGGTGCATTATTCGCTAAAGACCTGTCCCCTCCTGTCCTTCACTCTACAATGCACACAGTTTCTAAAAATATATCCTTCGCTCATACCAGACCACCAACTTAATGGTCTAAAATGTATCATCAGTCTCAAGGTTTGGATCAAAACCCCAACTCACCAGCTGATTATGATTTTTGCCACAGTTTCAGCCATCCAGATTACCATGGGTCGCTAGGGGATAATTCCCTATAGTGAGTGAATTGGAAATTGGCTGACCCCAATTTAAGCAATAATGTTTGGGGGATTTTTAGGTAATCCTGTTTCAGATCCATTGGGGATTGATCTGGGTGAATGCTTAAGATCTTTTCGGGAAGAGTTGCCAACAAAATGGGGGCATCTGTTAGTTGATTGATGATAATTATTAGGTGTACTTATTGGGATTGGTCAGGTTTTGTCACTGACCAATGTGAAATTTAAAGAGCAAGTTGTGAGGCAAGTGATGCCACCTGCAACCAGTGAATCAATCAGTTGGTTTGCGACTTGCCTTAAAGGGTAACAAGTCCCATTACCTAAGCAGGTCGCTTGCCAAATATGGTTGGTTCGCTGGGATTGAGTAGAAAACGTTAAGGGCACATTTTCTGACTCTTTCTGTTCTAGGTATCAAGGATGTCCAATGATGTAATCAAAACCAGGATGGGGAAGACCATTGATGATGAGATGACAAAGGAAATTCAATGGCAATGGCAGCCATTTCATAGCTGAGGTGCAACTGAGGGTTGGGCGTTAAATTCCTTCTATAAATTCCCTGAGAATTTACTTAATAAAAAACAGTAATTATCAAGAAAAAAACAAAATTAGCAAAATTCATTATTAATTCAATTTATCTTCAAGGAAATTAAAACTGTGTTCTTTAATTGGAGACTCTTTAATAGGATAAAGAGTAAGGATCAATGATTGGGATGGCACCGCAACTTCCAACTTTTGCAAACGCCCCAGAGAATATGGCAGATTAGACAAAAACAAAAAATTGGTGGTTACCATTTCCCCCAGAAATTCTAGCTTGGCAGGCGCGATGCAACCAGTACATCAACACGCCACACTCTCAACCACTTTTGTTGGTGGAATACAGAGTTTGGGTGTTCCTGGATATTCAACAAACGGAACTGTGGGAAATGTTTTGTGGAGATGTACACATTCATTTCCCAAACGTGGTGTACGTAGCACCCCATTTCACGTCACATGGTTGGCTGGATCTCAATTTTTAAAATAAGGAGGCAGCGGACGAAGCTTCTGCAGTGCACGTTATAATTGACCTCCCCAAAGGGCAGCGGGTCATCAAAACTAAGCACACCAGATGGACAAAATCCAACCAAATTTTTCTCACCTTCAACTTTCTGTCCACTACAGTCAAATGCGCCATACTAGAACAACACCTGAAGAATGGGCTCGCCATATATGGCGAAATTCAATCCCTTGAGATGCAACGCTTTATGCTGATGCCACACCTGTGCACCAGCAAAGCCATCACAGTTCTGACCCCAACTTAGGAGATAGCGAAGGATCTAACCCAGATCCCGCACTCCACTTATATCAATATAGAGGGGCATACCACCCACCCTTTCTGGGTCACCGTGGACAGCGCCCCCCATCTGCACCCACTGTGATGCGTTCAGCCATAAGGCACATGCTTGCCCCTCAAAGGAGGGTATCATATTCCAAGAACACCCCTTGGCGGCCATGGACAATGGGGAGGCCCACTATGAACCAACTGCCGATACTAAAGAGACCTTCCCATGGGGAGCACAAGGCTGCTACTTACTAGTAAAGCCAATATCCCCTCAAGAGCAGAAGAAGGCCAAGCAGGCCTGCAGGGCCACGGCCAAGGAGGTGGCCAAGGTCACCTCCGCTATCCCACAATCCCAACGCCAGGAGGACATTGAGACCTTTGCAGCAGAAGCAGCTCATGAATCTCTCAACCAATCAGATAGGGCTTCCCAAGCTGATTGGGCCACCCAATCTTTGGATCTGATGGGCAACTCAATCTCACCTGACCTTTGCACCCAAGCCTCGATTGGAACCACTTTGCTCTCCAGCCTGCCTGAAAAAAAAATTTAATTCAACCAATGGTGCACCGCACTTGAGCACACCACAAAAAATTGTTCTGCGGTGGGGAAACCAAAAGCAAAGGCTAAAGCCAACGTGAACCTGACTGCCAAACTTACCCACTCTTCTGACTATGTTGCTGTACACACCCAAGGCGCTGAGAAGCGCTGTGAGGATCAAGAGGAGGCTGAAGGGCCCAGGTGCCCTTCCCCTCACACCTAAGGTGCGATGGGGGAGTCTTTACTTTAGGGATGTTGAACATTGCCGGACTCAAGGCCTCACCATCCCAGGCTAGGAAACTGAGTTTTTTACAAAATAATTTACCTGTGGACATCCTGGCCATCCAGGAGTCCCACTGTCCGCGCGGTTCTGAGGATGCTTGGAAAACCATGCTCCTCCCATCCCTGTCCTTCTGGTCCAAGCACTGTGGGGTGCTTGTTCAAAAAAACAATTTTTTCAAATTTTTATCATCTGAATCCTTCCTTAATGGCTGAGTCCTCATGGTCAAATTTTTGTGGGCCGATGTGGCGCATGCTATTATCAACATCTATTCCCCAACCTATACAGGAGAGCATCAGGAATTTTTCTTGTCAGTCAAAACCATTCCGCTACCCCTGACCCTATTGTAGTCGGCGATATGAACTGTTGGTTGGACCCATCCACTGACTGCTGGCCTCCCTCACCCTCCCCACCCCAGGGTCATGTAGAACTTCATGTCCTAAAGGCCACCCTAGGGTTGTTTGATGCACTGCCATGTCATGCTCCACTACTTGAGAACATGTCACGCCCACATGTCCACAAAGGCCAGTTGAGGTCCATGTCCCACATCAACCCTATCCTCACGCCAATAAAATTTCGTACCCAGAATTCCCATTTCTGCACATCAAAAATCAATTTCTCTGATCACAGGCTGATCTCAATTACCTTCCACCTACCTGACCCAGCAGCTCAGGCTCTGCACTGGTGCAAAATTTTCCCACCCAAACTCATGTCGCCAAGATTTTCCACATGGGTGGAATCCACAACTTTGGCACAGGAGTTTAACACACCATTTTGCGCTGATCCAATTTCTACCTGGTCAGCCTTCAAAGCGGACACAATCCACCACGCTCGCCACCTCTCCTCCCACCACTCACGCTCTACCTCAGCCATCATCTCACAAGCTCTGGTGGAGCTAGCCCACCTGGAGTCCAACATCTTGGCCACAGGCTACATCCCTGCTTGGGGCCATAAGTGGGCAGAAGCAGCCGCTTACCTCAACGCGCTTGAGAGGCAACTCAAACACCGGGTTTGTGTTTATTATGGGCTATACACATTACAGCAGGTGACTTGTGCTCCGCTTATTTTTTTGAAAATTCTTTGCACCGCGCCAGAGCTTGGCCTGCACACAGGTGCAAAAGCCAGACAATTTCATCATGGATAAGCTAGCCAAAGTAGCAATCGAGATACAAAATTATTACTCCAAGTTATACTAATCCAAACCAATTCTGCCAGCTGAAATGGCGAAATTTCTCAATAGCACTCACATCCGCACCATCTCCCAATACCCAGAGTTAATGAATTTGATTACTCCAGATGAAATCTGGTACGCCATCCGCGTTGCATCAAATCAGAAATTCCACAGCTCTGATGGCATTTTGTATGAGTTCTATAAGAAGTACTTCAAATATTTATCCCAACTGGTGCTTGCCTCCCTTAACCAAAGCCTTCTGGAAACGCGCCTTCTACCATGAGGGCAAGAGGCCTACACCTTTACGCTATTAAAGAAATAGGATAAGCTAGACCTAGCTAACTGGCGCCCCATTTCTCTAACTAACATGGATACTAAAATTTTAACTAAAATTATGGCTAACCGTCTAGGTATTATAGCATCTGCCACCATCTTACCAGAACAATTTGGTTTCATACCCATAAGGTCAAGTTGGGACAACGTACATTCTGTGGGAATATGCATGTCAGTCCACGGCCTCTGGGGCACTTGTATTTTTAGACCAAAAGAAGGCCTATGATAGAGTAAACTGGGATTACCTCAGGGTCTGCCTACATCAATTCCGCCTTCCCCCACATTTCATCAGTTGAGTGATGCTGATGATGGAATCCGTGACAATGGCAGTGCGTGGCCCTAGCTTCCTCACGGAAGTAATACGCCCTCAAAGGGGCCTATGCCAAGGGACCCCCTTAGCCCTCTCTTATATAACTTCAGCCTTGACCCACTACTTCAGAATGTGAATGCCCGCCTCACTGGGGTCCATGTGCAAGGCCAAGCCCCAGTCAAGATGATGGCATTTGCTGATGATTGTGTGGTCAGGGTGTCAAACAACCATGATGCACGCGTGCTTAAAGCCCTTGTCCAGGTTTACGCCCGGGTAAGTAATGCTGCACTAAACGCCTCCAAAACCGCATTCATCCTCCTTGGTCGGTATTGAACCCGCTGGGCCTCAGCAGCCTGTTTCCAGACCAGCCCATCTGCTCGCACACATGCCTGCTTACCCTGCCCACCCCACACCGCCCCACTTGTTCTCCCCTTTGTGCAGCGCCCCACTGTTGGGCCCATCCGCCACTTGGGGGTGTGGTTGGAGGCAGGCGGGTATGCCTCTTCAATAATGGAAAACCATATTCTGGATAACGTAATGAAGCGCATAGCCTCCCTCAGAGCCCACCCTACTTCCCTTACTAGCAGGGTTGTTCTAGACAACTCTATGCTCCTCTCCAAAGTTTGGTTTGGAGCCCACGCCATCGCCTTCTCCCTAGGTTTTTTCAAATCTTTGTATGCCCTTCTACAAGGGTGGCTCTGGTTGGGCAGCCCACCGCCAGTGCGTCTTGAGGTCATGTTTGGCCCTCGCCATAGTGGTGGCATGGGCCTGCTCTACTTTGAGGCCCATGCTGCAAAGATACTGGGCACCTGGATCGCGGCCATCACCATCCCTATGATCCCCTCCCAACACTGGTCCCGCGCAGCCCGCTCCAACTTCTCCTGCGCCCTGGGCCTTGCCAATCTGTCACACCCTCACTCCTTGATGAAATATCTGGCTTACCACCCTTTGGCTGCTGGTCCTCATGGTACTGCACCCCACTTCAATTGAATCCTTCTCTCCATGCGGAGCGCTGAGTGGAGAATCCATATTTGTGGACACACAGCCCAGAGAGGGCGCCCCTCTCCTCAGTTCACACAGGAGGTACAGGGGCTACCCATTCTGGACGGAATAATACCCACACGGTCCCATGTTATATCCAGGGTGGAATACCTGGACATGATGGACATATCTTATACCCTTGAAACCCAGAAGACAATCTGTAAATACACCCACCACCCTCTGCTGCTGACTCATGTCCGTTCCCATGTGTGGTGATGTCAGAGGCGGGTGTACCATACTGCTGAGCGCTCTAACGCTTTACACTCATCCTGCGTCGTTTGTGGCCAGTATGGAACGCTGTTTCACCGCCTGGAGAAGTGCCCTACCTCTAAAGCGATATGGCGCGAGGTGCAATGTCTGCTTGGCCAGGATCAGACACATCCTTTCAGTTTATCTAGGGATATGTTTGCTTTATCTATGGTCTCCCTCTCCCACCCTCCCTCCATTCTCTGGTGGTTGCAATCGCCATGTGGACCATCCACACGATTGTCTTGGATTCCATTGCAGGCTCCACCCCCACCCTCCCAGAAGCCGTCCACCGGTTCCAGTCCCACTTAGTAGACCACTTTCAAGCGTGGATGTTTGGATACCTCCCACCGCGTCGCCAAAAGTTGGTCTCCTCCTGGTTCCCAGTTTGGTTCATCAACTCGGATCCCTTCCTACACATGTGCTCAAATGTGGTTTCAGCCCCTTTACACGTTCCCTCTCCTCCCTGTAGTGGCGTTCCCGCTGGCAACAGGAGATAGCATTACTTCTCTGGGGTTCCTCCCTGTTCTACGTTCTATTTTCTTTATGTCTTTTTGGAAGTGTCCATCCCCTGGTCAGCCTTCACCGCATTAAATTCAAAGTAAGAATCAAGGATCCTTGGAAGAGAGGCTGAGCTGAGACGAGAATTGCTGACTTTGTGTCACCACATGAAATGCTGTAAACTAGGATCTGAGCTTGGATCAAGTTAGGAGGATAGGTAATAAATCCCTACTGAGGACATCTAGAGTATTTTAAGGAGGAATACTGGTCAAGTGTTGGACAAAAACTAATGATCTATTTTTTTTAGTACTAGATGGTCCCAAAAAAACTAGTGATCTATTCAACTATGGATAATAGCCTTCAAAATATTATCATTCATATATCATATATCATCAGACAACGTGAGTATTGCACAAAACCAAACCTGTGCAAGTTATTAATTTAGTGGGTAATATTTATTAATGAGCAGTGAAGCCCCCAGAATTTTAACAATTGTTGCTCACTACAGGGGCTGTAGTTGAGTAGGATATACTAGTACAAGGTTTCATACAAAGATGAGTTGAGAAAATTTTGGATGGAGTTGGCAACCACCAACAAGAACGCCTTAAATTCTGCGGATCATCAAGAATTTTCTACCTTGGAGGAAATAGTTACCAAGCTTGAGGAAGAAGTTGAAAATGTCCCTAGTTTTGGCAAAGAGTTACTAGGAAAAGCAACTTCATTATAGAAAAAAAGAAGGAAACTTTTCTTTCTCATTGTAAACACTTTTGCAACCCATTCAATTCAAGACTAAATCCATTTTGATAATCTCATAGAGGGGATTAGTCTGCGCCCATGTCTGGGAGCAGTTGGGCAAGCAAAGCAAGAGGAGCAGGCGGAAGGCCTGCGGCCTCTAACATTTGAAAACGCCCCGGAGAATCTGGCGGAATAGAAAAAAAATTAAAAAAACCGGCGGTCACAATTTCCCCAGAGATACTCGCGTGGCAAGCATGATGCAACCAGTACATCAATATGCCACATTCCCAGCCACTTTCGTCGGTGGAATTCGGAGTCCGTGTGTATCTGGACATCCAAAAAACGGCCCTATGGGAAAAATTTTGTGAAGATGTACACAAAATTTTCCTGACCGCGGTGTACGTTGCACCTCACTCCATGTTGCGCGGTTGGCTGGACCTAGGTTTTGAAAGCAAAATAGCAGCAGACGAGGCTGCAGTGGTGTGCGTAGTGGTCAACCTCCCCGAAGGGCAATGGGTCATCAAAACTAAATGCACCAGATGGACAAAATTGAACCAAATTTTCCTCACGTTTGACTTTTTGCCTACTACGGTAAAACGTGATATTTTGGAGCAACACCTGAAAGATGGTCTCGCCATATATGGCAAAATACAATCTTTCGAAATGCAACGTTTCACACTGATGCCACACCTGTGCACCGGCAAAGCCATCGCAGTTCTGACCCCATCTGAGGAGATCGCAAAGGACCTAACCCAGATCCCGCACTCCACCTTTATTGACATCGCAGGGCACACCACCCACCCATTCCGGGTAACTGTGGACAGCGCGCCCCCCATTTGCACCCACTGTGATGCGTTTGGCCATAAGGCACACGTGTGCCCCATTAAAGAGGGCGTTACATTCCAAGAGCACCCCTCGGCGGCCATGGCCAGTGGAGAGGCGCACTATGAACCAACTGCAAGCACCAAAGAGGCCTTCCCGTGGGGAGCACAAGGCTGCTACCTATTGGTAAAGCCCATCTCCCCGCAGGAGCGGAAGAAGGCCAAGCAGGCCCATAGGACTGCGGCCAAGGAAGCGGCCAAGGTCACCACCACCATCCCACACTCACAACGCCAGGAGGACATGGAGACCTTCGTGGTGGAAGCAACTTGGGAATCCATCACCCAATCAGATTGGGAGGCCCAAGCTGAACGGGCCACTCAATCTGAGGATCTGATGGGAGATTCAATCTCACCCAATTGCTGCACCCAAGCCCCAGTTAAAACTGACTTGGGACCTATCCCAACCAAAAAAAATTTTTTTGCCCCACTCGACGGTGCACCGAACTTATCCGCACCGCAAAAAATTCGTCCGACGTCGGGAAAACAAAAAGCGAAGGCCAAAGCCAATGCAACTCTTTCCACAAAAATTAACAAAAACCCCGATAGCGTTGCTGCTAATACCCACGCTGCTGTGAAAGCCCGTGGGGACCTGGAAGAGGCTGGTGGGCCAGGGGCCCACCCCTCACACCTAAGGTGCGATGGGGGAAACCTTCACTCTAGGGACGCTGAATATTGCCGGACTCAAGGCCTCCCCATCCTAGGCTAGGAAACTGAGTTTTTTACAAAATAATTTACCCGTGGATATCCTGGCCATCCAGGAAACCCACTGTCCATGAGGTTCCGAGGATGCTTGGAAAACAATGCTCCTACCATCCCTATCCTTTTGGTCAAAGCACTGTGGGGTGCTAATTCAGAAAAACAATTTTTTCAAATTTACATCTTCAGAAACATTCCTAAATGACTGAATGCTCGTTGTCACCTTCTCTTGGGCCAATGTCGCACACACAATTGTCAACATTTACGCCCCAAACAGTGCACAAGAGCATCAGGAATTTTTCTCGTTGGTCAAATCCCTCCCGCTACCCCCCGATTCTTTCCTAATCGGTGACATGAACTGTTGGCTAACCTCACCAATGGACTGGTGGCCGCCCTCACCCCACGCCCCACAGGGTCACGTAGAACTACGCGTTCTAAAAGCCACCCATGGGTTAATGGATGCGCTGCTGCGACATGCCCCACTGCTCAAAAACATGATGCATCCCCACATCCACAATGGCCAATTAAGGTCCATGACCCGCATTGACCTTATTCTAGCACCGGCGAAATTCCAACCCCACATCTCCCACTTCAAAACAACGAAAATGGAATTCTCCGACCACCGACTGGTCTCAATAACATACCACTTACCCGTCACAGTTGCAAAGGCCCCACATTGGTGCAAAATCTGCCCCCAGAGCTTGCGTTGCCAGGATTTTCCACGTGGGTGGAAGAGGCAACTTTGGCAAAATCGTTTGTTGCACCATTTTGCGTGGACCCCATTTCCACATGGGCAACTTTCAAAAAAGACACCATCCACCACTATCGCCATCTCTCATCCAGATGCTCACGAGCCACATCAGCGGTTATATCGCGCACGCTGGTGGAATTGGCCCACTTGGAGCCCAACATTCCAGCCTCAGGATATAGCCCTGCATGGGGCCAGAAGTGGGCGGAGGCAGCAGCACACCTCAACGCACTTGAAAGGCAACACAAACATCAGGTTTGTGTCCAATACAGGGCCACATGCATTACTAAAGGCGACAAGTGCACTGCATACTTCTTCAAAAAAAATTTTGCACCACGCCAGAGTGTGGCCTGCACACAGGTGCGAAGATCGGATAATTCTATCATGGACACACCAGCTGAAGTGGCAATTGAAATGCAAAGATATTACTCTGAGTTATACCGAGCTGAACCAATTCAGCTGGCTGAAATGGCGGAATTTCTCGACAGAGCTCATATCCGCACCATTTTCTGATACCAGGAAATAATGAATTTAATTACTCCAAACGAATTATGGACTACCATTCACGGTGCGCCAAACCGAAAATGCCCAGGCCCAGATGGCATTCCATATGAGCTCTACAAAAAATATTTTAAATACATATCCCCATTGCTGCTAGCCTCACTCAACCAAAGCCTGTTGGAAATGCGCCTCCTACCAGGAGGACATGAGGCTTTACAGTCACACTCTTCAAGAAAGGGGATAGGCTAGACTTAGCCAACTGGTGCCCCATTTCTCTAACAAACACAGACACCAAAATTTTAACAAAAATCATGGCTAACCGTTTAGGGACTGTATCATCTGCCACCATCTCTCCAGAACAATTCGGTTTCATCCCCAGAAGGTTGATTTGGGATAACGTGCACTCTGTGGCTATTGTGTGTCAGTCCACAGCCTCTGGGGCACTTGTATTCTTGGACCAACAAAAGGCCTATGATAGAGTAAACTGGGAATACCTTAGGGCCTGCCTCCAACAATTCCGCCTACCTCCCCGCTTCATTAACTGGGTGATGCTGCTCACGGAATCTGCAACAATGGCTGTGCGTGGCCCAGGTTTCCTAACGGATGTAGTCCATCCTCAAAGGGGCCTGCGACAAGGGGACCCCTGAGCCCACTCTTATACAACTTCAGCCTTGACCCACTACTGCGAAATGTGAATGCCCAACTCACTGGGGTCCATGTGCCAGGCCAAACCCCAGTCAAGATGATGGCATTTGCAGATGATTGTGTGGTGGGGGTGTCTAATAATAAAGATGCACGCGCGCTTGAAGCCCTCATCCAGGAATATTCCCAGGTAAGCAACGCGGCACTGAACGCCTCCAAAACTGAAATCATCCTCCTTGGTCGGTTTCAGAACTGCTGGGCCCCAGCAAGTAGTTCCCAACCCAGCCCAGCTGCTCGCCCAAGTCCACGCCTTACTAACTCAAAACACACCGCTCCACTGGTGCTCCCCTTTGTGCCGCGACCTACCATAGGACCGGTACGCCATCTGGGCGTGTGGTTGGAGGCAGGAGGATACGCGTCAGCAGTAATGGAGGGCCATATACTGGACAACGTGACGAAGCGAATCACCTCTCTCAGAGCCCACCCTACTACCCTCACTGGCAGGGTTGTTCTTGCCAACTCTATGCTCCTATCCAAAGTCTGGTTTGGAGCCCACGCCATCCCCTTCTCCCCAAGCTTCTTCAAATCCCTGTATGCTTTGCTACAAGGTTGGCTTTGGTCAGGCCGCCCTCCACCAGTATGGCTAGAGGTCATGTTTGGCCCTCATCATCATGGTGGCATGGGCCTACTTGACTTCAAAGCCCATGCCGCCAAGATCCTAGGCACCTGGATTGCGGCCGTCACTGCTCCTACACTCCCATCCCAACACTGGTCCCGCGTGGCCCGCTCCAACTTCTCCCGAGCCTTGGGCCTCAACAACCCATTAAACCCCCACTCCCTGATGAAATACCTTGCATCACACACATCAGCCACAGGTCCTCACGGGACAAAAACCCACTATAAACAAATCCTACTCTCCATGCGAAGCGCAGAGTGGAGAATTCGTATTAGTGGACATACAACCCAAAGAGGCCGCCCCTCTCCTCAGTTCACACATGAGGTACAGGGGCTACCCATCCATGATGGCGTGATCCCCATTCGACCCCAAGTCCTATCCAGGGTGGACTACCTGGACATGATGAACATCCCTTATTCCACTGAGACCCAAAAGACTATCTGGAAATACGCACACCATCCTCTGTTGCAGCCTCAAGTCCGCTCCCATGTGTGGCGCTGCCTGAGGCGGGTGTATCGTACAGCTGAGCGCTCTAATGCTTTACACTCATCCTGTGTCGTGTGTGGCCAGTATGGAACGCTGTTTCACCGCCTGGAGAAGTGCCCCACCTCTAAAGTAATATGGCGCGAAGTCCAACGTCTGCTAGGCCAGGATCAAACACATCCCTTCAGTCTGTCAAGAGATATGTTTTCTTCATCAATGGCCTCCCCCTCCCACCCTCCCTTCGTGCTCTGGTGGTTGCAATCGCCATGTGGACTATCCACACGATTGTCTTGGATGCCATCGCCGGATCCATCCCCACCCTCCCTGAAGCTGTCCACAGATTCCGGTCTCATTTGGTGGATCACTTTCAAGCGTGGATGTTTGGATATCTCCCACCATGTCGCCGGCAGCTGGTCTCCTCCTGGTTCCCAGTCTGGTTTATCAAATCAGACCCCTTCCTCCACACGTGCTCAATAGTGGCTACGCCCCCTACACACGTTCCCTCCCCCTTCCCATAAGTGGCGTTCCCGCTGGCAACAAGAGATAGCATCGCTTCTCTGGGGTGCCTCACCTGGTACTGAGTTTTGTCTTGTCTGAGTCATATTCGGAAGTGTCCGTCCCAAGGTCGGCCTTCCCCGCAATAAATTTAAAATTTAAAATTTAAAGAAAAAAAGAAGGAGATTTAGTTCAAGAAGTATTATTCTTGAAAATGGAATGTGAAGCATATCATGTTTGATTACAAGTATTTAGCGCAGATAAAGAGTGGCTGATTAAGCAAGTCGAGGAGTTGAAGACTCAAAATGTGAATGTGAGCCGTATGTGGTGACCAACTCCTAAAGAGAGGACCCCAAGAACTCCAGATGAAAAGCAACTATTCCATGAAATATGCTTCCCACATTCACAGACATTTCAGAGATGACTCCCAAAATTACTCCTCAAATTAGCTGAGTAGCAGAAACCAATAGTAGTGTCTAGAGAAAATTTGGAGTAATTTAAAGCTAAACCAAAATTACCTACTTTCCATTGGGATAACGCCCCTGCTTTTTTCTGATTATTTTACATGACAATGTTCAGTTATTGAGCTTATCAAAAGGCCTTGACGATGATGAATTTCTTGGATAACAATTGTCAGAACCTAGTGTTGCCTCATCTAGAGGGGACAACGGTCATACTCAGATGCCAAGGCGGTATTATAAAAGAATTTGGAAGTCCCATGCGTATGTCAAAGTACAAGCAAGAATTCATGGGAATCCAACTCCAGAAGGACAAATCCTTAGCAAGTTTCGCTGATTGTTTCTACCATGAATCACAGATTTTGGTCAGAGTGAAAGTGCTGGATGATTTTGATAAACGAATCATGCTGCAAGTGGCCCTTTGGCCCTATTGCAATTTACATTGTATAATCTTTTTCCATGTCACAATGAAGATTACCACCTCACAAATGATGTATCATTTGATAATAGGAGCTACATTCAATGCTCTGAATAGAAGTTTCAAATTGAATCCAGTACAAAATTTAAATCCTACGAAGGGGACTGAGGGTGTTAAAGAGGCCAATAATTAAACTGTGTTAGGAAATAAGCCAAAAGATTTCAAGTGGATTGATAAGAAAAGAATGCTTTTACCAGTGCGGAGGAAGAGGACACTTTACTGTTGTCTGCAAGAAGTCTAAGGAACATATCAATGTGGTCTAAGCAAAAGAGTCCAAACCCATGCAGTAGTTGGGAAAAGGGCCTGCGGCCTAGACGGGAACAGTCTAGAAATGCAGAAAAAATGTTCCCCCTAATATATTACATGAAGAAATTTACATTATTGATCTGTTAGTTGATAACGCGCAGGATCAGCTATATCAAGTAATAAATTTGGATGTGAACGCAGTACTAGATCTAGAGTGAAGGGTATTGACCCCAAAATAATTAAGGAAGTTGCTCAGCCATATGCAAGGCAACTAGTAGACAAGATTTGAGCTGTGGAGAATCCAGAAGAATTGACCAAAGTCAAATTAGATGAGGCAAATCTGTCTATCCCCCTCAGCATGATCAAAGAAATTTTTTTCCTGACTTATCAGTGCAAATAATTCACATCCTTGATTTGGCAAATAATGCTGCTATACACTCAGTAAATACAATTACAATACTCTTAGTGTAAGTATATAGATATACTGGTTAATTTAGTATGGGTGTGGTTGATAGTTGATAGCGGAGCACCTATTAATATTGTCTCAACCAAGCTGGTGAAGAAAATTAGGATCTCACCCAATTTAGAACACAAGAAAGAATTTGAGACATCCGGGACAAATACCACCATCTCCTGTGGAGAAATATAACGCTTTACCACTTTGATTTGGATCCTTAGTGGTATCCACCCCAGCAATAGTTTTGGCCAACCAAAATTATGATATTCTGATTGGTATGGAGTTTCTACAAAAATATGGAGTTAAATGTAACTTTAAGGATATTATGTTGACCATATTGAGTCAGATGTTACCATTGGTTTATCAGAAAAATGGGGAAGCTCAACTGACTAGGAAAACAACTTTATCAATCTGATCTACAATGACGGCATTATCACGATTTAATACCAATTAGTTGACCAGAAGTGATGAGAAATGCCGACACAAATCCTGGAAAATTGGGGAATTATGTTGAGGATCAAGAGTTTGAGGAACCATACTGCTGGGATCATAGATAATAATCAACATGAGGTTGAATTGGATATACCTGAGCTGCTGTATGGAGAGGTTTGAAGCTCCTAGAAGAAATCCAGAGTAGAGCCTTGGGTGGCTCCTGGAATAAATATGCTGGGTCATGGAGAAAATAGTTCTCCTGGAGAATTTGAGTGAAAAACTGATGAAAATTAAGAAGAATCATATAATCATATTTGTTCATCTAATCCTGTTGGCCGAATTGAGTAAATTCCATGATTTTGGGACTCTCATTGAAATGGGATTGCTGTCAGGGGTGACCAAAAGTTTCAATTTATTGGTTGATCAAGAGAAACTCGCTGATCTGATGGACAGACAGTAGAAGGAGGTGCTTGGGCTATTTAACAAGTATAGGGAAGTAGTTGCCCATGATGACCACAATTTGGGATACATGTGGAATGTGATCCACAAAGTTGACACCAGGAAAATTTGCCAATAAGAATGAGACCAATTTGACGGTCTAAAGCAGCTGAAGCAGTAGTGGAGGAAGAAATTAATAAACTAGTGAAGCACTTGGCTTCTAGTTCTGTCATTGAGTCCCTGAGTGAGCCCTATCCTAATCATGAAGAAGAAGGATGGCTTTAATTTGGGTGGTGATCAATTAAAGGAAGCTGAATAAGATTATGAAGAGGGATTTGTACCCAAAACCATGATTTACAATGCGCTAGGTCAATTGGGAAAAGCAAAATATTTCTCCAAAATGGATCTTATATCTGGATATTGGCAAATAAATTTGCTAATGGAAGACCAGGATAAATGCGAAATTATTATCGCGCAGGGGCTGTATCAACTGACAAGGATGCCCCAAGGTCTATGCAACGTTCCAGAGGGCTATGGACGCCATATTGAATGACCTAAAGTTGTCATGCGTTCTGGTATATCTGGACGATATTAATGTGTTCAGTAGGACATTTACTGATCACCTGCACTACTTGGAAGAAGTTTTTAAGAGACTATCCATGGCCAACCTGAAAATCAAGCCAAGGAAGTGCCACTTCTTCAAGAAAGAGTTTAAATATCTGTTATTCATAACCAACTCTAGTGGACTGCAGCCAAAAGCCCAGAAAATGGAGCTATAGAGAGAATGGCTGTACCAAAGAGTGTCTGAGATATCCAAGTGTTCCTTGGAATGGTCAAATACTATCAAAGATTAATTTGGGATTTTGCAAGAATTGCCAAGACCCTATTCCATTTACTGAATGATCCAAAAAAGGATTTTTTTAAGTGAAGAGGCTCAAAGTTTATTTGATGAATTATGCTGATATTTAATAGATTGCCAAATTTTAAAATAACCAAACTTTGATTGATATCCTATAATACAAACCAATGCTTTGTTAATGGAGATTGACGCCATCCTGATCCAAGTGGATGAACTTTGGGGACAAACATCTGGTAGCATATGTGAGCTGGAACTCTCAGAAGCTGAGAGGAATTACATCGTGACTGAGTGTGAATGCCTTGCAGTCATTTATTTCTGAAAACAGTTTCAGATGCATATTCATGGAGCGCTTTTCAAAGTGGTGATGGACCACTCCTTGTTGCGTTGGCTACACAATTTAAGAGAACTGGAAAGGGCGACTGGCTCAATGTGCATTAAAGTTACAGACTTACGATTATGAGATAGTCCACTGTGCTGGAGCTTCACATCAGAATTTGGATGGTTTATCAAGATTCCCAATAGTCCAAATGGTATACCAGCAGGAGGATGAGCTATTCCAGAGAATGGTTGAAGGAGAAATTGTTAATGAGCCCTGAGAAATCCAAGGTGCACTTAGAAAAGTGAGAGAAAACACCAAGACCATGTATGGACAAGTTTTCAAGACAAATGATGGGAAACAATTACTACTCTCAAAGACATTGTATCCAGCTGCTATCATTCAAGCTGCTCAAAAGGTTGTTGAGCATGGAGGCCTGAGGAAGATGACTGATCATAATAACAGTACTATTACTGGAAGTCCATCAAGTATGATGTAGCAGATTGTCTGGCTTGTTGCGTGGAGTGCCAGTTGCATAAGCCCCACGGGAACACAACTGGATACTGACTGGTTGCCCTGGATTTGCATGGCATACAGTGTCCATAGATGTGATGGGATGAATAACCATGTGTTGGGATTTTTTCCCATATTCCCAGCCTGCTAGATTACCTGGTGTCTCTAGGGGAAAATTCCCTAAGGCAAAGTGAATCAGAAATTGGTTAGCCCAAGTTTTGAAGGAACTATGTTCAGGGGATTTTGGGATATTCACCTGGTCATATCTGTCAGGGATTGATCCATATGAATACCTAATATTTCATTGGGTGTAGTGGCCAACAAAATAGGGGCATCTGATAGTGATTAACTATCAGATGTACCGATTGGGATTGGTCAGGTTACATCACTGACTGATTGGGAATGAATAGTGAGTTGTGATGTGAGTGATTCAGCCTGCAACTAGTGAGTCAATTGGTTGGTGATGTGACCTGCCATAATGGGTAATAAGTCCTATTACCTAAGCAGGTCACTAGCCAACTATAGTTGGTTTGCTTGGATTGAGAGGAAAACGTTAAGGACACATTTTCCAACTCTTTCTGGTTGAGGTCTCTAGGATGTCCAATGATGGAATCCTAGACAGGATGGGGAAGACCATTGCTGCTGAGATGAGGAAGGGTGATTAATGGCAATGGCTACTGTTTTATTAAAGAGGTGTCAACTGAGGGTTAGACAGCCAAATCCCCTACTATATAATTCCTTACATTTACTATAATAAAAAACCATCATTTAGTAAAACATTATTATCTGCAGTAATATTGTCAATTTGGTGTATAGTTGGACTATCAGCTTCTATTGTGTCGTTCCATCTTAAGAATATTATTGCAGAAGAAAAATTGGAAGACTCTCAGAGAGAAGAGTAAAGATCTGAGCGGGGATCTAGAGATGAAGGAACCACAATCAGGGTTAGCTGCCAATTGTGTGTTGGACCAAGAGAGACTGTCACCGAGGTATCTTGATGAAGATCGGGTGGATATGAATATAGGGAACAAATCCCTATGAGTTTGATTTACAGAGTATTTAATCAGAAGTACTGGCTGAAGAGTTGGGCCTAATAATAGTTCAAACTCAACTATATATAATAGTCTCCATACTATTATCAATTAATATGTTCTATACACCATGATGAAGTGCATGAGGAAATTGAACCTGTGTAGTAAAAATGTTACTGGGTTGACGACTGATAATTGTCCATTAGAGTTAATTTTTACAAGTTGGTGCTCACTACAGGGGTAGTTGAGTAAAGAAATTATTAATAATGTTGTATAAAGAAGAAATGCACAAGTTGTGGACTGAGATCGCCACTGTGAATCAGAATGCCTTAAACTCAGTGTACCATTGGGAGTTTGCGGCCTTGGAAGACAAGTCACCAAGGTGGAGGAAGTGGTAGAAAACGTAACCAACTTCGGGAACAAGTTATTTGGCAAAGTAAACTCATTGAAGAAGAAAGAAGGAGACTTTGTTTGAGAGGTCTATTCCTGAAAACGGAGCGAGAAGTGGATCATGTTTTTTTAAGAAAGTTTGGTGTAGATATCAAGAAATTGATAAAAAAGTGGAGGACTTAAAAGCTCACAGATGTGCTTGTGAGCCCAATACAGCTAGCGATGCCAAAGAGAGAAGTCCTCAAATGATACTTGGGAAGTTGAATACCCCAAGAAATATGCCACCCGCCTTTAATGCCATTTTGGAGATGACGCCTGAAGTTACTCCACAAGTTAGCCGAGTAGCTGAACCAATATAATTGGCCCAAAATGACTCGGAGGAATTTAGAGCAATGCCAAAATTGCCAACATTCCATCGGGATAATGCCCCAGCATTTTTCTGACTGTTTGACATGACTATGAATGGATATGGGGATTGTCAGAAGGCGTTGATGGTCATGAACTGCCTGGACACTGACTTTCAGAACCTAGCGTTACCCCACCTGGAGGGGACAGCTGGTCATATGCCAAGGTGAAGGCAGCCATAATGAAGGAGTTTGGGAGTCCAACCCACATGTTGAAACGCAAGCAAGAATTTATGGGAATTCAATTTCATAAAGACGAGTCTCTCGCTAGCTTCGCTGATCAATATTACCAGGAGTCATAGATCCTGGCTGGAAAAAAGTGTTAGATGACTTTGATGCTAGAATTGCTTTGCAAGCGGCCCTTCGGCCCTATCACAATTTGCATCAAATGATGTCTTACATGTTCACGATGGAGATAACTACCTTGCAAATGGTAGACAACCTGGAGATTTTGGGAGTGACGTTTGATGCCCCAAATAGAGGCTTCAAGTATAATTAAGTCCAAAATCCAAATCCCATGAAGGGAAATGAAGGAGAAAAGGAGGCTACCAACCATACCATGATGGGAAATAAGCCTGAGTAATTCAGGTGGTTAATCAAGAAAGAAAGGTCTGCTTTCAGTGTGGTGGGAAAGGACATTTCGCCGCACACTGCAAAAAGCTGAAGTATCAGATTAACGCGGTCCAGGACAAGGAGACAGCAGTCACAAAGGATTCAGGAAAAGGGCCTACTGCCTAGACAAGGAACAGTCTATTGCGGCGGAGAGATCTGTTCTTCCCAATATCATGAATGAAGAAATAGACATTAGCAATCTATTAATAGATGACGAGAAGGATCAGCTATACCAAGTGGTCAACATGGATGTGAATGCAGTGACCAGAGCTGGGGTGAAGAAGATCAACCCCGAGATAATTCAGGAAGTTGCCCGGCCATACACTCAACAACTGGCGGAGAAGATTCAAACCACCAAAAACCCTGATGAGCTATTAGATGTTCATTTAGATGAGGCCAATCTGTCAATCCTCCTTGGCGCAATAAAGGAATCATTTCCTGAATTATTGGCGCAGATTATTCTTACCCTAGATTTGGCTAATAACGCCGCCATTCACTCAGTAAATACTATATTACAATACTCTGAGTGTACATATATAGATATTCAGGTGAATTGAGTGAGGGTGAGGGCAATTGTCGACAGCGGAGCGCCCATCAATATTGTGTTGCCCAAGCTGGTGAAGAGGATGAAGATCTTGCCAGACTTGGAACATAAGAAGGAGTACATAACAGCTGGGCCAAACACCACTGTTTCCTGTGGAGCGTGTAGTGCGCTGCCATTATAATTTGGGTCATTGGTGGTATTTGCACCAGTAGTAGTTTTGGCAAACCAAAACTACAATGTCCTGATTGTAACGGAGTTCCTACAGAAGTACGGAGTTATATGTAACTTTGAGGATAATACGTTGACCATCCTGGGTCAGATGTTACCATTGGTATACCAGAAGGATGGTGAAGCTCCATTGAATTAGAGAAAAAACTTCATTAATCTGATATACAATGACAGCATTGTACCAATTTAATACCAATTAGTTGGTAGGAAGCTACGTGAGATGTCGGCGGAAATCCTAGAAAACTGGGGAATTCCATTAAGGATCAAGAAAGAAAGGACCATACTGGCCAGATCACAAATAATAGTCAACACATGGTTGACTTTGAAGATTCCAGAGCTGTTGTATAGGGAAGTTAAAAGCCCCTGGAAGAAGTCCAGAGTGGAGCCATGGGTGGCTCCTGGGATAATAATGCTGGGCCATGGAGAAATATGAGTTCTCCTGGCGAATTTTAGCGAAAAACTGATGAAGATCAAGAGGAATCAGATCATTGCATTTAAACATTTGATCCCAATGGCCAAATTGAGCGATTCCACGACTTTGGGTCTCTCAATGAAATGGGATTACCGGCTGGGATAGCTGAAAGCATCAACCTATTGGTTGATAGAGAGAAGCTCGCTGATCTGCCAGAAGGCCAGAAGGAGAAGGTGCTCAAATTATTTGAGAAATATCGTGAAGTGTTCACTCAGGATGACCATGATTTAGGATGCACAGGAGATGTAATTCACAAGGTCAACACCAGGGAAAATCTACCAATAAGGATGAGACCAATCTAAAGATTGAAAGCTGATGAAGCGGTAGTAAAGGATGAGATCAGCAAACTAGTGAAGCATGGGCTTCTAGTTCCATCACTAAGTCCCTGGGCAAATCCAATTATGATCGTGAAGAAGAAGGATGTATTGAACCAGGTGGTGATTGACTATCAGAGGCTGAACAAAATTATGAAGAAGGATTTTTATCCCCTACCGAGGATTGATGATGCGCTGGATTGATCAGGAGAAGCAAAGTATTTCTCCACAATGGATCTAATCTTGGGATACTGGCAGATCGACTTTCCAGAAGAAGACCAAGAAAAATGCGCGATTATTAACACGCAGGGGTTATGCCAGCTGACGAGGATGCCCCAAGGTCTCTGCAATGCGCCTGCGACGTTCCAGAGGGCCATGGACGCGATATTAAGCAACCTGAAGTTGTCATGCGTCCTGGTATATATGGACGATATCAATGTGTTCAGTAGGACACTTACTGATCACCTGCACCACTTGGAAGAAGTTTTTAAGAGACTATCCGCGGCTAACCTGAAGATCAAGCCAAGGAAGTGCCACTTCTTCAAGAAAGAGTTGGAATACCTGGGATTTGCAATCAACTCAAGCGTATTGCAGCTGCAAGCCCAGAAGATAGCAGCTGTAGAGCGTATGGCTGTGCTAGAAAAGTGTCCAAGACATCCAAGTATTCCTTGGGATGGTCAGATACTAAAGAAAATTTTTTGGACTTTGCCTGAATAGCTGAGCCTTTATTTCATTTATTAAAGGATCCAAAAAAAGGATTTGTATGGAATGAAGAGGCCCAGGACTCCTTTGATGAGTTACGCCAGTATTTGATAGATTCGCCAATTCTGAAATATCTGAATTTTTATTGGGAGTTTATCATTCAAACTGATGCTTCGTTGACTGCGATTAGTGCCATACTGAGCCAAGTAGATGAACTTGGGGGCAAGCATCTGGTGGCATATGTGATCTGGACACTCTCAGCCGCTGAGAGGAACTACACCATGACTGAGCGGGAATGCCTTGTGGTCATATATGCATGCAAGCAGTTTTGGGTGTATGTCCATGGAATGCACTTTAAGGTGGTGACAGACCACTCTTTGCTGCGTTGGCTGCACAATCTAAGAGAACCAGAAGGATGACTGTCCTAATGGGCACTTAAGCTTCAGGCTTACAATTATGAGATAGTCCACCAAGTGGGGGCTTCTCACCAGAACGCGGATGGCTTATTGTAGTTGCCAATGGTCCAGTTGGTATACCCGCAGGCGGATGAGCTATTCCAGAGAATGGTTGAAGGAAGAATCGGGGATGAGTCTCAAGAAATCCAAGGTGCGCTTCAAAAAGCGATAGAAAACACCAAGACTATGGATGGACAAGTATTCAAGATGATAAACAGGAAGCGGCTATTATTCCTGAAACTATCAGAAAGAGCAGCAATAGTGCAAGCAACTCACAAGGTTGTCAGGCATGGAGGCCTGAGGAAGATGACTTATCATATTGCCAGTATTATTACTGGGAATCGATTAACTACAATGTTGTGGATCATCTGGCCTGTTGTGTGGAGTGCCAGCTGCATAAACCACACAAGAACACAATTGGATACTGACTGGTCTGCTCTGGATTCGCATGGCATATGGTGTCCATTGATGTGATGGGACCATTGGTGATGAGCACAGGGGGAGTCAAGTACATCATAGTAGCCATCGACCATCTGATGAGATGAGTCAAAACGAAAGCCCTAACCAGAGTAGATGCTACCAGTACTGCGAGATTCATCCTAGATCAAGTAGTATACCAGCATGGATGTCCACAAGTCCTATTGAGCACTAATGGGACTAATTTCACATCTCATGTGATCCTGAGGCTAAATGATATAATGGGGATCCAAGGAGTCATTTCATTACCCTACCATCTGGAGACAAGCGGACTGGTAGAATGGGTCAATGGGATGCTGGCCACAACGCTAAGGAAGCTAGTCACAAGGAGAACTTCCATGTGGAGAATGTACCTGAGTTTGGTGATGTTCGCCTACAACATTAGTCATCATACAGCGACAGAAAAGACGCTGTTTGAATTACTATATAAAAGAAAGGCTTTGCCACTGATATTATATTTGGTGGTGAACTTAAGTTGGGGATGAGTACTGAGCAATACTTGAAATGACTGACGATTATCCTGATCAATATGCAATCGCAATCATTTGATACAACTTTGAAGAAAAGGATACAAGTAAAATTGACAGATGACAAAAACTGACTGGCATTAGAAGAATATCGAATAGGAAAAAGAGTCGCCTATTGTGATATGCATGGTTTTGGATGAAGAAACAAATCAGATGCGTTGTGGTGGATCCATTAAAAGTAATCGCCAAGCCAGTGACCAATGCTTACTCCATCAAGAATCTCTTGGATGGGAGAGTTGTAAATCGAGTCCATGCTAAGTATCTAAAGCGTTGGATCAAGGAAAAAAATAAAAGAGTTCCTGAAGGACCGATGAACCATTAAGTTGGTCATGTCCTGATGATTAGGTCAAGTCCAAAAAAGGACCTCTGAACCAATTTATATGGTTAAGTCCAAAAAAAGAACCTCTGAACCATGGAAAACTGGTAGGTTTAAGTACCCAGGACTCAGTTTGGGGGAAAAGATGGACCTCTGAACCAAAACAAGGTCAAGTCTCATATGAAAAAAGAAGAATGAAGATAAAAAAATTGCTAAAAGATATTGGAAAAAAAATTTAAGGCATAGATAAAAAAGCTGATATATTTTTAGAAATTTATTTTTATTGATTGTCCTCAGTATGGGGATGATTCCGCCTATGTTGCCTCTTGGGGGAGGGAGGATGGATCAAGGTAGGAATAAACAGCCTGTCAAAATTGATATGCAATTGGACGCTTGTGAGGGCGAGAACTACATAAAACCACGTCTGTTGAGCGGACGCCAAGCCCTGAGAAAAAGCAACTAGGGGAAGGGAAAATGAAATGTCAGAAGATCCCAATCATGAAACCCCTAGAGCGGGGAGAAAAGCAGCAATAAAGAAAGAGGCAATTGGAGAATAACCCCAAGTAATCTTGATATGGCACTGGAGCCAGAAGATTTGTCTTGAGTGCCTGCCAATGGGCTTCATTGAGGACACCGGACATGTGGGCTGGCAGCAAATGAAGAATACTCAACGGGGGTTGCTGGATCATGTCCCCAATTAATGCCATCAGTGGAAGATACTGATGGGAAGCTCTGGATAAGAGGTAGTTGTGCAGAGAGCAGATTGCATCCTGAAAGTGGCGACTACAGGCTTCACAGAAGCTAAAGCTGAATGACTGGTGGAAGCCAGGTGAGGCTGGAAGCTTCGTAGACTCAACTTTAAAGAACTTGGCCAGCAAAGCAAAGAGCATAAGTGGCAGTATCCCAATCCAGAAGGTTGTCAAGATTAGAGGCATTCAGCGCTAATGTCAAAGCCTTGGTGACTTAGGCCCAGAGTTTAGCGTAGGGGAGCTCAAAGTGTATGCTGTTACTAATTGAGAGCTCAGAAACCAGTACAATGGGTTTGCAAAATTGACTGAGTTGGAAGAGGAACTCAGGGAGCAAGTCTGACCCAGCTAAGAACGAATGATCCAGAGCAACTGGCATAATCTCTGGAGCATTGACGATGATGTTTGGAGCATCAGTGAAAGGAGCCAAATCCAGGAGGGTTTTGAAGTCCAACTCTGGAATTGACTGTAATGGAAGAGTCAGCTGATAGTTGTTCAAACTGATGGCCAGCCTGGTTTTGGAGGGATTAGTTAGTATTTCTGGTAATTTGACAGAAGGACTAGCCACTTGCACCAGACTAGGCGTATGAGTCCTGGAAGGACCATAGAAGAGGTTCTGTTGAGCATCCTGACTCATCTGCTGGAAGAGATGGAGGTCTGGATCAGACAGACTGTTGAGGAGCTGCTGGTAGCGAGATTCAGAATTTGACATATGAGCTGGATGAGGGGGGATGTTGGACTTATATAGAAGTTGACATTATGCACTTTATAATCCATTAGGCTCCAATTTTGGGGGGAAAATCTCAGAATTAATTAGATAAGCTCTCCAAGAGTATATAGGAATGGCTTGAGCCAAGAGGTTATGAGAGAAAGAATAAGGGTGAATAAAAATAAGTATTCTTAATCAAGCCATGAAACGAACACCGAAGGCAAGGGTCTCCTGTCTAGGATGAGGAGAAAATCAGGAATTCAAGGACGCTGGACCAAGAATCCTGAATATGACAGCAGGTCATATACCCTGATGGGGGGAAAACTGGATCCTGGGACTAATATCATCATGAGTAAATTGATCAGCCCGGCATGACAGAAGGTCATGGGGACTGCGCTCTGAGAAGGCGGTAGCAAGGAGAAAGAGGAAGAACGCAATATGCCGAAGGTTGTCCCAAGCAGCATTGAGCATTGATGAGTGTACTCCGCTTGAATCAATGAAGTATTTGACCAGGTGTCTGAAGCAGTGTTCCCATGCCCCAGTCCTTTTCTCACTAGAAATCTAGGCAAGAGGGAGGATGTGTTGGGATTTTTGCCCATATTCCCAGCCTGCTAGATTACCTGGTGTCACTAGGGGAAAATTCCCTAAGTCGAAGTGAATCAGAAATCAGTTGGCCCAATTTTTGAAGGAACTATGTTCAGGGGATTTTGGGATATTCACCTGGTCATATCTGTCAGGGATTGATCCATATGAATACCTAATATTTCATCGGGTGGAGTGGCCAACAAAATAGAGGCATCTGATAGTGATTAACTATCAGATGTACCGATTGGGATTGGTCAGGTTTCATAACCAACTGATCAGGAATGAATAGTGAGTTGTGATGTGAGTGATGCCACCTGCAACTAGTGAGTCAATTGGTTGGTGAAGTGACCTGCCATAATGGGTAATAATTCCTATTACCTAAGCAGGTCGCTAGCCAATTATGGTTGGTTTTCTTGAATGAGAGGAAAACGTTAGGGACACATTTTCCAACTCTTTCTGTTTGAGGTCTCGAGGATGTCCAATAATGGAATCCTAGACAGGATGGGGAAGACCATTGCTGCTGAGATGAGGAAGGGTGATTCAATGGCAATGGCTACTGTTTTATTAAAGAGGTGTCAACTGAGGGTTAGACAGCCAAATCCCCTACTATATAATTCCCTACATTTACTATAATAAAAAACCATCATTTAGTAAAACATTAATATCTGCAGTAATATTGTCAATTTGGTGTATAGTTGGACTATCAGCTTCTATTGTGTCGTTCCATCTTAAGGATATTATTGCAGAAGGAAATAATCGGAAGACTCTCAGAGAGAAGAGTAAAGATCTGAGCAGGGATCTAGAGATGAAGGAACCACAATCAGGGATAGCTGCCAATTGTGTGTTGGACCAAGAGAGACTGTCACCGAGGTATCTTGATGAAGATCAGGTGGATAGGAATATAGGGAACAAATCTCTACGAGTTTGACTTACAGAGTATTTAATCAGAAGTACTGGCTGAAGCGTTGGGCCTAATAATAGTTCAAACTCAACTACAGATAATAGCTCCATACTATTATCGATTAGTATGTTCTAAACAACGTGACAAAGTGCACAAGGAAATTGAACCTGTGCAGTAAAAAGATTACTGGGTTGATGACCAATAATCAACCACTAGAGTAAATTTTTACACCATGAGTACCGGGGGAGTTAAAAATAATCATAGTTGCAATTTACATCTGACAAGATGTGTCAAGACAAAGGCCCTGGAAAAAGTAGATGCTACAAGAAAAACACGGTTTATCCTAGATTAAGTAGTATATTGACATGGATGCTACAGTCTTATTGAGCAATAATGGAACGAATTTCATGTCACATGTGATCCTGTAATTGAATGAAATGATAGGGATTTGAAGAAAACTATGTCTGTACCATACAGCTGGAAATGAAAAGACTGGTAGAACTGGTCAATAGAATTCTGGCTGTAACACTGAGGATGCTGGTCGCAGAAATAACTTCCTCATGGGAACATACCATAGTTTGGTGACGTTTGCATGCAACATAAGTCATCATATGGTGATGGTAAAACGCCGTTTAAGTTGCTATATGGAAGGTAGGTTGCATTGCTGTCAATTTAATATTTGGTGGTGGAACCAACAATGGGGATGAGTGCCAAGCAGTACCTGACCCAATTGTCAAATATACTGATTAAAATGAAATCAAAAACATTCAATAAAACCTTAAAGAAAAGGATCAGAGCAAAAATGACGGATGATAAGAACTGACTGGCCTTATCAGAATACCAAATAGGTGAAAGAGTTGCCTATTTTGATACGCATAGTTTTGGGAGAAGAACCAAACTAGATGCGCTGTGGTCAGGTCCATTTGAGACTATTGCTAAGGTGGCGACGGATGCCTATTCCATCAAAAACCTCTTGGATGGAAGGATAGTTAATCAAGTCCATGCTAAGCACTTAAAGCGGTAGATCGATGAAAAAACAATGAAAAAAGTGTTCCCAAAGGACTGCTGAACCATTAAGATGGTTATGTCCTGATGATTTGGTTAGGTCTTAAAAAAGGACCACTAAACTGAATTAGATGATTAAGTCTTGAAAAATAAGACCTCTGAACCATAGAAAACTGGTAGGTCTAAGTATACCTAGGAACCAGTTTGGGGGGTTAAACAAATAAAGATGTACCGCTGAACAGAGTGAGGGTTATGTTTCATATAAAAAAGAAGAAAAAAAGTAAAACAATGAAAAAATTTAGTAGAAAAAAACGCACAAAAAAAATTATAATTATTTTATTGGTTATCCTTGACTTGGGGATAGTTTCGCCTATGTCACCTCTTGGGGGAGGATGGATCGCAATAGGAGTAAACAAACCATCAAAATCTATGTGAGATCAGACACTAGCAAGGGCTAGGCTATTCAAAGCCAAGTTTGCTGAGCGGAGGCTGATCCATGTGATAATGAAACTAGGGGAAGAAAGATGGAAATGTTGGTACTTGACAAATGCAATACCCTGGATTGGGGAGGGAAGCAGGAGCAAGAAGAAGAAGTCAGTAAATAACCCCAAGTAATCCCAATATGACACCAAATCTGGAATATTGGTCTTGAGCGCTTACTGATGGGCTTAATCAAGAACATTGAACATATGGGCTGGCATCGAGCAAAAAATACTAGGAGGGGGTTTCCAAATCATGCTCAATCAAAGTCATTAGGGGAAGATACCAATGGGATGCACCAGAAATGAGATAGTCAATCAGGGAGCAAATGGCATCCTGCAGATGATAACTATGAGCTTCTTGGAAGTGAAAGCATGATGAGCGATGGAATCTGGGAGAGGTGGGAAGCTTTGTGGCCCAACTTCAAAGAACTTGTCCAGCAAAGCAAAGAGCATAGGCTGCAACGTCTCAATCAAGAATGCTTTTGAGATCAGAGGGGTACAGAACTATGGATAGAGCATTGGTTACTTGTGTTCTCATTTCTGCATAGGGGAGTTTGGAATGTTCCCAGTTTCTAATGACCAGTTCAGTTGACAGAACAGCCGGTTTGTAATACTGGCCAAGTTGGAAAAGGAACTCTAAAAGCAAGTCTGATTCTACAAGGAACAATTGATCAAAGTGGAGGGCATTGCTTCAAGAGGTTTGACAATGATTGTAGGAGTATCCATGAATGGAGCCAATTCCAGGAGAATTTCAAAGTCTAACTTGGAAATTGATAACAGAGGGAGGATTTGTTGTGAGTCATTTGAGACAATTGCTTACCTGGTTTCATCAGGGTTGGATACCATTTCTGGTAATTCCACAGAAGGACTGGCCACGGGTACTTGACTGATAGTATGAGTTCTAGGACTATAGAAGCGGTTGCATTGTGCAGATCGACTCATCAGTTGGAAGAGCTGAACATTTTTATCAAACATGCTGTCAAGAAGCTGTTGATACTGAGACTCCAAATTCAACATATGAGTTTAACAAGAGGGGGAATGTTGGACTTTTAAAATAGTTGACATTATGCACTCTGGAATCAATTAAGCTCTAATTTTGGAGAAAATAATCTCAAAAATAATGAGATAAGTTCTCCAGAGAAGATTTGATAATGATCTTTGCCAAGAAGTTATTATGAGAATATAACATGAGTTAATATAAATGAGCATTCTTAATTGCACCAATAAACAAACATTGATGGCAAAAATCTCCTGTCAAGGATGAGGAGGAAAATTAGGAAATCGTGGATGACAGATCAAGAATCCTGAATATGACAACAGGCTATATGCCCTGATGGGGTAAACAGATCCTGGGAACAGTATCATCACAAGTAAATCAATCAGCTTGTCATGACATAAGGTCATGGGGACTGCAATCTGAGTAGGTGGTAGCGAGGAGAAAGAGGAAGAGAGCCACATGCTGAAGGTCATCCTGAGAAGTATTGAGTACCAATCACCATACTCCATATATCCCAAGAAGTATTTGACCTGGCGTCTAAAGCAGTATTCCCTGTCCCAATTTTATTCTCACTGGAAATCTAGGCAAGGGGGGATGTTTTGGGATTTTTGCCCACATTTCCAGTCATCTAGATTACCATGGGTCGCTAGGGGATAATTACCTATAGCAAGTGAATTAGATATCAGGTGACCCCAATTTTAGGTTAACAATGTTCAGGGGACTTTAGGTAACTTTCCTGATTTGGATCAGTCAGGGATTGGTCTGAGTGAATGCTTAAGATCTTGTTGGGCAGGTTTGCTGATGAAATAGGGCATCTGATAGTTGATCAACTATCAGGTGTACTGATTGGGATTGGTCAGGTTTCATCACTAACAAATGGGAATTTAAGGATCAAGTTGTGAGGCAAGTGATGCCACCTGCAACTAGTGAATTGATCAGTTGGTTTGTGATCTTCCTTAATAGGTAACAAGTCCCATTACCTAAGAAGGTCACTTGCCAAATATGGTTGGTTCACTGGGTTTGAGTAGAAAACGTTAAGGACACGTTTTCTGACTCTTTCCATTTTAGGTCTTGAGGATGTCCAATGATGGAATCCTAACCAGGGTAGAGAAGGCCATTGCTAATGAGATGACAAAGGGTAATTCAATGGCATTAGCAGCTTTTTCATAGCTGAGGTGCCAACCAAGGATTGGGCGCTGAAAACCCCTCTATAAATTCCCCTGAGAATTCACTTAATAAAAACAGTATTTAGCAAGAAATGACAATAATTAGCAGAATTCATTATTAGTTCTATTCATCTTCAAGTAAATTATTGTTGTGTGCTTTAATTAGAGACTCTTTAATTGGATAAAGAGTAATGATTGAGGATCCTGAGAAGAGAAGCTGAGTTGAGATGGGAATTGCTGCTGATTTTGTGTCACCAGAGGAAATACTGTAAACTAGGATCTAAGCTTGGATCAAGTTAAGCGGATAAGGGAATTAATCCCTACTGAGGACATCTAGAGTATTTTAAGGAGGAATACTGGCCAAGCGTTGGAACAGAAACTAGTGATCTATTCAACTACGGATAATAATCTTCATACTATTATCAATTGTATATCATATAAAATCAGACAAAGTGAGGATTTAATAAAGCCAAACCTGTGAAAATTATTAATTTAGAGTTAATATTCATGAACAAGTATTGAAGCCCCTAGAATTTTAATGCCAGCACAATAATGCCTTGATTGATGACCTCCTCAAAGTCCACATTAAGGCTGAGAAAGCCCTTACTGCCTATGACTCTAACTGCCACATAGTAAAGCACGCTTTGCCAGCACCACTCTGCTACCTGGACCCCCACTTCCACAATGCACCCACGCCCAAGCTCTCAGCTTTGTGCCAATGCCTATCCACCCCAGAAGAGGCTGGACAGCCTCCTGATCCCCCTTCACCCTCCATTATGGTTGCATAGCAGTTTTAACTTCTTAATTGAATAATTTACTTTGTTTTGTTTTTGCATCATTTTGTGTGGAGTTGTCCATCTCATTTTTTTACTTTCTTTTGTTTTGCATTTTTGAGCTTCAAAATTTCTGTCCACTGGTTGTCATACCCCAAACTGATCTTAATTATGGATAAAATTATAGGGTAGATGTCAGTAGAACTATATAGCTGGTACCTTTAGACCCATCATTAACCGTTGTGGCAAGCCTGGCAATAATCTTTGGGGAAAATTTAAGCTATAAAATTATTAGAAAAAGCTTGGAAGTGTAAAACTGCCAGATATTGGTATATGATAATCATCTGTGGGGCAAGGTTAACTTAAAACTTTTCTAAGAGAGATTTTATAGCCTGATAAGATTTATTGCTGATGGTATTACTGAGAAAATTTTGGTATTGTCATGGGTGGGGATCCCAGACCCCATCTGTTTCATCCTGGAAATGCCCACGTGTCAGCATTCCAGGCGGGCAACCTAACCAGACAGACTTAGGCACAGGCAAGGCAAACCTTTTCTCATCAAATCTCAGAAATGCCCACACGGCAGCAAACGGAGTGATGAGGCCAGACTGTCACTAATATGAGGTCCCCTATCACAAACCCAAACCCAAAAATATCAGGTAAGTGAGGCGTGACACCTCAAAAGAACTTTATTTTTATTTTAAAAATAATAAAAGACCGAACCAGAGGGGACCAAGGCCAAGACTTAGAATTCCAACTTGGAATTTGAAAAAGTCGGGTTCAACTTTTATAAAGTCGCTTCCGAGGAGCCTCTCCAATTCATTCCTTAAGCTTGCCAAGCTTAAGGAATGGTCGGAGCGGCTCAGCCCAGCCCTCCGAGTCTGACCACCCACTCCACCATACCCAACAATTCTGATTGGTTCAGTTTGAATTAATCAAACAAACCAATCGGAATGTAACATTCAGAAATTCATCCTTTCGGATGATTTTTGTTCATTACAGGTATAAAATATATAGGTTAAAGATAAGAAGGTAGAAGAAGAGTAGGTAAAAAAGATCATACCTTATTAAAATTTAATCTAGGGTATAGTGATAGAATAACCAATAAGCAGGCCTCAGAAGGGCTGCCACCAGTTAGCAATTTGGGAATTTTAGCAGAAAACCTGAGCTTGGCCCAATAGGGTAGAAAATTATGGGGTGTGATAACCAACCTTATAAGAATTATAGAATATTTTAATGATTGAGTTTATAAGAATAGACCATATTAGGGTCTAGGATAGATTGATTAGTGATACATAAGCCTACTGAACTAGGGGCTCTGCATATCAATAATTAAGTTGATATGCATGATCTGTGGGGTGAACTAAGAATAAGAGTGTTGTATCCAGTCAGATCTGGATAAATTATCCTGATAATAGGCTTAGTTGATCCTCTCCCACAGGATATATACTTATGAACTTAATGATACTCTGGGACCTGCCTATAACCTCTAGACAGGGTTATCTCCCTGTAGACCCTTTTTATCCTATATAAAGGAGATGAATAAGAAAGGGTGAGTTAAAGAGAAAGGCCCTTTAAGTGAAAGGCAGTAATCCTGTGCTTATCAATATATTTAAAAGGTTGCCTTTTAAGGACATCAGTGAGCTTGAGGCTTAAGACTTTTTTGGTCCTGAGAGGGTGTGTGGCATGGTTTAGTAAGAGAATCTGGTCCCCAAGTCTTATAGATACCGTAATAGCCATAAACAAACTTCCTATTATCTTAGATCAAGGGTTACCACCACAGATTAACTAATTCCACTATAGTTGCAGAAGAGACTGGACACCAATTGCCAATTTTCTTGGATAGTTCTGAAGTGTTGCTTTAGCTTTTTTTATACTTATAAGCTGGAGCTATTATTACCCTACAAGAACTTTTTGCATACGCTTTTTCTTCTGTTTAAAAGTTTACTTATTATGCAACTTAACTGGGAAGCCTAATCAGTGGATATATGTTACACCGGAGATCCAATTAAGATACAAAGAGGTTGATGGTATGGATGTCAAAGTATAGATGAATCTAGGCATAGCATTGCTTTCCCATATATACCACTAACAAACTGTGGAATTTTTGGGAGAATATTGTTAATTCTAATTGCAATAGTATAAACATTCTAATGGCTACATTAAGAGTTGCTAAAAGGGTGTTAGAGGGTTAGAAGGATTAGGTACTTTTACGCTTTGTAAGGTGTGAGAAAGGCTAAATCCTCCTTCCGGCGTAGACAAGGCCTTAATTTGAGGCCTATAAGGCAATAAGCTTTGACTATAGTTAATCTCTTTTGCGCTAGGTTCGGCTGATCATAAACCATGGAATAACTATCTAATTAATTAAATGTGTAACTAAGTGTATGATACGAATCATGATTTTTTGTAAAATAAGTAGACAAATTTATTACAATAAATTCATGGGCTGCTACTAAAAACACCCACAATCCGATGTATAAGCTGCTCATGAGTTAATCCAACTACCATATTATACCCCAAATTGGTATAAGGAACTCATCTCATCCTGGCTGTGTAAGAGCTAATAAGGGGTACGTATAAAAGCTTAAAATAATACTCAACATGTTTATAAGATGCCTATACTATGAGATCCTATTATAAAGTTGGCTTCATTAAGTCATCAAATAATTTTACTTTTATCGGCTTTGATGGGCAATCGACTGAATTTCGTACTAGTTACTCTATTTAGGACGGTGTTCAGCTTAAACATCGATGCCCTCACTTTAAGACAGCTTATTAAAGCTGCATCATATTTTATTATATCTACAATGCCTGATTTAGTTCAAGCTAATATTTGCCAGCCACAATTACTTTAATGCTGGATGAGACAGTGCGCTTTTACTATTAAAATAAAAGCTACACTTGATACCTTCCATCACTTAGTCTGGACCTTACCAGATTACGTGTTATGGCCCTATTTATCTCATTTAAGGGCATTAGGATGCGTTTAACTTGTGCATACAGTTGCTTTTATGATCCTATGTTCCTTAATAGCAAACCTTAAGTGAGGCAATGCTTGAGTTTGGATCTTTTATACCTCAAACTCTGATAGCTATAATAAAACGCTAATCCCAGGTAGCCAGGGTTGACCTTAACCTCTTGAGCTATAAATCAATTAGCAGAAGCGTGTGACCATCTCGCCCAAAGCAACTCCAAACGAGTTTTTACTTTGAATAATTTCTATTAACCTCTTGAGCTATAATGACGTGCCATACGCGTCGTTATAGCACAAGAGGTTAAACAACCAGTAATTTAAATAAACCAACCTGTACAACTCCGACGAAAAGTGACTTAGCATATCAGGTTTACTGCTACTCTACCCATTGAGCATCAAAAGGTTAATGCTTATACTAAGCTATAAGCTTCGCATGTTAAACGATAAAGGCAACCAAAAAACTTCAACTTAAATAATTTCATGTAGACGGGAGCCAAGTCGGCACATTCGCAAAATCTACGACGAACATGAATGCCAAGTGATACTACAGCTCCGGCCCTTTACATAACCTTACCGCCTTGGCGACGCATCTTACTATAAAGCACCCAACTTCTTTAACATGCGCGATCGGTTTTAAACAAACCTTTACCCTCCAATAAGCTTCAAAGGACTCTACAACCGAATTCTTACAAACTTCATAGTAACAGGTGATTTTCATACTACGATACGTAAATTTACTGTTAATCAGGTTGAGCTTCAGTTAAAACTTCAAGTTAAGATGGTTTATCGATTCAGGATGTTTAAGTTTGCATCAAAAAGCTAGCTAACGAGATGCAACCAAGGTAAATCCATCAGCAAAGGTTAGTTTTAGTAGGTAAACTAATCGATCGGATACAATTTATGATCTGAGGTGTAGTAATCTAGCGAATGCGTTATAAGCATCCCATTTTATACCATCTCTCGCTTACACCTTCTTAGTTTAAAAAACAACTTCGAAACGTTTTTAGTTGCAATTACAAAGGCCACAATATCTATGCAGAGTTACTGATGCGCCCGGGTGGGATATAAGCTCACTTGCAACGGAGTGCCAACACCGCGAGCCATAAAACTGTGGGGCGAGCTTAACTACTAACCTTCGTTTTAAACTTTATACTCGCCTAACCCTCTGATACTGGTTAGATGCCCATTATGAATAGCGTACCAAATCCAGCGGTATAAACTTTAAGGCGGGTGTCACCATCGGCACTCGGCAAAATTAAACCCGTTCGCACACGAAACTCACCTCGCGTGGTAAATTGGCACGCGACTCTACGCGGTTTGGCGAAAATAAAAAATTGCCCAAATTCCAATGCGGTAATAGTTTGTAAACGCCTAACTTAACCTTCGCCGGTAACTTCAGCAACCAAGAACAAGTTTAAACTTCAAATTGAAGGTGGATGATCAAACGGAGAGCCAACCCCAAAAGCTATTCGTCAGCCGCAACCAAAAATAAAAGACTTTTTAGAACGACGCGTAGGTTGCTAAGGTATTACACAATGAAGCATGAGCGGCATAGGCCTAAATCAAAGGCTACGTGGCCTTTCATGATTGGCCTCACGCACAAAGGCATGCTGGGGAAAAGTCTTAGGAGGAGTCATCCTCGGAGCGGGCGGAGGAATCCGTTTGGCAAGGGGTCGTAGCTTGGGATGGATGAACAAACCGCCCACATTTGACGAGGGTGTCCAGGTGGGCGGATTTGGCTCTAAGAAGGCGTTGGCTGGTCAGCGTCCGCTTGGAGCGCAGCCTGGAGACGTGGGAGCCCTCCATCTCGATGATCTGAGAGAAGTGGGGGAGGAGTAGGCACACATTGTCATCGAATGAGGAGATGGCGGTCGAAGGGGGCAAAACGCTACTGAGCGCGGCGTACAACGGCCTCCTAAGATAGTCCACATGCCCTCCCAACGCCAGCTTCAATAGGTTGAGGCTGGGCATCTTTAACAAATTGAAGGCACCTTTGATGAATTCTGAAGAGTAAGCATGCTTACAAGCCAGATTTCGATGAGCATCAACCCAACACGCAGGTGGGAGAAAGTCGGGGGAGGAGAAAGTGTTGGCCTTATTGGGACAGGTATGGAACCTAAAGCCATTCGGCAGGTCATCGTCAGCATCGAGGAGAGGAGGGGTGAGGAGACAGGTCTCGGGAGCTTGGAGCTGAAAACGTTAATAAAATAGCAAAAACTTCACTCACAGAATCCATCTCAACGGGCCGTGGTTCGAAAGTATCGGCGTAGGCCAAAATATTCATCATATCGGAGTAAGACTCCAAAAGGGCAGCTTCCTTCGGGCCCTTGGAAAACTCGCCAGGCCAAAAAGTATCCAGCAGAGCGGACTGATGGTTAATGATCGCCTGGTGTTGGGTAGCATGCGACGGCCAGCCATAGTCGGGAGAGGAGGGCGCAGAAAAGTGGTGACCCATATAAAGATCAAGGTCATCAGGGCAGATAGGAGCCGCGGACTCATGGCCCAACATATAGTGGGGTGTGGACAAGAGGGTGACGAGCTTTTGCTCCAAAGGCAAATCAGATAGGGGATCCTGGGAGTCAACTTGGATGGTGGGCAGAAGGTGAGGCAGGGCATCCGCTGCGGGCTTGATATTATTTGAAGGGGATTGAACGCGGCTCATGAGCTCGAGCTCAAGGACAAGCTTGCGGAAGTCACCCCTATGGTATCTGACCAAGGCGTGGGCTAAAGACTGGGAAAGGATGAAGTTTTCATTGAGGCAACATGAGCTGCAGGAAGGTGGCCAAGCTGCCCGGGGGCGGCCGTTCCAGTCCGATGCTAGCGTTTAGTAAGGCCTTGGGAACGTTGAAATCCGGGATGGGGCCTAATCGTCAAGATTGGACCAGGAAGGAGCTTACCGTTGGTGGTTAAAATAAAGGGGCGCCGGGTCTCAGTAGCCAGTTGAGTGAGCGCAGTCAAAAAGCTTCTCTCCCCGTGAAAGAGCAGGTCAGCCTCATCGATGAGAATGAGTAGATTGGGCTTTGGGGCCTTTTTGCTTTTGACGTGGAAGAAACTGGCGGAAGAATTGACCGAGTTGACCAGGTGGCTTTTAGACAGCTGACCCACCAAACTGGTGAGCTCGCTGCCGGTCCTCGCTGACGTGGCGTTGATTTCTAGTACTTGGTAGCCACAGTCATGAGCGCAAGCGTGAACTGCCGCCGTCTTGCCAACGCCGGATGGACCCGATAAGATGGTGATGGGTGGGGGTCGGGGCTTGGATCTCTTCCGTCTTCCAGCCATTTTGTTAACGGCTCGCCCTGGGCGCTTGGCTTTACTTCGCCTACTAGAGCTACTTCCGTAATCGCTATCATCCTCCGAAATTGGCAGACCCAAAACGGTGTCATCGTCAGAAGGTGCATCTTGATTGCAGGCAATCACCTTCCACTTTTCAAGCCAAACCCGAATATCGGCAAGGGTGCTCTGGTTGCCTAGGAAGTGCTTTGTGCTGGTGGCGCTATAAACCTTGAGCCAGTCGCCATTGGAATTGGCGGACTTTGGACCCGAGTCCCACAGGAAGTCCCGGTAGCATCGTTCGTCAAGCTGCGTGTTGCCAAACCGCTTAAAAATTTCGATCCACGCCTTGGGTGAGCTAGGAAAAAGAAACTCATCATTCCCAGGCGAGGCCAAGTCTAGCTTGGTAGGAGGCGAGCGAGATTCAGTGGGCTAGCTTGACGCAGCGGTAATCTGGCAGGCGGTTTAGAAGCTTTCAGCCTTCTAAGGGTATGGCCATCCGGAACAGGATAAAACACAGGCCCTGGAAGTGGCGCTTCGATCGGGTTGCACGGGCGAAGCGTAGCAACTCCAAGTTGACTTCCAGCGGACGGCTTGCTCTTTAGGGTCTCAAAGAAAAACGGGTGGGCTTCTTTGCCCGCCATAAACTCTCGCATCCATTTCTGCCGCTTAGCAACGTGAAGGCCTTGCCTTTGTTGGTTCGGATCACTTTCCATTCCCTCTTCAGCTTGTGGTTCGTCATTCTCGAGAGCCGCAGTTATATTTTTAGATACTTCAGAAGCTGGCTCAGGCTGCTTTCGTTTTCCTAATCCGTTGGCAGCTTTTGGAGCTTTAGCTAAAAAAGGTTCGTAAGCGCCTAACCGCTTAAAGATTACTTTTTGCGGGAAGAAAGAATGACTGTATGGAAGGTGAGCCGGCGTTCTTTTTGACGGCGAACTTCTTCTTGGGTGCCGCCATTGCCGTAGGGACAAGTTTACTGGCCGTTGGCGCTTCCTGGGACAGCCGTTTAGATTTTCTTAAGCTCATTAAAACGGAATTCTATGCCAGCCGGCGCAAGTGCATAGGGCGGTGAAGAAGCCAGTATTATCCTTGGAAAAAATCAGTAGCAATCCAGCTGATAAAACTAAGGTTTCAGAGCGATGCTCAACCCCCAACTGGTAACGTTACGAATAAGTTAAGCATCTACCCACTGCAACGTCCCGTAACGACAAAAAGGAGCATAAAATTTAATGCATCGAACCAATATTTAAAAGTAACAGGGTGCCAATAGCGAAAAGGGTTAAACGCCTATAACCAGTCTTTGATTATGTAAACGCTTCAACGCAATGCCCTACGAAACACGTGCAAATTATTCCCAGAGGGCTTGAACGCAAACCCATAAAAACTTAATAGCTGCGTCCAAGCTTTCACATATAACGCTAATAAGCGGGACAATCTTAATAAACTAACATCAATACGCGAATAAAAAGCATCACTCCGCCCTAGCTTCCTACTATAAAGCTAAGCTTCAATCAACATACTAGAATCCCTAAGTTAAGAGCCCTTAAGTAGCTTGCTTTTCTTAAAAGCTGATTTAAATAAACTAGCCTCGACGCGTAAAAACAACATCACCAGTTTCAGGCCTACACACCCACACCCACCACCCACCCATTCGAATCTAAATCTACATGCTATATTCAATTCACGTTTAAATCTGACGCGTCAACTTCCAAATCCCCTAGCGTGATGGAATTAACTCGATTAAGGGTCCACTCCCACGTGAGCCTATAATGCTAAAATGTTGGGATCAATTTAAAACTAGCATGTTTACCCGGCGTCGCTCGGGTTTAAAATTCATCCGACGATTCTAATCGATTATTTTAATTTTTACTTTGGTAGATTGTTATCGAAAAAGTTTACCAATTAATTAAGCCTATCAATTTAACCGAATAACTACCAAATCATTTAGCCAAAACTAATCAACCCATCAAATCAACCAAATAATACCAAACTGCTCAGCTGAAATGATACTCAGCTAATATGATATATCAAACTCCAGGCCATGCCACGTGAAACCTGATTTTGCTTTGGAGTCCTTCGTTGACCCTCCCAAATCACGTTCCCACCATTTTCATCCAAAAAATGGGTTTCCTGTTTATAAAAATATTAATGATATGGCAGTTGCAGCTGCCCCAGCCAACACCCTCCTCCACCAGCAACTTCATGGAGCAATGGAGCCCCTTGTCGAGGGTATTCTTATCCCCAATTTTCCTCATGATTTTGAAGATATGAAGTATGAAATTGAGGAGCTTGCTTTCAGTGCAAGCTGCACTTGCATCGATGCAGCAAAAACTTCTCTTTTTGATCCCAATTATCCCAAAACCCACTAGCACATCAAGTCATTTACTTGTGTGCCAGCTCTCATCAATTTGCTGCATATCAACTTGCTCAATATATTGAGGCAATAGATACTGCCAGGCTCATTAATGAAGAAAACCCCTAACTATACCCCCTTATGCCCCATGTTGCTGATGCTCCCACCCCAATGCTATCCACTATAGTCCACCAGCTAAAGCGGGCACCGGACAAAAGTTTCCCCAAAGCCTCATCGCCATCTGATATAGCTTCCTAGGCTGATAACCTAGGGGCTATATTAGGAATTTTTTAATTTATAATAATCCCTTTGTTTAGCCTATTTATGAATAAAGATATGTGGTGGCTCCCCCTTTTAGGTTGGGCACTACTAGTACTAAAAAAAGATATACCAAACTCCATTTAGATCATATAAACCTTAAATGGTAATACTGTAGCAAAGCACAGGTACCATTGTATATTTTATATAGATAATTACTTATCTATTAGATCATCAGATATATATAGATATAAATTCTATTTTTAAAAGATATGCAGAGATATAGGACAACTATAAATTTTATAAATATAGCTTTATATAAAGGGAGGATACCCCAGTGGTAGAGTATGGACCCTCTACCACTGCCTCCCGAGTTCGATCCCGGTAATGGACTTTGGGTAGGGGACGATTTTGACTGTGTTGGTTTTGTGCGCCAATGCCCCGAACTGAGATAGCAAATGGCAAAGGCGGTCCATGGAGTTCCTGGCCTATCATACACCGCGCATGGAGGTTTTCCAGGTTTTATCCTCCTTTCCTATTTTCTTCACTTCCCTAATCGGTGCGGTATCATCCCCAGGTTGGCCCACCTCGAATAAAAATTTAAAAATATAGCTTTATATAAAATTACAAAACATACCAATATGATTGCATAGATAAGATATCAAAAAAACTATTGGAATGGATAAAGGTATCCATTCAATGCCAGTAGATAAACTATTTATTTGTCACTATGGTAATAAAATCTGGACTCCTATAAATATGGCTGATACACTAACTACTATATTATAATATAGATACAGCTGATATAAACTCTAACTGATTGTAGAATAAGTGTATACTTAATTTACCCTTGTTTGATATGACAACCTATAGTTTTATTTGAAATAGCTAATATAGGTACAGGCATTACCAAAGGATAAATATGATAAATAAAACTGACAGACCAGCTATGTTACTACACCACTCTGATATAGCTAAGTGGGAGGGAAGATCAGGAAGTTGATTTTTGGGGAGAAACCTATACTTTTACTTACCCCAATCCCCCTCCTGCCTAGCACTTGATATGTTAAGAACATTAAGCTCCTGTATAGAGAAATCCCTCAACTCTACCAAAATATTATAAGTACCTCAGGTAAGTTCAATAATATCACCTGCTATTTCCCAAAAATTTAGAAAATTCAATCTGTTACTGTTATTATGTCCTAGATACAAAAATTTGATTTTGCCAAAAATTATTAAAAATTTCAACCCCAATTGTACCCTCCCTCCCTCCCACTATTTCCTCAATATTTCTTTCTTAGGCTTATGAAATTTACTTTTGATCAAGTGACAGACCTCCAAGGATGGAGCGCGCCTCAATTCAAGGAAATTTTCAAAAGATTATAAAGAAATCTAATTGGGGCAACCAATCATGGCATGACCCATCACCTCCCCCAACCTCAATTCTCACGCCACCTCACAAATTGGCCCTCTCCCACCCTCAGTTCTCATGCTAATTCATGAACTAACCCTCTCCACTTAAGCATGAAATCTGGAAACCTGCAGCTTGAGAAGATGCTGACTCCTAGAGCTGCAGAACAAAAGAACAATTTCACAAGCCATAACCCCCTTTTCCCTATATAAAGGCCAGCACCCTTACTAGTGAGGTTTGGTCTATTTCATTTTCCTAGTTTCATTTTATTTCTAATAAAAATATTTACCCTCTTACCATTTAATTTTATCATCTTCAAGCATTTTTGAGTATCATGGCACCCACACAGGACATTTTGGTGCAGCTGCAAAGATGGTACTCCACTCATCAACTAGAGGGCTCTGGGGTTACCTTGACAGAAGTTGCTTGGTTACTCTGGTGGCTGAATGGAACCTGCCAATGTGCAAACAGAGCAAAATTTGGCTTACCACCCTAAAATGATAGGCCAGACATATTTATAAAATCTGCTGCAGTGCATTGTGGACCACCCCTTGTTGCCCTTCTTGTCCTTTCTCATCATTTCCTTAGCATGTGGGTTTGTCAGCTTGTTAACACATCTTCTCATATGGTTCCTATGGCCACATTCTATGAGATGCTGCTCGCTGCATATCAGTTCCAGTAAAAAGATCTTGCTCTTGCTTTAAGTATTTTGCTCATTAATGAGTTTTTTATTTTGCTGATCCCCACACGCTGCCCCTTCCCAGCACAGATTGCACACAGCATGCTCAGATTCCCCCAATTCAACCCCCATTTTTCATAATAAGGCAATCTATTCTTGTCAAAAGGTAGGTGATCCTTCTGATTCAATCCTCAACGTCATGGCATTATGCCCCAGTCTACCCCATCATTATGAACTTACTTTGTTTCCAACTTTATTGGAAGATTGGAAAAAAAGGAAATGATAATATAAGGCTTTTCCATTAAGGGCAACAAGCTAGGTGGTGTCTACTACCCCTTCTCAGATAGAAAAGGCTAATTTGATTTTGGGAAATCTCTTATACTTGCGCCCACCCCAATCCCCTTTCTTCCTAGCACTAAGTATATTGATAATATCAAGCTCCTATGCAAAAAGTTCCCTCAACTCTAAAAGAACCTTAGAAGTAACCCCACTAATGTCAAGGTTGGGATTCTGAACAATTTATCAGTTTTTCTGAACAGAATTTTCATTGTCCTAATTTTTTAGCTATTAAAATTTGACCTAATTTGATTTTGATTAACTTTATGATCCACTTTATTTGATTCAATTTGATATGAATGGGAACATTTGTTCAATTTAATTCAATGTGATTTAATTTAATTTTGATTAATTAGTATTTCATCCATTTTTATAAATTTGCTTATTTCATAGTTGATTGAGGATCTTCCTTTGCACTTTTGGGGTCATGTGGACTCTAAAACTGTAGTGCATTGTGCAGTACCCTCAATGCATCAATTTATTATCTTACATCCCTAATCAATTGAGTTAATCCTCCCTTAATTATTATAGTATAAATAAACCAGGCTAGCTAAGAGTAATCTTAAGCTAGTATGAAAGGTTTTTAATACAACTTGATCTTGATTGTATTTTATCTTAGCTATAAATTATTTGGAACCTAGACTTTTAATACAGTTTTTCCTATCCAGCGTGCTGGTATTGTGATGCCCACTGACTAGGCCTATTTGCTACCTCCAAACAAGGACCTTTTATTGAATTTCTTTTTGATTAACTTGCTAAAGGGTGAACCTTTCATCAAGACAGCAACATTTCACCTATCAATTACCAATATGCACCCTTTTCTTTTTAGGGTATATAGTAGTGTACATGATTTTCAACTGTTTCAGAAATCATTTAAGTCGCTACTTTCTACTTGCTCACCTTGCAAAACCTCTCATGGTGGCAATAAAGTGACCACTACCTATTATTTAACTGAGGTAAGATGACCAAGGGACGGACATTACCAAACTAAAAACTAAAACTAAAACTAACATAACTAATCAATTCAAACAAAATGCCCAAAATGGACAGATTGATGAAACACATCTAATGAAACAACCAACCAGGTTGTCAGCGGAGACTGCTTATCCCTCCATGGAAGAAGGGGAGGGGGGATCAGGGGCTTATCTTTGGCAGCAGCTACCTCTTCCCAGAGTAGGGTGCATGTTAAGGCGGATAGCAAGGGCGTTAGGGCATCAGTGGCATGTGGTTCAATATCTTTGATGCTTGGTACTTCCAAGTAATTGCCAACTATAAGAACGGCAGTGTTATATTTTGCTAAAGCTTTTTTGGATTTAATGCGGGTGTATAGTAGTTTAACAAATGTGGCATTATTGGTTCAGGTAATCTTAGCTTTTGGATTTCGTGCTACAGTTATCATGTTCTGGATAGCATTGGTGACATTTTTGTGTGATTGTTTCACATTAATCTTACTTTTTGGAGTTAGATTTTTGGGGATAACAGGATGTGTAATTCCTCCTGTGAGAACTACCACTGATTTGGCGGTAGCTTTGTGGAGGAGATGGCAATCTGGTGTGTGGCTGCTTTTACTGCAAGCTGGTGGTCACTGTAGAATAGTTTGGTATTTGGCTGTGGTGTATATAAATGAGGGGAGAATTCTGCATCCCATTTTTCATTACAGAGCCGGTTGACTTGCAGCAATGGTTCTTCAATGATATTACCTGATTCGTCAATTTCATCTAAAAACTCCCATGGGTTCTGGTTGAATTGAATTGGGGAATTGGCATATGGTTGAGGATTGGTTGATTTGTTGGAGGCTGCATGAGATTGAACTGGGGTTCAATCCTGTGCTTGATTGATAGAATCATGTGTGGCACTAAGGCGAGGCGGATGCTGATTGTGGCTACAAGTGCAGCTGCATCAACAGGCTTTGGGGAAAGGGAGGTAGAATCATACCCCTGTAAGTCTTGGGAAACATCCCCTGTGTGTTGACTGGGCTCTTTTCCCATTTCTGAGTAAGAAGGTACTGAAGAGGGTGGCTGTACCCCTCATTACCCAGGGCAACCTCACCCACATGGTAGACAAGCACTGGGTAACAGCCCTCCATCTTCAGATCCCTCTCCCAGTGCCCACACTCACCTTGGCAGAACTAGTATATCTAATAAGGGAAATTTTCACCGAGATCACCAAAATGAAGTCAACCAGTCCAAAATCAAGTGGAAACAAGCCTGATGATTGGATTCCACATAGTCAAAAAGGGACAAAGACTGATTTATTGGCTGGAATTGCCAATGGTTTTGTAATGGCCAACACTGCAATCTTCAAAATTAACCCCCTCCCAAAATTGTCAGGGATGATCCCCAACATGCAGGTAGTAGCATCGGATACCATCGATGAGAGTTTGAAGTTCCTTCTGGAAATTTGGGCATTGTGGCTGATGCAACACTTTTGACCAAATGAATGGCCCAGCGATTAGGCATGGATGGGTTGGGCATCCCAAACCTGTTCCCAACCAATTGGGACCGCCCCTACATGGGGTGGCCCTGGGGGATTTCTGCTGCTCGTTGGGCCAAACACTGTCACACCAACTGTTGGAAATGCAGTCAAGCCTCAGTTCAGGCATTTGAGGTCAAACTGACAGTGACTTGGCCTGCTGCTGAATTCTTTGATTTCAGTTCCCAGTTAACTTATCTTCCCCCATTCCCAAAAAATTCACCAGTTAGGTCGAAATTGAGGGTCTCAATCCCAGCATGTCCCTGCATCAATTGAATACTATTTCATCAGTTGCATCACACTGAGAAAATTGTTGGTCAATTTTTTCACTTTCCTTTATAATAAAATTTGCCTCAAAAACTATCAATTTTGATTTCATTAATATCCTTCTGGCTGCATTCCCAAAGGCTTTTCTCTGGTAGCCCGTCAGTCCTTATACTGGATGGGCTCTACCAGTACTGATGATCACTATGGCCCCTACTGTCATAAAATGGATTCAGCAAGCTAGATACTTCTGGAAATTCAACCCTGCCATTATAAACTTTCACCAACAATATACTAAAATCTTATGGCATTACATCCACCATATCCAAGCAAGGATCCGCCCTCTTGTCTCCCCAGTTGAATCAAACCCATCTATCAATGACTTTGTAGAAACCATGCCTGTAGTACCACCCCCTGCAGCAAGACCTCCAGTGTCTGGGGCTGTCTCAATTTGGTTCATTCTCAGGTTTCTGTTCACAATTGCCCTACACCAACGATCTTTTATTTACCAATGACCAGCTCCATACAACGTCATATGTGCGGCAATGCTTCTGGCATTCTGGCTTGATTTTTGGGTGCTTACGCATCCAAACTGGCAGGCCAATCTAAACTTTTTATGCCATTTTCATGACATAATCGACCATCCCATAATTTCCAGCCACTTCCACCCTACTCTTTAAGGTGGGCGTTGCAGTGGTTACTCTCTACCAAATGAACGTGCAATCATTAGTCTGCTTTTTGTTGTTCATTTGGTCACTTGCTGATTTTGGGAGTAGTATCCACTCTACCATGGAGAAATTTCTTCAGGCTGGCCAACCTGCGTGAATTACTACCTCTTACCCTCCCAATAGTCTGGAGGAAGGTTCACGGGTTCCTTCCCAAGAAATATTAAATCAAGTTCTTGACGCCCTTGCTGAGGTGCAAATGCGTTCAGCAATTGCCCTCAACAATGCCGCTGCATTATCTCATGCCCAACAGGGGGTCGCTTTATTGGACGCTGTGGAAGGGGATGCCCATTGGTGGGTTAGAGGCCTTCTGCGCTCTTCCTTGCAAACGGGAGATCCCACTTTGCTGATTGCCATCATATCACTGCCTTGAAACCCCTGGTGTCACGCTCAGGTCACTTATTCAGATTGTTCTATACTATGGCTGAAGCCCCTAGCTTGGCTTCTTTGATCTCTACCTTCCATGAACTGGCCCCCAAACTAGACCTCTCTAATGATATTCTTCATGCAATCTTTAGATCAGGTTTGGATTCAGCTTCAGCTCACCACACGGTTTGGTCCACCTCAAAAGGAATGGTAAATCAAATATGTGCCGCTGCAACCACTATCAATGCCTCCCCTCACCATGCTTCCCACTATTAAAAGGGAAATTTTATGATAGGATTACCCAATGATGACGCGGACGTAGTGTCTACCATCAAACCAGTGATAGTTTTGGCTTCTGAGCACATCACTACTTCCACATCTAAGTTGGCGGACCCTGATTCACCCATAAATGAATTTTAAAAGCCCAGATGGAGGGAGCCAGCTCTCAAGCTCTCGTTCTTCCCATCTTTTCTCCAGGGAAAGCCCCTGACCTTCCCCCCAATTTGCCAGCTATTTCTTCAGTTGCAACAGAAACGCCTGAATCTTCCAATAAACAAAACTTTGCTTATTTCTTATTGCCTATGAAAATTAGTATTGGATCTTACCATGTCTCTTTTGAGGCCCTGGTGGACACTGGAGCTGCAGATAATTTCATGAGCGTCAAGTTAGCCCAACAATTAGAACTGGACATGGATGTGGGTCCATTGGTGATGGTGGCTTCTTTGGCCTCCCAGACATCATATGTTGTATGTCAGCCAGTACCTTTTTCAGTCCACTAGTTTAGCTTCTGTGATCAATTTTCCGCTATGCCAAACTTGAGGTTTCCGGTGATCTTAGGAGTGGGATGGTGGCGCCAACAGCATGTCAAGATCCACCTGGATTCTAACATGTTGTTATTCATTAATGATCAACTGGAGGGTGAATTTCCCTTAATAAACACTCTTAAGAAAACTTAAGGTCGCAGTTCTATCACTTCCCTCATCTCTCCTGAAAAATTACCATCTGATTTTCCTGAAAGTTTAATGTGCTATCAAAGTATCTTCAATTCTGTAAAGGTGGATCATCTGCCTCCTCGCACTAAATTTGACTTAGGATTTTGTATGACAGTGCAGTTGGTGAATATCAACTGTCCGTTGTATCCCCATACAGTGGATGAGGAGTTTGCACTCAACACTTGGTTGGAAGATATGCTGAAAAAAGGGTGGTTGTTTAAGGAGACATCATCAGTCACGTCTCCCATTGTCTTCGCTAAAAAAGCCTATGGTTCCCTCCATCCCTGCGTAGATTATGGCCATCTAAACAAAGTAACAGTTCACAATCCCTACCCCCTGCCTTTGGAGCAGACAATAAGCCAAGCAATCGCCAAATCTCATTTGTTCTTCAAGCTGGATATCGTCAACGCCTTTAACCAGATTCAGGTAATGAAAGGGCAAGAATGATTAACAGCGATCTGGACAAAGCGAGGCATTTTCCAATTCCGCATAATGCCCTTTGGGCTGAATAATGCTCCCGCTATGTTTCAACATATGATCAACAGAGTACTGGGTGACCTCCGGTTTACTTGCGCAGTTGCATATATTGATGACATTCTGGTTCACTCCCCAACTTCTGAAAAACACGCTACTGACTTGGAAGCAGTTGTGGCCGCCTTGCATAAGGCAGTCTTGTTCATTAAGCCTTCCAAATGCGAGTTCTATAAGGATGAAGTTACCTTTCTTGGGAACATCATCCTTAAAGATGGCTACACGATTCCTCCCATTAAGTTGTATGATATACAAGAATGGCCACCCTGACAAACCAGAAACAATTACAGAATTTCTTGGGAACCATCATTTTCTTAAAAAAATTTCCCCAGCTCTTTCCCAGCTAGCTGCCCTGCTCCACCCCCTCACAGGCAAGAACGTACCATTTTTCTGGATGGCCAAATGCCAGCAGCTGTTTGAATTGATCAAAGAGGTGTTTTTATCCCCTCCTGTTTTGAAACATGCAGATCCCGCCAAGCTGTATATAGTTGCATGCGATTCTTTTTGGTGGCAGTGGGGGCAGTGTTGCTTCAAGAGCACAATGGCTTGGAACACCCAGTCGCCTATTTTTCCTGAAAGGTTACCTCTATGGAGCAGCCTTGGGCCATCTACAACAAGGAGTTGGCAGCTGTAGCATGGGCATTAACTCATTGGAGGTATCTGTTACAAGGTGCTCAACACAAGTTAACAGTCCGCACAGATCACCAGGCTCTCCTGTATTTTTTAAACCACAAAAATTGGCACACTGGCAAGCATGAACCTATTGTGACTTATGCAGTTTCAATTTCAAATAGGAAATTGTAAAAGGTGCACTTAATGTACTCCCTGATTTTCTCAGATGCAGCCCCACCCACTGCCCTTCAGATCCGGAGGAAGTGGACCTCATTACCATAATCCTTGCTGCTCAAATACTGTCGATTGTTCCCCCTGTAATCTCTTCTGTAGCTCTTGATCCTGACGCCCCACTAAGTTCTCAGGTCTTAGCTGGTCAAATGGCCTGCCCTGAGGGTGTGGAGTTGTTTGAGAAATTGTCCCACCAAAACCATAAACACTCTCTACTCCTTAGAGGAGGGTCTCATTTATTTTTGGTCAAGAATTTGGGTTCCCCTCCCTTCAGAACTGAGGTATTTCGCACACATCATGATCCCCCCACAGTCGGCCATCTGGGAAATAAGAAATGAATTGACTTGATCAAGCGGACCTACAATTGGGTGGGTTTAACCAAGGAGGTTTCGGCCTGGATGCCAATTGCATTACTTGTGCTTGGGCTAAGTCAGATCGCTCTGGTAGAAACGGGCTTCTTCACCCCTTACAGCAGGCGGAGGGTCCATGGACATTGGTGTCTGTGGATTTTATTGTCAAACTCCCCTGCTCTTTGGGTTTATGGCGGTGATGGTGGTGGTGGATTGTTTCACTAAATTTACGTTTTAATTCCTTGTACTTACACAATTACGTTGGAGGAGACCGCTTGCCTCTTTGTGCGCCATGTGTTCTCAATGTTTGGCCTCCCACAGGAGATCATCAATGACTGTGATTCACAGTTCACGGTGCAGTTCTGGAGTGAACTCTTATCTATTCTAAAAATCTCTCCCTGTTGCTCCACAGCGTATCATACCTAGTCTGACGGACAGACTGAGCACAGTAACCAAGTCCTAGAACAGTACCTGCATTGGTATGCTGCAGCTGCACAGGACACCTGGGCTAACTACCTTCCCCTTGCTCAATTCACTTATAACAATGGGACTCACACTTCCATGGGATGTTCTCCCTATGAAGCGACGTTAGGTTATAATCTTTACATCTTGGTCAGACCCTGTTTGCAGGCCAAGATCCAAGCTGCCGTGGATCATGCTGAACATATTAGGTCTACTCAATCCTTAGTGCGGGAACACCTCACCAAAGCTATTGAAGACTACAAGCAGTTCACAGATCGTAAGCGCCTTCAGGTCACAACATAACGGTGGGCTCCTATGTTATTCTCAATATACATCATTTGTGAATGCAAGTCCCCTCCCATAAGTTTGCAAGCAAGCATTTGGGTACCCATTTGGTAGAGGAAGTCTTGGGTAACGGTACGTTCTAGTTAAGGCTTCCAGCTCACTGGAAACAGCATCCCATCTTCCACATTTCTCAGTTGTCACCCTTTAAGGGCATGGTACCCATGGATCCTGAGCCAATCATTATCAAAAATGTGGAAGAGGCTGAAGTGGAGAATATCCAGGCATCCCATAAGTCCTGTCAGTCCATTCAATATCTTATGGTTTGGAAAGGGTATCCAGCTTATGAGAACAGTTGGGTTAAGGCTCGCAATTGCACCAAATGCATGGAACTGGTCAAAGTGCTTCACAAATCCCACCCAAAGCTCCCCACCCCCCAAAAAATAGCAACTATAATAGCAATTAAATTACCCAAGGCGCACAATAATGTGGCCCTTGTGCAGTTTCCAGGCGGTGGTGCCCTTCCTTTGGAAATAGGAAAGGGTAATGTAAGTCTCAGGGAACGTCCCCTGTGTGTTGACTGGGCTCTTTTCCCATTTCTGAGTAAGAAGGTACCAAAGAAGGTGGCTGTACCCCTTATTACCCAGGGTGACCTCGCCCACGTGGTAGACAAGCGCTGGGTAACAGCCCTCCCTCTTCAAATCCCTTCCCTAGTGCCCACACTCACCTCAGCAGAACTAATACATCTAATCAGGGAAGTTTGCACTGAGTTCGCTGAAATAAAGTCAATCAGTCCAAAATCAAGTGGAAACAAGCCCAATGATTGGATTCCACATAGTCAAGAAGGGATAAAGACTGATTCATCAGCTGGAATCACCTACAATTTTGAATCAGTCAACACTGTGATCATCAAAATTAACCCCTAACAAGATTGTTGGGGATGATCCCCAACGTGCAAGTAGTAGCATTAGATACCATCGACAAGATTTTGAAGCTCCCTTCCAGCAAAGCGGGCATTGTGGCTGATGCAATGCTTTCAACCAAACGAATGGCCCAGCAATCAGGCACGGGTGGGTTGGGTATCCCAAACCTATTCCCAACCAATTGGGACTGCCCCTATGTGGGGTGGCCCTGGGGGATTCCCTCTGCTCATTGGGCCAAATGCCATTGCACCAACTGTTGAAAACGCAGTTGAGCCTCAGTTTGGGCATTTGAGGTTAAACTGACAGCAACTCAGCCTGCCACCAAATCTTTGATGTCAGTTTCCAGTGAACTTATCTGCCCCCATTCCTGAATAATTCGCCGGTTAGGTCAAAATTGAGGGTCTCAATCCCAGCTTGTCCCCACATCAATTGACCACTATTTAATCAGTTGCATCGCAATGAGAAAATTCTTGGTCAGATTTTTCACTTACTCTTTACAATAAAATTTGCCTCAAAAAACTATCAATTTTGATTTTATTGATATCCTTCTGGCCGCATTCCCAATGGCTTTTCTCTGGTGGCCTATTAGTCCTTATACCGGATGGGCTCTACCAGTACTGATGGTCACTATGACACTTAATATCATAAACTGAATTCAGCGATCTAGATACTTCTGGAAATTCAACCCTGTAATTATAAACTTTCGCCAACAATATACTGGAATCTTGTGGCCTTAAATCCACCCTCTCCAAGCAAGGATCCGCCCCCTTGTCTCCCAGTTGAATGAAACCTGTCTATTAGTGACCTTGTAGAAACCATGCCTGTAGTACCACCCTCTGCAGCAAAACCTCCAATTTCTGGGGCGGTCTCCATTTGATTCGTTCTCAGGTTGCTATTCACTATTGCCCTGCACCAACGATTTATCATTTCCCAATGCCCAGCTCCATACAACGTTTTATGGGCGGCAATGCCTCTGGATTTCTGGCTTGCTTTTTGGGTGCTTTTGCATCTCAAATGACAGGCTAGTCTAAACTTCTTCTGCCTTTTTCATGACAGCCTCATGCTGGAACTGGCACAGGGTGGGCAGCAGATTGGTGGCCATTGGACAAAAAATCAGCGTTGTCAGAAGCAGCCAGGGATGGGCACTTGATTTTTGAGTGGTCTAACTCAAAACAGGATGGACAAATAGTCCATCCGCCCTTGATGTGGGCCCAGAACGGATGGTCAGGGGAAGAGGGGATAGTGGTGTGAGGGGGAATTGACAGGGCAATTTTGTTTGTTTCTGGGCTGATTGTGGCATACACCCAAGGCTCAGAGAGGCGTGTGGCTTCATTTGGGATCACAAATTGCAAGATGGGGTTGGAGCCATAGGCTGCCAAACCTTCCATCAGCTCATGGTGAAGAACTTCAGGGGGAAGGTGGGTGGGCAAACCAGCGAACTGAACCACCAAAGTGGTGTCTGCTGGGAGCTAGGTCTGAGTTGTTGGGAGAGGAGTTTCCTGGAAGACCAGGGGAACTGTCACCACAGTGGCGGCATCACCTTCACAGGTGAAGCTGAGATCAAAATACCCCTTACAGGGGTGGAAGTCAATAAAGCAGGCGGGACACATTACTGCCTGAGCCATTTTGATAATGGCTTGATTGTGGTAGGGGAAAAGTTTCCCATATTTGACCCTAAGGCCAAAATGCATGTTGCTCTGGGGGTGCACCATGGGGCAATGGGGCACCGCTTGGGTTTGAGTGAGGTGGGCGCCTAGATCCTTGGGAGGAATGAATCATACCAGGGGTTTAATATGACTAAGAAAGCCAGTGTAAGCACGTTTTCCTGTTGTACAGAAAATGGCAGGGGGTTTAACCGCTGCCCACACTGGGGCAGCTGGCGGGGAATTAGATGACATCAGAGAAAAACTATAGTGGGAGTTTGGGTTCTACTTTATAACCATATAAATTTCTCAGAAAGTTATGCCAAGTGGAAAGAGTGTAGTGACCAGTAACCTAACTGGATTTAAATTCAAAGCTTTTTAATCCATATCATAATAATATTCATCTCCAAGCTGGTGCCTTACAGTATACTAGCTTCCATAATAGTCTGGTAAATTCAGGAAAGTTCAGGTGGTTCAGTGGTCACCCCTATCAGTATATTATTAAATGTTACCACTTTATTTGGGGCTGTGTTTCTTTTTTTTTTTTTAGTACTAGATGGTCCCAACTGGGGCTGTGTTTCTTACAAGCCTTATAATCTACCTCATAGTAAGAATAGCTACTCAGGAACGTTACCAACTAACATATGGTGAACCCAATCATTCCTGCCAGGTTCACACAGTAGTTCTGAACCAGGTGTCAGCAATGCAAACCACTAGTTGTAAGCATCAAGACATTCAGGATATTCTATCATTTGCAGGATTATAGTCTGAAACCGAAGCAAAGAAGTTTTCAGAAGATGTAAAGAAAGTTAATCATGTGGCTAAGCAGCTAAATGGAAAACCCAGCCAGTGTTTTGCTAAGGCAAATTTGAAGGACCCTGATTTGTGACACAACTACCCACGACTTTGTCAGGAATAACTTTCTCAAGTCAGTCCAATGATTAACATAATTGAAAAGCGTCAACAGATGCATGAGCTTTAACAAGGTTTTGACAAAGTAAGGTCCTATTGTGACAATCTTACCAGTCTAAAGAAACAATTAAACCTGGATAACACAGAAGCATGTTTCCTGATCCAGAAGAAATTGGCCTCACAATTTAAGAAATTCCTGTGCCATAATTAGTTGCCAGAAATTTATAATGACCTAGTAAATGAATCATGCTTATAGGAGTAAAGCTTTAACAGTTAGCTAAGGATTTGCAGCTCTAGGATAGAACAGAAAGACATGCAAAGAATTCAACAGTGAGAGTATATCAAAACAAGGAACATTTTCTTGAACTATGCCTAAAGAAGGTGGAGAATTTAAACTTACACCTGAGGAAAAGAAACGTCACAATTAGGAGGGAAGTTGTCTATAGTGTGGAGACAAGGGGCATCTAGTTGTTGCATGCTCTAAGATTCCCCAACCACCTACCAACTTGACAAGTGGGAAAATTTTACACGATTAGCAAGTATTATTAGTGATAATAAAGTTTCATCTCAACTCTACAATACTATTCAGATACACTTGTCCAATAGGGGCCAAGAAGTTACAACCTGGGCCTTACTGTACACTGAGGCCATGACTAATTCATATGAACTAAAGCATATTTGAGGCATTAAAAGGGTATCTTCTCTTAAGGAGAAGCCCAAAATAGCCGTTGGGACAGTATTGGATATTCAAGTAGAAGACTATCCCTTCAAGGTCAACATTGGAGGCTGCAGATTCAGTCAGAAAATTTTAATTAATGGGCAAGATAACCTTTTTCCAATTTTACTTGGTTTCCATGGTGGCGGAAAGCCCATTGTATTATCAACTGGGGCAATCTAACTACTATCTTCAATTAGGAGAAGCTTTAAGTTTGGTAAAGTTACAGACAGGGATGGAATCAAGTAGACACCCCTGGATAAGCTTCATTGAGCCACATGCAAGCAATCAGGAAATAACAAACCTATCCAAGGATCTACAAGGCTACCAATATGTATTAAGTGAGGATACTTGTAAGACCCTGCCACCACGCCAGGATTGTGTTTTTCTATTGAAATTATGCCAAGGAAAATCCTAGTTGAAAGAAGTTTTTCATAAAACTCACCAAAAAGGATTATTTTTGAAACAATATCCCTTTTGAAAACTTAGAAAATGGTATCATGAGACGGTCAAACTCACTATGCTATTCTTCTATTTTTTTGTCAAGAAATGCAATGGAGACCTGAGACCTTGTGGGGAATACTCTAATCTAAACTCATTCACAGTAGAAAATGAAATCCAGTCATCAGCAAAACAATTAACTGATAGTTTAACAGGGGCTCAGATATTCACCAAGTTGGATTTAAGGAATGTATAAAATCAAGTCAGAATTGCAGTGGGACATGAATGAAAGAAAGTTGTTAGGACACCCTTTGGACTTTACTAATATCTGGTAATGCCTTTTGGTCTATGTAATGCCCCAGCAGCCTTTCAAATCTTTATGTCAGAAGAATTGTTCCCCATATTGAATGAATTTGTTGTAGTCTAATTGAATGATATTCTCATATACTGTAAGGATATTGGGACACATGTAGAACATGTGAAGGAAGTGCTTCAGAGACTCAGGAAGTACAACTTATATGCCAAGTTAAAAGTGTGAGTTTTTTTGCAAAAATAGACTTCCTTAGGTATGGCATCAAAAAGTTGGTTTTGTCTTTTCTCATAGCAAGGTATATGCATTCACAGATTGGCTTCACCCTACAACAAGAACTAAGTTGAGCGTCTTCATTAGGCTTGCAAACTTCTGCATATAAGTTATTAAAACTTTTCAGAAATTGCCCTCCCTTGCTAGACAATACTTCGGACTCAGTACCTTATATCTGGACTCAAAAGGCTCAGGAGTCTTTTGAAGCCTTAAAGGAAGCCTTCACTGAAGCTCCAGTTATTATCAGACCAGATCCAAACAAACACTTTTTTTTGAAAAAGATGTATCAGACTTTGACTATGGTGCGGTAAAGCTTTAGGAGGGGTTAAATAAGGAAACCCATCCTGTGGCCTTCTTTTCTCAAAAGATGTTAGATTTAGAATGAAATACAAGTTCTATAATTAAAGAACTTTTAGCCATTGTTAAGGATATGGAACATTGAGACGATATCTAGAAGGCAGTAAACAACCTGTGCCTATCAAAACAGATCATAAAACCTTCTATGTTTCAAAGAAAGCTGTAAGATCAGTCATTAGCATGCACAATGTGCTTTAGACTAAGCCAAATATGATTTTTATATTGACTACAAGCCAGGAAGTTTTAATACTGTTCCAGATGCATTTAGCAGAAGAGAGGACCATGATGAAAATGATGATGGATATTTGAAGTATAATACTAGACTTCTGATTGAACCAATCATATATTTGTTTCTTTCCTAAACATGCAACAGGAAGAGACTTACTTGGGATCCTAAGTAGAAGCATAAAGGAAAGACCCCATGAGCCAAGAGATGATAAAAGGGACTACCTTCCTGGACTCCCTCATGCACTGGTGATCAAGGACCAAGCAATATACCTAAAACGTGCATTATGAGTATTAGATGTACAATATCAAATGAAAGTAATTAAAAGACTCCATGACAGTCCAGCTGCAGGCCATGAGTGTCTACAGAAAACCATAAACTTAACCAATCTGATTATTGGTGGCCAGGAATGATAAAGGATGTGAAAGACTATGTTCAGGCCTGTCAACAATGTTCAAGAAACAAAGTATCTACTCATAAACCATTTGTAAACTTCAGCATTTGCCAATTCCTAGCGGCCCATGGAGAAGCATATTTATTGTTTTTATAATTGGCCTGCCTATAAGTGCTGGATATAATTCATTATAGGTGGTAGTGGATAGATTAACTAAAGCTGCTGAGTTTGTCCCATGTTCTGGTGTACCTTAAGTAGTGGAGACAGCTAATCTATTCATTAAACTCATCTATCCTCACCATGGCTGTCCTTCAGATATATCAGACAGAGAGTCCCAATTCACATTTAAAATTTGGAGAGTTTTTCTGATATTTTGGGTATCATACTAAAGCTATCAACCGCCTTTCATCCACAGACAGATGGACAAACAGAGAGATTTAATTAGGTTCTAGAGAAATATCTTAGTACCTATGTAAATTCCAGACAAGAAAACTGGTCAAGACTTCTTCCAATGTCCTATTCAGTTATAAAAGCTCATACCATGCATCAACTAAGGTGACCCCTTTCTTGGAAAACTATATGTATTAACCACATATAAAATTAAGTTACACCCAAGATAGCACAGTACCAGTAGCTCATGAAAGTGTAAAGAAAATAGGAGATCTACAACTGGAACTTAAGGTGTCGGACAATTAAAAGTCTAATATTGTAATATGAGTGTTTTGGTTAAAAATATGGTTGAAAATAAGGACAAAATAGGCAAAAAACCCTGGCTAATTCTCAGTGGAACCCTTTAAATTGGGGCAATAAAGTTATTACTAATACTAAGCCAAATAGCACGAGTTTAGGTAGTCAGATTGCACTAGCTCAGCGGTGGAATCTGGGAAGTCCCTCCAAGGTTCCTCCTTGTCTTATTAACCATTTAAGCAAAACACCTATGTGGGGACCAGCCCCTTTTATAGGCCTGGAGGGGGTCCTACCAAGTGAAAATACTTTCCAGCCCTTTGATTGGGTCATATATATAAAACCATTACCTAATGGACTAGTCCTTCCTGCTCCTGACCCTTCATCAGTTGTTCTGTACAAATGAGGCGAGTTTTGAGAGATCTGATAGGTCAACAGCCCATATTACCTAAATTGGACTTTAATAAGCAATCCAATCTTAGAGCTTTGAAATATTGAATACTACTATCAACTTATTGAGAGGGTTCTCTTTTCACCCTATCTTTCAGGGACTAGTGTACTACTGACCTGGTTGGTGGTATCTAACCATAAGCTAGCATAACCAATGGGCTTTATCCAGTATGACAAGGACACTAGAGGTGTCCAGGTATAAGGAATGGTGGGTAAGCTGGTATGGGAGTTGCCTAATGATATGTTTTTAAATGGGGAAAGTTGGAAGGGAGTTTCTTGTAGGGTGTAGTGGTAGATTGGTATTGATAACACTTTTATAAAAAACTTTTTTAGTATTGGATTTCAACATTGGGCTTCACTAGTGTGCCAGGCCAACCAGTATGAAGACTGTTTGACCCTTTGCTGTTTTGCCTTCATTGGCATACCAACCCCTACAAGTCCACGTCCAACCCACCAACCAACCACCAACAACTTTGCTTTCGCCCCAGGTGTCTTTGGCATGTGCCCCAGTGAGTCCAGACCCCATCCTGAGTGGCTCAGGCACTCCCACGCTGCCCCACCCTCGTGACCCTTCACCAACCCATCTGGGCATGCCCCACTGAGTATGACCCCCTTAATGAGAGGCTATGGCACTCCCACGCTGCACCATGCAAGGTTGGTGGCCAGTCAGCATCTGTCATTGGTAATCAGCTGGCCAGGTTTCCACCAGTTCCTCATAGGAGGAAGGTATGGGAGCTGGCAGTGCCAACCACTCCAGGCATGATCACCTGTGACTCTCAGGATTTCCATTCCCATCTTATTTCTAACCTAGATGACTAAATACTAACAATTAAAATAAGATGGGTACTAGAGAGATGTTATTTGGAAGAAGAAAGACTATTTATACTACTTCTGGGCTACTGCGCCCAACACTCATTGGCCATTTGATACTGGAAAACCCATTGGCCAATGATTCCAGAAGTCTTTAAGAAATTGTTAATCATTCCAGGGTAGCAATTCCCTCCTCAATCCACTCATATCAGTCAACAATTAATTATTAAATTAGGTTGATCCATCCTCAGTATGAGTTACCAGTGAGCTATATATAATTAATTAAATTAAATAAAACATTGAGATTCCTCAGCATGAGTCACCGGTGCTTTAAATTTAGCAGTAAAACCATTTTGAATGCTTGGCAACGGTTCATCAGCTTTCTTCCAGTTATTCCCACAATCAACCTCAAATGGTAAATCAGTAAGAATGAAAATTTTAACAAACTTAAATCAAAATTAAATTAAATAGCATTAAATAGTGTTGAACTTGGAGATTAGACAGCAATTACATTCAACTAACTGACACCTTAATCCTAACACTATCAGAAGGAATCCATCTAGTAGAATTATGACATAGTGTTTGCATGATAAAGAATAATTTTATTGACTGTAAAGATTAACCAAATTAATGCCTTGGTCTTATATTATCCAACTTCCTGGACTTACTAAGCTTAATTGATTTTAAAACAGTTCACTATTTTTCTCTGGAGCTTATGGGATCACAAATTGCATGTGATTTTGAAAGGCAGTAGGAATCGTCTCAGTCTCATTGTAAATTTGTTTTAGTGCAATTAACTGACTCAATATTATTGCAATCAAGGTAATTTAGCTGATTAATCAAACATCTTCACTACAATAATTCATTTAATATACAATTATTTGATCTAACTTTATTACATATCCTCTTAATCTGATGATGATGTATATAATCTCAGGAATTCCACTAATGTCAGGATTTACCTGACATCATCCTCCACCAAGGATGAAGCTACCTGCGAGGCCTTATTCTTCCATTTCCCTAACAGCTTGCCTGCATTCTTTAAGTTCTCCTCAGGCTCCTAAGTGCTCTCTTCTGCAGGATATCCAGCCCACTTACCCAGGTATTGCACTTTACTATGATGTGTTCATCTCCATTTAATAGCCTCTACCTCATACGCAGGACAGGAACCTTTATTCAGTGATAGCGCTAGCGCTTTGACTTTCTGGCGTGGTAGGGAACTTTCTTCTTTTTGTGCAAAAGGGAATGATGGAATATATCATGAATTTTCCAACCTTCAGGCAATTTAAGATAGTAATCCACCTTCCCTATAACATCTGTGACATTGTACGGCCCTACATGCCGATGAGCAAGTTTATGACATGGTACATCTAAAGGAATATTTCGAGCATCCAGATAAACTTGTCTACCTACTTCCAACACCTTACCAGACACACGCTTCTTATCCACAAAGACATTGTAAGTATGTACTGCTCAGTTCAGATTTGCCAAGAAAAGTGCATGAGTTTGATGAATGTTTCATAAAATTCCCTCCTGGGGGGGTTATCTGCTTCAACAGATGGCAATAGTTCCCAGTTTGCATCATACCCATAGTTAGCTTTATATGAAGACATTTGCGTTGAAGAATGATCTAGAGAGTTATACCAGAACTGGGCCATAGGCAACAACTCAACCCAATTTCCTGCTCCACATAAACATAGCATCTCAGGTACTGCTCCAGCACCTGATTAACTCTCTCAGTCTGTCCATCAGTCTGTGGATGGTATGCGGTGGATAAACATCTCCTAATTCCAAGGTCTACAAGGAGCTTTTTCCAAAATTTGATGTGAATTGAGGCCCTCTGTCTGAGATCACTTCCTTGGGAGTACCATGATGCAGGAATACATTTCTTAAAAACAGATGAGCTGTCTCTTTAGCCGTGACATTGGTAGTAATTGATATAAAATAAGCCATTTTAGTGAATCTATCTATCACCACCAAGACTGCATTAAATCCTTGGGAACAGGGTAGCTCTACTATAAAATTCAATGGATATTGACTCCTGTGGCTTTTATGCGATTGATAATGGTCTTAATTGTCCTTCAGGAAGTCCTCTACGAACCTTGATGCGCCCACAGACCTCACATCCTAAAACATATTTTAAGACGTCCCCTCTAAGACCAGGCCATTGGTAATTTATTTGAATCAATTAGATCATTTTATTCTTTCCAGGGTGTCCTGCCATGCCTACATCATGGTGCTCATACATGACATCCAATCTTAAAGGTCCTTTTGGTACATAAAAACAACTTTTAAGAATACTGACTGACCCTTTAACGAGTAGCCCTTTTTGTAACACACACTGTCTAAATTTTAAATGAGATTATTCTTCACATTCTGACAGAAAGAATCATCATTTTATTATTTATTTAAGGCAAGACGACCAGGGGACAGACATTACCAAAACTAAAAATATACTTAAAAATGTAACTATTTGGTTCAAACAAAACGCCCTAATGAGCGGATTGAGTGAAACACTTCAAAAACTGACCAACCAGGTGGGCAGCGGAAGATGCTTATTCCTCCATGGCGGAAGGGGAGGGGGTTGGGGGGCTCATCTTCAGCAGCCTCTTTGGCAGAAGCTTCTTCCTCCCATAGTAGAGTGCATGTCACGGCTGTCAGTAATGGCGTTGGGGCATCTGCGGTATATGGTTCAATATCTCTAATAATTGGAATTTCATGGAAATTTCCAGCTAGGTAAATGGCACTGAGATATTTGGTTAAAGCTTTTTCAGCTTCAATTTGGGCGTCTGGGAGTTGATCAAACGTGGCAATGTTGGTTCAGGTTATTTTTGCTTTTGGATTCTGTATTATAGTTGCCACGTTCTGGATAGCATCGTTTGCATTTTTGTAATACTTGTTCACCAATATTTTGCTTTTTGGGGTTAAGGTTGCGGGGATAACAGGAGGTGAAATTTCTCCTTTGAGTATTACTAGTGTTTTAGCTACAGCTTTATGCAGGGGACAACAATCTGGTGTCGCAGCTGTTTCAACTGCAAGCTGGTGATCACTGAAAAGTGATTCAGCATTTAGCTGTGGGGTATAAAGTTGAGGGGGGTGTTTGGCGTCTCATTATGCATTAATGAACCGCTTAATTTTCAGAGATGGTTCTTCAATGAACTTACCTGATTTGTCAATTCAGCCAATAATTCCCATGGGCTTTGGTTGAATTGGATTGGGGAATCAGTGTACGGTTGAGGTTTGTTCAATTCATTTGCAGAAGCATGGGATTGAACTGGGATCCAATCTGATGCTTGACTGGAGGATTTTATATGGCATTGGGGTGAGGAGGAGGCTTATTAGTGGCTGCAAGTGTAGCTGCAGCAACAGGCTTTGGGGGTGGAGGAGGTAGGATTGTGCCCCATGCCTGAAATTGTACTGGGTGAGCAGCAGATTGGAGGTCAGCAGATGAGTCATCTGATCCGCCTAAAGTGGTTGAATAGGGGCACTTGCGTTTTGAGTGGTCTAACTCAAAACATGATGGACAGATCGTCCGCCCACCCTCAACGTGGGCCCAAAATGGATGGTCGGGCACTGAGGGAATAACAGTGCATGGCAGAATTGCCACCACAATTTTATTTAATTCAGGGTTTATTGTGGCATATGCCCAAGGCCCAGCAAGTCATTTGGACCCATTTGGGACCACAAATTGTAAGATGTGGTTGGAGCCATAGGCTGCTAAACCATCCATCAGCTCCTGGTGGAGCACTTCAGGGGGGAGGTGGGTGGGCAGGCCAGCAAACTGGACCACTAAAGTGGTGTCTGCTGGGAGCTGAGTCCAAGTTGTGGAGAGAGGGGTGCCCTGGAATACCAGGGGCACAGTTGCTGAAGTGGCAGCGTCAGCTTTGCAGGTGAAGCCAAGGTCAAAATACCCCTTGAAGGGGCAGAAATTGATAAAGCTGGCAGGTGTCATTACCACCTGTACCATTTTGATAATGGCTTGGTCGTGGTATGGGAATAGTTTCCCATATTTGACCCTTAGGCTGTAGCGCATGTTGCTCTGGGGAAGCACTAGGTGGCAGCGTGGTACCGCTTGGGTATGAGCAAGGTGGGCGTCCAGGTCCTTGGGCGGAATGAATTGGCCCATAGGCTTGGAATGACTGGGTGAACTAGTCCTAGCGCGTTTTCCTGCCGGACAGAAAATGGCGGGGGGAGTTTTGCCACTGCCCCACGCTGGAGCAGCTGGCAGAGAATCTGAGGACATTGGAGTGAAACTACTATGGGCAAATTTGATTTGTTTTATAAATTTGTGTAATTTGGCTCAGAAAATTATGCTGAGCGGAAAGAGAGTTAAGCATCACCATTTTAAACATCCAAAATCTCATCTCCATGGCCCACTAGTACAAGATGAGTAATAATGCAGCAGGATCATTGGTCTTCATAGGCACCTGTGTATTAAACCCATTAATTTCCCCCTCTTCAGGAATCATGACAGGACGCCAGCTTAAGGAATCTGGAACCACATTAATTTTCCCAGGTTTGTAACCAATGTCCAAATCATAATCCGCCAGAGTAAGTTCCCATAGTGCCTGATGCTGGTTCAATTGCCGTGGGGTGAATAAATTAAGTCAAGTTCTTTTGGTCTGGTAAAAATTTTACTGGGTACTTTGCCCCACACAGGTACCAGTGCCAGTGTTTTAGACATTGAACAACGGCCAACATTTCCTTGTCATAGATAGGATAATTGCATTCCACTGGGATGAATTTCTTGAATAGTAGGTTATGGGATGCAGCCTACTATCATCCCCCTCCTGCAACAAAACCCCCCAAGAGCATATCCTGAAGCATCAGTCTTAACCACGAAGGGTTTTTATATAATTGGGAATTGACAACAAATGTGCAGAAACAAAGACAGCCTTCAAGTCAGAAAAATATTTTTCCGCCTCCTGAGACCATTTATATGGAACACTTTCTGGTGTAAGCAATGTTAAGGGTAACGCAATAGAAGAGAAGTCTTTGATAAAATCTCTGCAAAAGTTTGTCAAGCCTAAGAAGCTATGAACGTCCTTCTGACCACTAGTGTATTCCAAGATGTGATGGCATCCACTTTTCTAGATGCCATGGTGAACCCATTCCTTTCAACAACATAACCAAAAAATCAACTTCTTCTTGCGCAAACTCACATTTTGATGGCTTCACATGAAAGCTGTACCTTCCAAGCTGCTAAAAGACCAAGTTCAAGTGCAGTAAGTGTTCCTCATGCGTCTTGCTGTAGATCATAATGTTATCAAGGTAGGCTACGCAGAAGTGGTCCAAGTAGCCACCCAGCACCGTATTAATCATTTTTTGTAATGTACTAGGTGCGTTGCACAACCTAATGGCATCATCAGATACTCAAATAGCCCAAATTGTATCTTAAACGCGGTTTTCCACTCAACTTCTAATATCCATATTTGGTTGAATGCACCCTTCAAGTCAACTTTGGAAAAGATTGTAGCTCCAGACAACTGGTCTCTATAGTAATCAGAATCAAGTAAAGGATATCAGTTCTTTATGATTATATTATTGAGCTTCTGATAGTTTATATATGGCCGTAGTCCACCGTCCTTCTTTCTAACAAACAACAATGGTGATGAACAGTGAGAGCGGGACACTCATATAAGCCCCTTATCAAGCATTGTATTCAGGTATTCTCTCAGGGAAATCTGTTCCCTCTTATTGCAACTATAAATAGGTCCTTGGGTAGGCTGCTTCCCTTATAGTAAATCAATTGCGTGATCAAAGGATCCATGAGCTGTTAGTTACTTATCCTCCTCCTCTCCAAAAAGTGAAGCCCATTTTGAGAGATACTCAGGGATCTTTTTTTGCAAGGCTTTAATGGGCCACCATTGAGAAACTGTCGTGGACATGTCCAGACCTTTATGCTCTTCTATCGCACACTCAATGAGCTTATCCTTTAGCTTAATTGTGATAGAATTCCATCCATAATTGTGCTGGAATTTAACCTGTGTCCACCAAGGATACCCAAGAATTACAGGATGGGGTGAACTACGCAGGACCCAAAACTCAACTTTAATTTTACTACCCCAAACTTCAAGCCAATGTGATGTGAGCAGCGGTAAGCTAAAGACTGTTCATCATCACCCAAGGTTACTTTCATCAAAGGTTTATTTGCATTCAAGTCCAGAATTTTCACTGCATGCTCTGAGATGAAGTTCCGTGAGGTCCCACTGCCCAGCAAAGCCATATATTCAAAATCTCTTACTACATTTAAAATTTAAACTCAATACTGGATAAGACTGCTTATCATTTTTTAATGAGGAAATGAGGGTCTGAGGTTTTATGGAACTTCTGTTCCCAGAATTCTCTTGATTTGTTAATACCCACTATTAGACTCTGGGCGGCCTAAATAACTTTGTTTAAGGGTAGCGTGATGGTGTGGTGTCTGATCAAATCTGCTAAAAGACCTTCAAACTCTTGTCTGAAATAAAGCTCTCCCATTTTCTCATCTAATTCTGCCCTCTGAAAGTTCTTAAAGAACTTATGAGTATATTACTCAATGGTTTGACCTTCTTGTTGAATGTTTATCAAGGCAATACATGCCTGCAATCTGTTACCAGTGGAAGACGCTGCAGCTAACAACTGGCCTTTGGCTGCTTCATAATATTCACACAAATTCTCATTCTCTCCTAAGGCCCTTATAAACCAACCCAGAGCATCACCGGTGAGTTGTAAGCCTACTGTTATAATTTTTCACGAGTCATCTGAATAGGTATCAGGATAAGCTTTGAAATACGCCACAAACAACGTAAGACCTTCTTTTACTTCAGCTAAAGTTATGTTCTTAGGCAAGGGAACTTTAGGGTATGTCATAGGTGTATATTTGGCAACAGACTCTGTTTGCATCTGACTGGGCCTTACTGCTTCTTTTTAAATTATTTCATATTGCTTTACTGGTGAAACCATCCGCACCAAAAATAGGTAACTTTACATCAACAAAACAAATAATAAGCTCCCAATAATAAAAACGCGGTGGATATTAATTATAAATCATGGCGTTCAAATTGTCAGGGACTGGTGTACTACTGACCTGGTTGGTGGTAGCTAACCATGCGTTTGCATAACTAAGGGGTTTGATCCAGTATGACAAGGACACTAGAGGTGTCCAGGTATAATGAATGGTGTGTAAGCTGGTATGAAAGTTTACTAAAGATATGGTTTTAAATGGGGAAAGTTGGAAGGGGGTTTCTTGTAGGGTGGGGTGGTAGATTGATAATGATAACACTTTAGTAAATAAACTTAATAGTGTTTTTATGATAAAGAAAGCTTTTATTGACCGCAAAGATTAACCAAATGAATGTTTTGATTTTATATACCATCCAACTTCCTGGACTTGCCTAAGATTAATTAGTTTTAAACAGTGCATTATTCTTCTCTGGAGCTTATGGGATTGCAAATTGCATGTGATTTTGAAAGGCAGTAAGAGTCGTTTCAGTCTCATTGTAAATTTGGTTTGGTGCAATCAACTGACCTAATACTATCACAATTGAGGTAGTTAAATGATAATTGAACATTTTCACTACACTTATTCATTTGATATGCATTTATTCGATCTAACCTCATCACATATCCTCTTGATCTGATGGATGATGTCTGTAATCTCAGGAATTCTACTAATGTCAGGTTTACGCTGACACTATCACCGTTTTTAATAAATATATAAAAACAAACCTTTAAGTTTTTACTTATGTTTTATTTTTATTATAAATGGCGCAAAATTTCCCAAAAAATTGTTGTAAATTAGGTAACACAAGCACCAGCGAGCATCTTCCCCACCTAAAATCCAACAGGTGGTTCTCACTACAAGTGCACTTGTATACCACAAAAAAATTTAATTAAATGGAGGTTGGTAGGGCATTTAGCCCTCACAACTTCCCCGCTGAAAGTAACCCTATGCTAGCCACTTTGGAACACAAGCTAGCCAGTGCGTTGTCAAACCTCAAAAGGCTTGAGCAGCAATCTATTTCAAAACCCCTTTCAGAGATAAGTTCACCTGGGGTGAGGTCAGTATTGCCTCCTACCTCTTCGTTTATCAATCTATGGAAGGAGCAACTGACCAGCAAAAAACCGAATATACCCATCCTTGCTTGAGTCGCATAGCTCAAGAAATAGTGGTTCCCACCATGTTAAGCCTCAGCACCTGGTTAGAGGTTAAACAAGCGCTTATTAATTTATTTGGCTCCCAGAAGAGTTTACAACGACAAAAACATGCCTTTATGTGCCTTATCCTGCAAGAGGGAGAATTGATCACCTCTTTTGTGGAGCGGTCTATAAAGAAGCTCAACCTCTTCTATTTGCCAAATGCTGCCTCTTGACGACACCATTGCTGCTATTCTGAGCGGGTTGACATCTCACCCTTCTATAACTCAGCGTCCTATCTATGTAAAGCGCCACCTCCGGACTTTCCAAGATATCAAGAAGGCTCTACTAGAGGTTACAGATATGTATAACGCTGAAGCTACTTCTGGTGTTGGGTTATATCCCTAGGTGTTGACCATTGAGAATTATTTAACCAAAGCCTCACTGAAGGAGGCTAAGATGATCCCTATGGGTATCTCAATACTGGTTACTACTCTAATCCCAGCACCTGTGGTTCGTCCAAACCTAATTTTCCCCCATCCAGAAAACTTAAGGTTCTCAAGCCAGTAAGTTAGAGTACATCTGCATAAATGGGGCCGCGCTTCCTGCCACCATCTTGTCACCAAGATCATCTATTATCAGACAATGAGCCACTACAAGTGGCCTCAACGCCTACTCCTAAGCGTAAACCCTTCTCTCAGGTGATGGTCACCTCCCCCAATAATGGGTTAAATGACCATGTCACAAAAGCTAAATTGTCTGGTCCCCCAAGGCTCCCAGACGCTGAGCAACATAAAGCTGGTGTAGTTAGAGCATCAACTTTTACAACGCTATTTCCTCCAGACAACTCTAATCCAAAACCTGCGGCCTTGGGGGAATTGAACTCACTACTTTAAAGGTCGAAAATAGTACTGTGACAAATACAGCGCCTCCTCCAAAAATGGTTAGGGTTGAGGAGTGGCCTCATTCCTCTCTTTCAACGAGGATTGCTCTGAAACTACCCACGTCCTAATGACACTCTGATGTGCATTGTAAACCCCTCTAATGATGAATCTGAAGGGGGTGGTGTAAACGTGGGTCATTATTTTTTAGGAGCTCCAGATGAAGTGGAGAGCCCGACAGGTTAAACCAGAAGGAAATAGTTATGGCTAGGATACCCCGCAGAACATATCTATATCAGGTGCTGAGAGGCCTGGAAGTTATTAATACCACCAGTGACGTTGACCAGCTCATTGCCAGGATGATATGATCCACTCAGTGTGTGTATACACTGCATTCTATCCGGGATAATTTCCTGAAACTGCCAAACGCCTTTCTTCTACTCTCCAGATGAAGGAGGTCCTCGCTTTCCCCCAACTTAGGTAGAACCCTAAAAAAAGTGGAGGATGTTATCAAATGGAGTACGAATTGTTATCCTTGACACTGGATCCTCTGTGAACGCTGTATCATCCAAGCTTATTAAAAAAATTTAAGCTGGCCCCTGACCTTGACTATACTCAGGAGTTTGGCACTGCTGGTCCAGCCAACTCTTACGCTATTGGAGTTTACTCATCTTTACCCATCCGATTTGGGAAACTCCTCCTCTAGGCCCCTGTGGTGGCCTTAGCCAACAACACCTATAACATGCTAATTGGTACCCAGTTTATACTTGAGTACTATGGGATTATCATATGAGGCAGGGCTATCTATCCCTTCTTAACTACGAGGGTCCCCTGATAATAACCACAATGAGATTAATAAAAAAGGAATACGCTTGCATTATTTAGTATCCTTTTTTTTTTTTTTTTAGTACTAGATGGTCCCAACCCAATGCATTATTTAGTATCCTTTCTCCGTCTTATCCTTACGTTACATGACGGTGGGGCAGAATATTAAGATGCTGTCTGAATCAGTGGACGCTCTTGAGAGAATTCCACATATGCAGCTGAAGAGGTGTTTATTAAAGCGGGTGAACAAAGGGTGATTGACACCAATATTACCCTGCAAATCCCCCACAACTTCCTGCTGCACATAATTAAAATCAATGGCATCAATCCCTTAGAACCTTGAGTATTACCAGGCATCCTAGACCCAGCCTATCAACGTTCTATCAGTATTCTACTGAGGAATCTTAAAAAATAAGGACATTGTTGTAAAGAAACACCAGGAGATTGGGAATAGTATGATGATCCCAGTTAAAGAGATTAACCCAGTCCACTGCATCGGGTCTATTTCAGACATGGGCCTGCATGCTGACAAAACATTATGTACATTGCCCAACGTTCATATCTCTGAGGAGCTAACCCCAGAAGAGCTTAATAAAGTTCCTAGCTTATTGGAGATCTACAGCAACGTATTCTCAAAATCTGAGACCGACTATGGTCATATGAAGGGTTGAAGTCATACCATTGATGTTGGGGATGCTAGTACCATCTGATCCAAACCTTATCATAAATCAAAAGTTGAGGAGCAACATATATGGATGATGCTCAAACAGCTATTGGACGCTAGCCTACTTGTACCTTTGCAAAGCCTCTGGTCTTCCCCTCTCCTCCTTATAAAAAAGAAAATGGTGGTCATCAGGTTATGATGGACTATTACCAGATAAACAACTTCAAAAAGAAGGATAGCTATCCTATCCCTCGCATTGATGACGCCTTATCACAACTCTCTGGATCTAAGTTCTTCTCAACTATGGACTTAGCTAGCGGCTATTGGCAGATGGACCTCTCTCCCCAAGATCAGAAGAAATGCGCTCTGATTTGCAGCGAGGGTCTATTCCAACCCACCTAATTACTTCAGGGGGTGTGCAACGCTCCTGCAACTTTACAGTGACCCATGGATCACATCTTACAGGACCTCAAGTTAAGTTGTGACATTGTCTATCTTTATGATATTACGGTGTTTCTAAGAGCTTTAATGACCATCTTTCTCACCTGAAAGAAGTCTTTCAACGTTTACGTCAGTCCAATTTTAAATAAAAACCCTCAAAGTGCACTTTTTTCCAGAAAAGTTAGATTTCCTTAAGCATGCCATCTCACAGGATGCGATTCAACCCCTCCAAGACAAGGTTGAGGCTATATCCAAAATGCCTGCTCCTAAAACCCTACACGATAGCCAGGTATTCTTGGGTATGATGGGGAATTACCACCAATCTATCCCCAAGTTCGCCCAGCTGAGTGAGCCTCTTGTATGGCTATTGTGAAGAACATCCCTTTTTATTGGGGAGATGAACAAAAGGTCACCTTTGAGATGCTAAAGTAGTTGTTATAAAAGCGCCCTATCCTGAACCACCAAGATTAAAATAAATCTTTCCTTTTGTTTACCAATGTCCCTGACTATGCTGTTGGGGCCATTCTGGCACAATTGGATGATAATGGAGTGGAACACCCTTTCTCCTATTTCAGCAAAACGTTATCTAAGGCTAAACGCAATTACAATGTCACCAAAAAAGAGTGCCTTGTGGTCCTGATGGCTGTAAAATATTACTGCATTTATTCTATGGAACTTCCTTCACTGTGGTCACTGACCACGCCTCCCTGAAGTGGTTGCAAAATATGAAGGATCCCACTGGGCGGTTGTCTCGCTGGGCCTCAAAGCTCCAACACTATGATATGAAGATTGAGCACTGAGCTGAACCCGTCATATGAACATTGATGGTTTGAATCGACTGCCTATCCTTCACCTGGATTTTAGTGAAGCAGAGATGCTGCATGACCTCCTTATGACCCCTGACACCTGGGAAGATGAGGACGAACCCGTCCAGAAAATGTTAGCCCAACACTCTCACAACACTAAAGTGGAAAGCGGGAAGTTGGATAAGAAAATAGGGGTGAATTGGTTGCTTTATCTCCGACCTTCTGAGCGAGTTCCCATGATCATGGAGGTCCATTATATGCTAGGGCACATTGGAGTGCGTAAAACTTATGAGTGGGTGAAGAATAGGTATTACCGGGAGGGAATTATGGAGTCTATCATCAAAGTGCTGGATGTCTTTCTGATCTTTAAGAAGCAACCCAGATACAAACCCAAGTAATAATATCAACCCACCACACCTCAACATCCATTTCATACAATAAGCTTAAAGTGGTAGGTCCAAACCTCAGACTACCAGTGGGAATTGTTATATCCTAATAAGCAATGATCACTTCACCAAATAGGTTGAAGAGGTTGCTCTTCCTGATCAGATCGCAAAAGCTACTGCCACCTTCCTCCATCAACATATTTTCACCTGGCATGGTTGTCCCCAGGTCACACTGTGTGACAATGGGAAGAATTTCACCTTGCAGATGGTAAAGCTATTGGCTACTTCCGTGGGGATGCAGCAACTTTTCTCAGCCCCCTACAACCCATCCACAAAACAGTACTGTGGAAAGAGCAAATGGATTTCTGGTTTTCATATTATTAAAAATTTGCTAGCTCAAATCCTCTACACTGGGATTAATTCTTACCTAGTGCCCTCATGGCCTACTGTATCAGCTACCATCTAATACTAAAAAATCTCCCTTCTGCATATTATATAGTTTGGAAGCAGGAGTACCAGCCCTGATAGCAAAAGACGTTTTCTCTGGTAGGACAGATGATCCTGACAAAGACCTGAAAAGATTTTCACAACGCATCGTCCAGCTTCATTCTGATGCCATGACTAACTAACTAAAACGGTAACCAAAGAAGGGTATCAGCAAATGAGCATAGGAGGCCCCTCCCTTCCTTTCAAGTGTCAGATTTAGTGTTGTATTACCACAATTGTATCGCTCCCAGGAGTGAGAAGCTCAGGTCTGTTTTAGAAAGCCCTTTTGTAGTCACTTATAAGTGAGGGGAGGGGTACTTATTAAGTCCCTTGCTACTGGAGTTACTTTCAACTGAGTCCAGGTCTGATTCCTCTGCCCTTATTCTCCCCCTTACACTCTTAAATGGGGCAATGTTGGACAATTACAAGTTTGATATTGTAATAAGAGTGTATCAGTTCAAAATATGGATGAAAATAAGGACGAAATTGGCCAAAAGACCCTGGCTAATTCTCAGTGGAACCCTTTAAATCAGGGCAATAAATTTATTAATAATACTCGGCCAAATAGCATGAGTTTAGGTAGTTGGATTGAACTGACCCAGCAACAGAATTCAGGGAGTCCCTTCGAGGTTCCTTCTTGTCCCATTAACTCAAAAGCAAAACACCTATGTGGGGACTAGCCCTTTTTATAGGCCTGGAGGGGGTCCTACCAAGCAAATATATTTTACAGCCCGTTAATTGGGTCAAATATATAAAATCATTACCTAATGGACTAGTCTTTCCTGCTCCCAAACCTCCATCAGCTGCTCCATCCAAACAAGGCGAGTTTCAAGAGATCCAATAGGTCATCAGCTCATATCACCTAATTTGGATTTTACTAAGCAATCTGAACTTTGAGCCTCAACATATTATATACTACTATTGACTTATTAAGAGTTTTCTCTTTTCACCCTATCGCTGCTTCTAATGAAATATATAAAAACCAGCCTTTTAGTTTTTATTAGTGTTTTATTTCTATATAAGTGGTGCAGGAATTTTATAGAATAAATTGTTGAAAATTAGATAATACAGGAACCAGCGAGCATCTTCCCTGACTAAAATCCAATATTATGATAATCTAGCTAAAGCAATACAGAGTTTTATAAGGAGTAAGCTGATAAGAAAAATATAGATTTTTCAGACTTCAAAAAAGGTCATATGTATATTTAGACACCAAGAATATTAGTGTTGTGTGGCCATCAAGAAAACTAGATTTAAGAATTGGGACTTTAAAAGTTCTAAAGAAAATATCTGATACTACCTAGCAGATTTAATTGCTTTCTGGTTCAACAGCACATAACACTTTCTATATATTATTTTTAAAACCTCAGAGACTGCCTACACTTTTCCATAAACAAAAAGAAAAAAGATCCTTACCAATAATTTTTTAGATCATGTAGAAGAATATGAGGTAGAAGAAATCCTTAAAGATAGGATTATCAGATGGAAGATACAATTTCTAATCAAATAGAAGAGAGATCCTATAGAAGAAAGTACCTGAGAGCCAGGAGACGATTTGAGAATTGCAAAAAGAATTTGGAGTCAATTGAGAAGACCTTTAGGGAGGGAGAATGTCATAATAGCGATCAAAGTTTAGACCAGCTTGCCAATATGGACGCCAAAGTACCATAAATACAAAACCCAACTGCCAGAGGCACTGCTTCTTGGATGACGTCTAAAAAACTTTAGGGATTTCACCAATGAGCTCCAATAGGACTTAAATATGAAAATAAAACCGGCAATGAACAGATGCTCATGGTCCCAGGCTTATCATGTTTTTGGTGTTTCAAAAAATTGGATCAAGATGAATGGTTTGAACTTTGTCATTAGAAAAATAAGAATTTTTTGAAAACATGATTTTTTATTAGATTTAAAAATGGAAAATCAACTGTCAATTTTCTCTATGTGTTACAACTGCCTAGATAGATAATTGATTTGGGGAGTAGCTTAGAAAGACTATGGATCAGGGGCCCTCAAAATTTAACCTTAACTGGCAAACTTTGAGTGAGGGGAAAAACTAATACAAAATTAACTGACTTCAAAATTTTGTTGGCGGTGGGCTTAGTCAATGTCAGTTTGACCTCAGATGCCCAAATTGTGGTTTCACCACGTTTCCAACGCTTATCATGATGGCTTCTCACCCAATTGGCAGCATGAACCTCCCAAGGCCACCCCACATAGGGGCAGTCCCAAGAGGTTGGGAACAGGTTTGGGATACCCAACCTGCCCATGCCCAGTCGCTTTGGCGTCCGTTTGGCTGAGCAAGTGCAACAAATGATGATCCTTATTTTTGAGGGGAGGATTTTGGGCTAGCGGCAACATTTGAAAATGGAGGTATATGACCACCAAGCTTTGTCCAAAGATGTTTTTGAAGGGAGTTTCAAATCAACAACATTTTCTAATGGCCCAATGCCATTGGGGAGTTTAACCAATTGTTCATCCTTGGACACATTCTTATTGAGAGGTACACGCCCGTTGTGCTTTGTCACCAGAGGGTTTAAAGCAGGTTTTGAATTAATGGCAACATTTTCCAATGGCCCAATGCCATTTGGCGAGTTTTGACAAGAATTCGATGCTTGATTCCTCATTTACTGAATGTGCATGCCCATCAGGCATCATTGCTGAGGGTTTGAGGCTTTTAGACCTTGATTTTGAGGGCTTGTTACCATCAACTTCATATGAACCTTTAGACCCATGGGATGACAATTATTTAGGATTTCAGCACAAATTACCTCAATTTGCCATACTAATTCAGCGGAAGCAAATGTGGAGATAGGCGGTGGAATTTTTAAAGGGAGATCTGTTAGCCATCGCTCATCTATCATATGGATGAGATTACCCTGAGATGAGAGGGACAGCTGCCTTTCTTGGACCCTTCTTTGTGGGCTTTAAGAACACCGCCCAGTCTAAGCATATGAGAAGCTCCCCCAGACTTACAGATATAGTGTCAGGATTGGGATCCTGAACAACTTCTCAGTTCTTCTGAACTGAGTGTTCATTGTCATAATTTCAGTTATATTAAACTTTGCTCAATTCAATTCAAATTAGATTTTTGTTCACTTTATTTGATTTGATTTAGTTCAAAATTTGATATTTGTTCAATTGATTTGTTTTAATTTTGATTGATTATCATTAGCATACAGTTATAGGAATTTGCCTATTTCATAGTTGCATTAAGGGTTTTCCTAAGCACCTTTGGGTCATGTAACTCTAAAACTGTAGTGCATTGTGCAGTACCCTCAATGCATCAATTTATTACCTTACATCCCTAATCAATTGAGTTAATCTACTCTCATTTATTATATTATAAATAAACTAGTCTAACTAAGAGTAATAATAAGCTAATATGAAAGGACTTTAATACAACTTGATATTGATTATCATTTATCTTAACTATGATTATTTAGAACATAGACTTTTAATATAGTTCTTCCTATCCAGTGTGCTGTTATTGTGATGCCAGCTGCCCAGGCCCATCTTCCACATCTCAACCAGAACTCCTTATTGAAATTCTTATTTAATAACTTGCCAAAGGGGTTACCTTTCTCCAAGCCAACAAACATTATGCCTATCATGTACCACTATGCACCCCTTTTATTCTAGGGTATATAGTAGTGTACATGATTCTCTTAATTTCAGAAATAATTTAGGATTGTCAAGAGAGTGTCTATAACTCTCCAAAGCTCAGCGTGGTGGTGCTTTGTGCACAGGATCGACGCAAGGGAACTAGTAAGCGTTGTTATAATAGAAATATAAAAGCAGAGGTTGCTTGAGCTAAAGAGGCTTAGGGCGAGGGTGTTGAGAGTGGTAAGAGTAATAACGAGTCATATCATTTGCCAAATGTGGCCATACCCCAGAGGGCTGTTACTAGATAAGATTGGTACAGTGGTAAGTTGCACTGGTGGCTGGGTTTGGAGGGAACCCGGTAGGATTTGCGGTGTACCTGAAGCTTTGATAATTTCGAATAAAATAAACTGGTTCACATTTCACAAAACCTCCTCAAAGAGGTCTGCACACAGGTGCACCCAATTCAACATATGTAAAGTGTAAAATAATGGAAGGGTTTATTGGGAAAGACGACCAACGAGAAATGTTGGCCTCAAGCAAAGATACTTAAGCCAGCTTGGGGAAATTTTGGAATGGAGGAAGTAATCCCAAGACTTGATGCAATAATAGGCGCACACTTCATTCTGAAAGGGTTGCATACCTTGAAATTGATTTTACTCTAGTAATTGACTTAAGTGAATCTGATTCAAGCTCAAAATTTTGTAAATGGAATGGGTTTTGAACCCCCATTCCCCAATGAACTGAATTGTCCCGTTTTCTTCAGATTTTAGACTCGTTTGTTTTAACCCTAGAGCTGGGATAGGGGTTGGGCTTTAGGCACATCTTTTGTCTCAACTTGGGCGTACCATCCTGTACACAGCGTTGATCCAAGGTGTGTTTGAGATCAGGGAGGGCCTGAAGTTTCACCTTATGGACCTCCTGCCGCCCAGCCTTGTACCTGCTGTTGTTCCCTTCTGTAAAGTTATGTAAACATGACATTACCTTCTCCTCTTTTTTGTGCTCCACCACCCTCCAGTGGCATTTGCCAAGGAAAAAGTATTTATGGGCAGGAGACAACTTTATGGCAGAAATGGCTTGGTTAAACTTTGATCCTGCAGCCTTTGGGAAACGCTCATGGAATGCTACAATTAACTTTTGGGCATGGGCGCAATCGTGCGCTGGGACCTAACTGTTCTCTGCTGCGTCAAATTCTTCCAGGATACAAGATACTTGAGTCTTCTTCTTAACCAATATGAGGCCACAATCTCCTACAATTCCCATTCTGATGCCTCAGCCACGAGATAAGCTTTGGGAGTCTCTGGAGGGGGACCCTAAACAACGTGAGCTCCTTTTCATGAAATACTGAAAAGATTTTAGATGAGGGGGAAGATCCAACTGGTACAAGGCGTGGACCACCTTTTTGACAACGCGGTATGGCACAATCCTCTTTGGTCCCAGTTTTTTACATGGTTGCTTGATAGGGATGTTTTTAGCATCCAGAATCATGAGATCTCCTTCTTTGTACGCAGATCCAACCCGTCTCTTACCATAAGCATACTCCTTGTATGCCTGAAGGACTGCATCTAAATTCGTTCTCACCCCTTTGTGTACTTTCTTAATCATTTTTGCAAAGTCACCACCGCTTCCACCTTTGACACACAACTGGGCTCCATGTTGAAGGCAGGATTGAAGCCATAGTTGGAGAAGAAAGGGGAACAACCGATTGATGAATGTTGTGTGTTGTTATAACTGAATTGGGCCATGGTAAGATGGGAAGTATAATATGAGTGATCTGTGGCAGTGTAACACCGCAAGAACTGTTCAAGGCACTGGTTCACACGTTCAGTCTGCCCATCTGATTGGGGGTGGTAGGCAGTTGAATGGCAGGGATGGATTTTCAGAGCCTTACACAACTCTCTCCAAAAGACAGAGGTAAACTGGGGTCCCCTATCGCTTATTATTACCTGAGGGATCCCATGAAGAGAGAACACATTTGCAACAAACAGCCTAGCCATTTCTGCCACGGTGACTGTGGTTCTGCAAGGGATAAAGTGGGCAAACTTTGTAAAGAGGTTCACCACCACCATGATAGCATCATAGCCATCATATACAGGCAATTCAACAATTAAAATCAATTTGATAGGGAAGTCCAAGGCCCATCAGCTTTTTGAAGTGGTGCCAACAAACCTGCGAGGGGCTGGTGATTTAGTTTCATTTAGTTGCAGACTAGGCACTCCTTACAATATCTGCCTATATGAGTGGCTAATCCCTTCCAATTGTAAGTACAGCGGATAAGCTCAAGGGTCTTCTCTTTCCCAGGATGACCAACCGTGATTCCGTCATGATGGTCCCAGATGATTTCTAGGCGCAGTGGTCCAGCAGGAACCCATAGGCGCCCCTGAAACCACACAATCTTATCCTTTATGTGATAACCTTTGGTAATATCCTCCTGATTCAACGCTCTCTTTGCAAGAACCATCATATATTTGGCCGACAAAGGTTGAGAAATGACAATATTTCTAAACATACCATATTCCTCCGCATTTTCTAAGGGGGCGAGCGCTGGCTCAATTTCCAAGGGAGAGGAAAGTGGAGACACAACCTTACCCAGGGGAATCATTAAATAGGTATTATGTACCTCATCCTTCTTTGGATTAGGAGCTTGTGCAGGGTTATGGCTCAAAGCACCCGCCAAACCATTCTCCTTGCCATTGTTAAAGTCATAACGCAAATTGGGCAAGGGTCTCATGCCAGCAGGTTTGCCGTGGGGCTAAGACATGAGGTGCGCGGTAGTACAGTAAGGCACGGTGACATGTACATATGCAGAAGGGTTGGGATAAGCCATGCAAGCGATGACACCAATAGGTCAGCGCTCAACCATTGCTAATAACTCTATATCATATACAGCGTAGCTTAACTCTGGGAGAGACATCTTCCTAGATATATATGCCACTGGATGCTCTATTCCGTCTTCACCTACTTGTAATAGGGCTGCCGCTATGGTAAAGTTGGAGGCATCTGAAGCAACAATAATCTTTTTCTTGGGGTTGACATGGCGAAGAATGGAAGTGGACAGCAATGTACACTTTACTGCTTGGAAGGCATCCTCCAAAATGGGGGACGACTGAAGTACTTTTTCCCCACTTGCCTTATACAAAGGCGCGGCAACTTCAGAAAGATTTGGTGTGGACTTCTTGAGGAATGTGCACGTCCCTAAAACGTTTCTCAATTCTTTAACTGAAGTTGGAGTAGGCCACTCACAAATCCTTTTCTCATTGTCTGGATTTATCATGTGGCCTTGGGCAAACACGACGTTGCCCAGGAAGGTGACCTGGAACTTAAAGAACTCACACTTACTATTTTTTAACGTAAGATTGGCAGCCCTCAAACGCTCCACCACCTGCTAAAGATGTACTGCATGAGATTCATTGTCAGGGGAAAATCCCAAAATGTCATCCATATAAGCTACCGCGCTTACCCCCAACAGGTCCCCCAAAGCTGCATTAATATGACGTTGAAAGATAGCAGAGGCATTTTTAATCCCAAAGGCAATAGCCCAAAATTTGGAAGATTCCTTTTCTGGTACAGAATGCGGTCAACCACTCCTGGCCCTTCTTGATACGGATATGATTAAATGTGTTTAAACAATCCAACTTGGAGGAGACTCGTGCCTTCTCCACATAGCGTGCAATCTGTCAAAGGGGAGGGATGTAAGTCTGGTACAGTGACGTTGTTGAGATTCCCATAATTTACGCAGGGGCGTAAGGTACCATCGGCCTTCTCAACAAAGAGAAGTGGGGAACATACAGGGGAGGTTCGCTGAAAAATAGCACCTTTGGCTAACTTCTCCTTAACCAGACATCTAAGGCCTCTTCCTCCCATACCGTCAATGAATAAATAAGGGAAGATATACGCACCAAATCAACAGTGAGCTTGAACTTGCAATCAAACTCTGAATGATCCAATAGTGCATTGACTGAAGCTGAATCAAATGAAGATTCCAACCCCTCCAAACAGGAAGGTAAGGGAACCTCCAAAGTGGGCTTCAACAACGGGGCAATACTGAGAGTGTGAATATTGGGCCAGTGGAGCAAATCGCCCTGAAAGTTGTCTTTGGCAAAGGAACAACCACTTGCGACCATTATTCAAAGTTAGGGATAGGTTTTCACTTTCAAGTTAGTCCTGATGTCAAACTTACGCCGCCACTCTACACCATGAATGATGGGGTACAAGAAGTTTCTGATAGCTTGGAAGTGGTCAGATAATTGATATGTTCCCACTTGAAAGTCCACTAACCCCATGATATTCAGTGTGGGAATACTTTGAGGAGCCCATCCTCTAACCATACCACCTGGCAAGTAACTCAGCTCAAGATAGTCGGCTAGGTTTTGGTCCATAAAATTCTCAGAGGCTCCAGTATCCACCAAAATAGTAGCTCTGATTTTCCCTAAGGGGGATGAAAGGATAGCAGTCAGTAGAAAATAGACTTGAATGGTCTTTGTTTATAGTCAAAAACGCCAACATTTTACCACCAAACGCCTCTTCAGGGTCTAACATTCCCCCAGGGTACATATTAATCAAAGAATGGTGAGGGATATTGGGCCACTTTTACTACTGAGGCCACATATCACACCATATCCTCAGCAACTACATAAACGTTTTTGTATTGTAAATGTAATATATTCTTCACCTCCTGGGTTCCGCAGATCATGGTTGTGGTCCATCGTGGGTCTTCTGGGGTGATTTGATACAATTAAATGGAGTCCATATATGAGCCATATGGGAAAAGACATGGCTTGGTAGTATATAAGGAAACGTTGTTTAAAAACGCATTTTAGTCATGAATGAAACTATCCTCATTTTGACAACAGGTTGTATGACGTTATCCAAGGCCAACACCATCAGGACCTTTGTTGATGATCTCTCCTGCACCATCCAAACGTGGTGCCAAAAAGAAAAAAATGCATTCATTTTATTAAATTTGGTGGATATTCAGGGAATCATGACTCTTGGATTGCAAAGTGACTGTATCTAGCAGGTACGGGCATGAAGTGTGAGTACCTTCAGGTCAGAGGTAGCGATAATGCTGGACTGCTCCAAACCTCAGCAAAATGCAAAAAGGCTGGTGAGCCCCACTGCGGCCATGGCCACCAGCTGCGCACACCGTGTGCACTTTGCAAAAGTCCCACATGTAAAAGTTCACGCGCATAAAGATAAGTGGTTGGTCGTCTAATGTCAAGAGTTTGTCTATAACTCTCCAAAACCCAGAGCTGTGGTGCTTGGTGCATAGGACCAACGCAAGGGAACTAGTAATCATTGTTATAATAGAAATAGCCTAGCAGAGGTTGCTTGAGCTAAAGAGGCTTAGGGCGAGGGTGTTGAGCATGGTAAGAATAGTAATGAGCCATACATTTGCCAAACGTGACCATCCCCCAGATGGCTGTTACTAGCCAAGTTTGGTACAGTGGTAAGGTGAACTGGTGGCTGGGTTTGGAGGGAACCCGGTAGGACCAGCAGTATACCTAAAGTTTTGATAATTCTAAATAAAGTAAACTTGTTCACATGTCGAAAAACCTCCTTGAAGAGGTCCAAGCACAGGTGCATCCAAGTCAACATATGTAAAACGTAAAATAATGCTAGGGTTTATTGGGAAAGATGACCAATGAGAAACGTTGATCTTGAGCAAAGATACTTAAGCCAGCTCAGGGAAATTTTGGAATGGAGGAAGTGGTCCCAAGACTCGATGCATTAATTGGCGCACACTTCAGTCTGAAAGGGTTATATACCTCAAAATTAATTTTACACTAGTAATGACTGAAGTTAAATCCAACTTGAGCTCGAAATTTTGTAAATGCAATGGGTTTTAAACCCCTGTTCCCACAATGAACCGAATTTTCCCTTTTCATCAGACTCAAAACTCATTTGTTAACCCTAGAGCTGGGATAGGGGTTGGACTTTTAGGAACATCTTTTTTCTAAACTGGGTCATACCTCACCCGTACCCAGTGTTGATCTGAGGTGTGTTTGAGATCAGGAAGGGCCTGGAGCTTCACTTTCTGGACCTCCTGCTGCCCAGCCTTGTACCTGCTGTTGGTCCCTTCTACAAAGTCATGTAAACATAACAAGGATGATACTCTCTTATTTCTCACCTTGTTTTGGATTTTTGGCATTAAAAAGTCTTGCTGGTGCTTTTTGACCTTGAATACAGCAATCTGTTTATGGGTTTTTCTCACCACTTATAATAAAATAACAAAAACTAATAACTACTAAAAAGTCCGAGTTTTATAGGTTTTTTAGTGATATAGGTGGGGTAAAGAAACAAACATTCTTAATAAGTCAATACTTAGTATTTAAAGTATTAAGGCTTGAAGTTTGGATTGATTAGTAAAGTCCAAATAAGGGAATATTGATATTTGACCTATTGGAGCTCATAAGCCTCACTTCGCTTTGATGAGAAGGCTATGCAGAGCAGGTAAGTTAAGTCCATGTGGTAATGTTTTCATGTATTTCACCCCATAAGTGGGCTGAAAAATTTTGGCACTTAGAAAGACACCCTCTGACACTATAAAAAGGGATGGTCTCTATGGTGTAGGCTGTACTAAAGTGTAAGTGGCCTGGAGAGGAGCTTACAATGAACTCCTCAGTTTGGCTGATGATTTGGTGCAATACAATCGCTTGAGCTCATTTTGTGTGCTCAATTAATATTAGAACTGTTACCCCAATTTGAGGGATTCTGGGAATTAATCAGGTCTTTTGGCCGATATGTTTATTATCTTTGTTAGATTTTTAACCAGGTGATATTTCTCACATATTAATGAAATCAGTATAATAATTTATCCTTATGCCCCATGTCGCTGATGCTCCCACCCCAATGCTGTCCGCCATGGTCCACCAGCTAAAGTGGGCACTGTACAAAAGTTTCCCCAAAGCCTCCTCGCCATCTGATATCGCTTCCTAGGCTGATAACCTAGGGGCTATATTAGGATTTTTTTTAATATATATAAATACAGTAGTTTGGCCCATTTGCAAATAAAGATGCGTGGCGGCTTCCCCTTTTGGGTTGGACACCACTAGTACTAAAAAAAGTATAATAATTTACAGAGGATGATTGCCAATCAGTATACTAATTTTAATTCCATTTAGTACAAAAAAAAGTATACTAATTTTAATTCATTCTTTAATGATAATTTTCCAATTTGTGCTCCCCATTTTGTTGGGTTGATCTGTCTTGATTCGCAGGTTTAAAAAGTATTGGGGATCATCCCAATAGGAAATTAATGGGTCTTAACACTGGCAACTGAGGCTGAGGATGTCATTAGAATTAATATTATCAATTAAGTTGACGAATTGCTAAAATTTGATGTCAAAAAGTATCAGGAAATAATCCTGATAGAGATTTCAGCAAATTTTGACACTGGCAACGTATGCCAAGGATGTTGAACTAACTAACAATGATCATTTTAAGTTCATCAGGCTCTTATCCTGGCGCCAACTCCATGTGAAGATGATTGTGGAATTTCCAGCAGAAAGTTAAATACAATTTAGAGCACTGGAGACTTATGCCAAGGATGGCAGACCATTTAATATTAATTAAATAAGGACAAATTGCTTTTTGACTTTGTGAGAGTATTGGGAACAATCCCTCAACAGCATTTTGGTTTAGTTTGACACTGGAAACCTATGTTGAGGATGTCAATATACTTAAATTAATTCATATTATGACAAATCAAGGAGTGATGTAATTATGGACATTTGAGGATGATGATTATCGCCAGTGAGAGTGCTGACAAATAATAAGCAGGGTGAATCGCCAGTGAGTGCTGACGATGCTGGAAATAAATGCCAATGATGTTACCATGAAAGAGATGCTCATAAATAGTTTGATCTCCTCTTAATAAAAGTATCTTCAAAGCTTCAAACATAATATTTTTGTCCATCTTTATTAATTTTTGAGTTAAAAGTAGTTAACTTAGCTTGTAGAGGTGGAACTCAAGACCCCAGTTGTTAGGTGCTGGGTTAAAACACCTGGAGTGGTCAGCGCAACCAACTCCTAACCTTGAACTAGATGGAAACCCTGCAGGAACTTGGGCAACTGGCAGCAACAACGAAGGACTGGAAGAATTGAAGGGGAGGAAGCCTGAGGGAGTCAATATTGGCTGCTGAACCACGATCATTGACCATGTCCTAAAGTGGACCTCTGAGCCATAAAGAGTGGTCAAGCCTCAGAAGGAGAAGTTGGTTTTCTGGATTAGTGGGTTGCCCTGAAAATTTTAGGGAAAGGCCACCAATGATTATGAAAAATCAAGGGCCAGCAGTCTTCATACTGTTTGGCCTAGAACACTAAAGAAGTTACCTGTCATTGAGAATGAAAAAATCTCAACAATTTCCTCTGAACCACTCTTATCAATACATCAGACTTGTATTTGTCTGACACCTTGCACAAGTTCTCATGTTTGGATTACCATTTACCACAAACCTAACTGGATTTAATTTCAAGGCTTTTATAATCCATATCATAAAAAATCACCTTCAAGCTTGTGCTTTACAGCTAAGTCCAACAATACCGCCTCATCTTTACAAAAATTCAGAAAAATCAAAATAACTGATCTTTTATGACGTCCCAAATACTAAAAATAGATTTGCTAATGATTTTGAAACCTTGACCCCAATTTTACTGTCAGGAAAGTGGCAGATAAAGTTTAGACTGTCATTCCAGTCAAAATGCATATTTAAAAAGTGTGAGCCAGAATGTCAGGGGCAACACTGCTCTAAAACCATTAAATGTTCTGGGAGATAAGTAATCAAGGAGTGAAAAGGGACATGAATGTAAAAAGCAAACTAAGGAAGAAACCAGGCTGTTACATCCCATGGGCCAATGTGCTTAGGATTAGAAAGTTGCAAGATTGTATTGGGTGTTTAGTTTCCCCCATGGGGGAACTAGGTATGGCATCATTGGCAATGGTGCAGATTCTCTCCTGGAGCAGGGACAATGTTGCCATAAGATGCCTAGATCCCGGTGCAGATTGCCTCAGCGATTGGGGAGAGTTACCCAAAGTTCTTGACACAATAGTCCCAATTAACTGCGGTGGGGACCTTAGTTAATAACATGACTGGGATAGCTCTGTTGATATGAGGCCCAAGAGGCCAAATTGCAGATTTCAAGTGGGTTTAGCAAATAAAAATTCAAATTAGTATTATAAATTGGAGTGTGGGAAGAATTTTGATAAATTTAAATAAAGAGAATTGACCATCAATTTTCTCAGTGTGTTATGACTGCTTAAATAACCAATTCAATGGGGAATAACGCGGGAAAATGTGGGATTGGGGCCCTCAAGACTCAACCTAAACTGGCGAACTTCAAGCCAGGGGACTAACTATTTGATTTTAAAATTATCAGTAGTGGGCTGATAAATTATCAGTTAGTCCACGGACTCCCAAATTGCAGATCTACTACGGTTCTGACAATTTGAGCAATGGCGCTTTGTCCAATGGGCCATAGGAACCTTCCAAGGTCACCCCATGTAGGGGCAGTCCCAAAAGGTTGGAAATGGTTTCAGGGCGCCCAACCAACCTGCACCCACTCACTCTGGAGTCCGTTTGACCAGGCGAGATTTAAAGGACAAAAATTTTTAATTTTTGGAGAGAGTTCAGAGCTGACAGCGACTTTTAACAATAGCTCAATGCTATTGGCGAGTTTTACCAAAGATTTGACATTAGAAGCTTTATTTTGCTGAAGTTACATGTCCGTCAGGTTTTGTTACCAATAGTTTAGTGCTGTCTAGCCTTGATGCCAATGGCTTGTTGTCATTGCCTCATTCAACCCCTTCACCTCATGTGGGTGCTTCTCTGATAACTTGACAGAAATTTTCTTAATTCGCCATACTAATTAGGCTGAAGTTAGTACTAAGTTAGATGGCGGGGTCCTCAAAAGTAAGCCATGTCCCAACGCTCGTCCACCACATAGGCAAGGTATCCCTGGGAAACAAGAAAATATGGCCTTCTCAGACCTCTTAAATGAGAAAGGGAACGCCACCTGGTCTAAGCAGAGGGAAAGCTCCCCCAAATTTACATTTACCCTCCCTCCCTCTATTTACCCAATATTACTTTCTGATTCTTTTGATAATTTGCTTTTGATCAAGCGCCAGACCTCCAAGGATGGAGCGCGCCTAAATTTGGGTGAATTTTAATAATTTTAAAGAAAAATAAATTTGGGGCAGCCAAAAAATGGCGTGCCCATCACCTCCTCAACCTCAATTCTCTCACCACCTCGTAAATTAGCCCTCTCCCACCCACCGTTCTTATGCCAACTCAAGAATTAACCCTCTCCACTTAAGCCAAGTTTGGAAACCATCAGCTGGAGAAGATTCTGACCCCAGAGCTGCAGAACCCAAGTACAGTGTCACAAGCTGTAACCCTCCTTTCCCTACATAAAGGCTAGTGCCCTTACTAATGAGGGTACTAGACTATTTCATTTTCCTAGTTTCATTTTATTTCTAATAAAAATATTTACCCTCTTACCATTTAATTTATCATCTTAAAGCATGTTTGAGCATCATGGTACCCACCAAAACCATTTTGGTGCAGCTACAAAAATGGCGCTCCCCTCATTTACTAGAGGGCTTTGGGGCCACCTTGAAAGCAGTTGCTTGGGCACTATGATGGCTGAATGGAAACCTGCCAGAGTGCAACCAGAGCAAACTTGGGCTCACTAAAACCAAACATTGATGACATAGTAAGCAAAGATGCTTGAGGGCTGACATGAGCAAGTTGTACTAATACAGGGTAGGGAGAAAGGTTGACAGTGTATGATTTAGATTGAGAATGATGCATAGATATATAAGCTTGATCTATAAGGGAAGACTCAGCTTTAGTCAATATAAGAGGATTAGAATTGAATATAGAATTTACACCAATATGCATGGTGAGTTTAAACTTGATTGCCTTAGAAATTAATATAAACCAAGGTTAATTTATAGAGTTCACCAAGGTCTTTAACCCAACTTCAGCAATTTAAAAATTAAATATGAGGAGTTAATATCAGCCAGTACAGCCTAGATGACCATATAGGTGTCAATATGGATAATCATACCCTTGAGCTAAGAAGCTATAGCTTTTACAAACTTATTTTTTAGAATGGTAAAAAGCCGTTAACTTAATAATAAATATTTTAAAGAAAATGTTGCATAATAATCATAGCATAAGATTTTATGGTAAAGTTTAGTATAGATTTAGAAATATAGATAACTGGTATACCCATCCTTTATTATTATAAGATTAAAAAAAGTTTGGATGAGTTAGCAACAATGAAAGGATCAGGGTCTAGTCAAACTATTGATTAGCAGATCAAATGCATATCTTTTATGGTACAGATGTCACTGTATCACTAGGTCTTAATGACTGAGTTTGAGCTTGATGGAACTTATAGTTGTTAAGCTTAAAGATTTATCTAAATAAGTGACTATTGCTAAATATAGGATATCTTAAATTTATATGTAAGTAGAACACCTGAAACCAGCATGGTCATATTCTAGTTAAAAAACAGGTCAAACACTAACTTAACATGCGCCAAAAAGTAATTTTCACACCAATACTATAGTATTTTGTATGACAATTTAAAATCCTTACACAAGGTTAGCAACAGTTCTAGTCTATATGGTAGAAGTTTGTTAGTTAAATAGGGCCATAATTTATTATAGATTTGGCTTAGAGACTATAATGATCATGTATGGATTCCTTGTAAAATAAAAGTAAGGGATGCAGTGAGAAGCTTGAAAGATATTTTGATACTGTAATACCATTGGCGGACAGATTATAGTATCTTTATTCAATATTTTTGGAATAGTAAATTAATTGAGGAGCAGAATATAAATCAAGATTAGTGTATGTCAAAGTAGTAATTTTGTATAAGTTAATGTAAAAATAAAGAAGGTTACATAAAGAAGGCTAAGAAAATTAAAACAGAAAGTTAAATAAGAGTTGCCTTTAAGCTTATAAGCTATATAAAATTCATTGATCTAGGCAAATACCAATTAGCAATAATTGTTCCAACTTTATAGTAAAGCCTATATAAGGTACTATACTGTACATATTGATCTTTAACCAAGTATTGCAAGCTAAACTAGTATAAAAATATCTGATGATCAATATGATGTTCTTTACTAACGTTGATAGATATGGTAAATTAGCAACTACTAAAAAGCAAAGTTAAGCATTTAACTAGTACAAAGCATAGTGAGAGTGTGTTTTAGAATATAACACCTTTAAACTATCTGATGTGGGTTGACTTGAGGACAAATATCATTTTAAGAATCCAACTAAACGTTGGGGCCATATATACAGTTATATGGTTTCATGAAACTGTTCCATTATCTAACATAATACTATAAAGCTACGCCTCATAATAACTCAGTAAAGCATAATGTTATATTAAAATGAACAAGTATTAACTATATAATAAGATCAATCAAAACTATTTCAACTCTTTTATATAATAATTAAAGAAGATCTCCTGTGATCTAAAGGACGCTAACCATTACTTATGTTAAGCTAGAATATACATCTATGGTAGGTGGGCATATTTCAAATAATCTTTTAATACTTTTTATGTCTAGAATCATAGATATGAATAATTATATGTATAAACGTAAAGAGAATTATATAAAGGTAAGGCCAACTAAAAAAGTCTAAATCTTATTCTGTAAAACATTCTCTGCTTTTATTAAAATATACATTTTGAACAATTTTTTTGTAGGTAATAGTTGACTATATCTTAGAATACAGTACTATCATATTAGTAAGCTCTTAATCTGCTTTTAGTGGAGTATCTACAAGCTTGCCTTTCAAATACTAACTCTAAGTTTGATTGTTTCAAGATATATGCAGTTTCCTTCCTATACACTTCTAATTGTAACTTTCTAGTATTCTGTAAGAATAACAGATTAGTGAATATATTGACAAGAAAACCATAACACTGGAAAGATTTCTATAAGTTATATACTGTAATCAAAGTGATTCTCCCTAGGAACCTAGTAAAATACACTAAACCTCACTGAACTTATACAAGGAAATTGGGCCGCAGGGGTCTTTTCCATTAAGTCCCTCGGCACAATGTGGTAAATGGAAAGGAATTTAAGGTTTAAAATATGAAACATCAAATATTATTCTTGATATGTTTCCAAAATACTTTCCACAGAGAATCATAAGTAATAAGGTCCATACGAGGAGGAGAATAAGCATGTTGTGCCATGGTTACATGACATCATCGAGGGAACCAACTGCTAAGATAAGACTAAAAATTGGGAGTCCAAAAAGTTCAATCTTGAGGACCTCCTGACTTAAAGCATACCTTGGACCAACGCTGGGTGCAGGCTAGATATGCCCTGCTTGGTTCAAGGGAAGTGCATGTTGCCCAGCCCTGAGCTACATCAAGGGCATTAAAATGCACTAATTTCTTCTTAACAATGATGGTTCAGTTTGGTTGCTCAGAGAACGGAGGTTCAAACCTGTTAAATTTTCAACATTTCCAAATCAGGACGGCTCAGCCTGCAATCATTAACTCAAGTTGAATAAATCTTGAGCAACAGTACCCTGGCTGATGGTAGGGTCGCTGATTGGTTTGTTTAAGCTTGGCATCATTTTCCCTAATTGACAACTCGCCTCCTCTTGTTTAAAGTAAGGTTCTTGAAGCCAACTTTCCTTGTTGGTCATCTCCCTTATAGAAATTTCCCCATTAGTTTACATTGTTTAAAATAGTTCCTTGGGAGAACCTGTGTGCTGACATCCTTGGGGAGGCCTCTGACAACGGTGGCATTTTTATTTACACTAGGTATCTACCTGATCTGGTGCACCTCTGGGCCCCCTGGTCCCCTCCAGAATGAGGCACCCAAGCCCTCCAGCACCAATCTCCGCTTGGGTTTATACTCCCATTTGGGATCCATCCAAGTGTTGTTTTTTATTTGTTACCAACTACTATACACCGCATTGTACACCTTTGCCCTGAGTTATTTTGGCCCTGACATCGTCCCTGGTGCCCTGTTTACCATACTCCTAATGACTGGTTCCCTGTCAGTGTGGCTGTGCATCTTTCACCAACTTGATGAGAATGTGAGAGTTACAGATACTCTCTTGACATTAGATGACCAACCAACTTTTTCGCACACTAGAATTATATGTATGGGACTTTTCAAAGTGTTAATTGGATGCACCAACTGTTGGTCATGGCCGTGGTGGGGCTCACCACCATTTTCTCAAATTGCTAATGGTTGGTACATCTTAATGTTCTCCTTACTACCTCCAACTGGGGAGTACTCACCCTTTTTGCTCATACCTGATGGTTTTGGACGGTTTGCAATCCAAGTGTTGTAATTCCCTGACTTTCCCCCAAAATCAACGAAAACATGATTATTAAAATGATTTTTTCTCAGCAATGCATATAAATGGTGCAGGCAGGATCATCAATGAATGGCCTGGTAGTGATGGCCTTGGATAACAATACACAACTTTCTACCAAAATGGGTATGGGGTCGTTCACATCCCAAAATGCGTTTTATAATGCCAAATTCTTATACAAAAACGAGCCAAGTATCATCTCTTGTGGCTCTAATTTGGAACCTATTTCAGTATATTAAATTACCTCAAAAACCGCGCTTGACCCCTATCATGATCAGAAGAACACAAGCTGTGTAAAAGGTCTTATTTCTTCAATATAAAATGTTTATGCAATTGCTGAAGATATGGTGGGATATTTGACCTCAGTAGTAAGAGTGGCCAACTATCCCTCTTCATTTTATAATCTGGAAACGTACCCTGGAGGCATGCTTAAGCCTGATGAAGAGTTTTCTAAGAAGGTTTTGCGTTTTCTGCTTTGTGTAAAATCATCCAGTATTTTTTTGTTGACCACTACACTTTCATCCCCTTTATGGAAGATCAGCAAAATTTTTGGGGGATACAGAAGCCTCTGAGAATTTTGTTGACCAAGACCTGGTTGACTACATTGAGTTGGATTACTTGTCAGGTGGTATGGTCAGGGGAGGGGATTCCCAAGGTATTCCTATGCTGAAAGTTCTGGGGTTAGCAGATTAACAAGTTGGAAAATACCATTTAGATGACCTCTTTCAAGAAATCAAAAACCTCTTGTACCACTATTTTGGGTGTAGAGTGGTGGCAAAAGTTTGACGTCAGAACCAACTTGAAAGACAATACCTTGTCCTTAACTTTGAATCATAGTCATGAATTAGTGTCCCTTTATCAGAAGCAAACTCTCAGGGTGATCTCCCCCACTGGCCCAATATTAACACTCTCAGTCTTGCTCCCTTGCTGAAGCCCTCTCTGGAGGTACCCTTACCTTCCTGTTTGGAGGAGATGGATTTTTCTTTTGATGTGGCCTCAGCCAATGTAATACTAGCTCATTCAGAGTCTGATTGCAAGTTCAAGATCACCGTTGATTTAGTGCATATTTTTCTCCCATTTCTCATTTAATTGTACGTGAGGAAGCGGCCTTAGATGTGTGGGTTATGGAGCAGTTAGCTAAAGGCATGATATTTCAGCGTACCTCCCCAGTATGCTCTCCACTTCTCTTTGTGGAAAATTTAGATGGTATCTTAGGCCCATGTGTAGACTATGGGAATCTCAACAACGTCACCGTATCAGACTTGCATACCATACCATTGCATTCTCATATTGCTCGCTATGAGGGAAAGCAAAAGTCTTCTCCAAACTGGATTGCTTAAATGCGTTCAATAAGATCTGTTTTAGAAGGGCCAGGAGTGGCTTATTGTATTCCACACTCAAAAAGGATCTTTTTTTAATTTCTATTCCCTTTGGGCTGAAAAACGCCTGAGTATATTTCAACGCCGTATAGATATGGCTTTGAGAACCTGCTGGGTGTGTACGCAGTGGCTTACACAAATGATATCCTGGTGTTTTCCCCAATCAAGATTTATGGTATACACTTGTGGCAAGTGGTGGAGAGTTTGAGGGCAGCCAATTTTATGCTGAAAATCAATAAGTTTGATTTCTTTAAGTCCCTTGTCACCTTCCTGGGAAACGTCATGTTTGATCAAGGCCACATGATAACTCCAGACAAGGAGAAGGCAATTTGTGAGTGGCCCACACCAACTTCATTCAAAAAATTGGGGAATTTTTTGGGGACGTGTGCGTTCCTTAATAAATTTACACCAAATCTTTATGAAACGGCGGCGCTCTTATACAAGGCGAGTAAGCAAAAGTGCTCCAGTGGTCCCCAACTTTGCAAGATGCCTTCCAAGAGGTAAAGTACATCCTGGTGTCTACATCCATACTTCACCATGTCGACCCCAAAAAGAGTTTATTGTGGCTTCTGATGCCTCCAACTTCATCATAGTGGCGGCTCTATTAAAAGTAGGAAAAGATGGAATAGAGCATCTGGGGGAAATTTTTCCAGAAAGATGTTTCTGCATGAGTTAAACTACTCCATATATGATAAAGAGTTATTAGCAGTGATTGAGGAGATAATATAATAGCATCATCACTTGCATGGCTCATCACAACCCTTACATGCACGTACTGATCACCATGCCTTGTTGTACTACTGTGCATCTCATGTCTTGACCCCATGGCAGACCAACTGTCATGAGACCCTGGCCCAATTTGCATTTTCTAATGTGTTTACAAAGGGAAAGGAGAATGATTTGGAGGATGCATTGAGACAAAACCCTGCACTAGCACCAATCATAAGAAGGTAGAGGTACACTGTACCCACTTGGTGATTACACTGGGTAAGATTGTGTATCAAATTCCCTCTTCCTTAGCCCACTGGCCAGCACTTGCTCATCTGGAAAATATGGAGGAATATAGTATGTTCAGAAAGGTAGTCCAATTACAACCTGTTATAATTTTGGGCGATAGATTTGCTGTGCTGGAAGAGTTTAGCAGAGGGTTGAACACACTGAGCAATAGGACGTTGATATGGAGAATTCCAGCCTTGAAACATACTTAAATAAATATACACATATGGAGCAATTGCTAGCAACACTTCTATATTTTATTGCAATAATATCAGCGGATACTTCTTTCTGCTCAACATCACTTTTGAGCGATTTTGAAATAAACAGTTGTTTTTCCACCACTAACTCACTGCATCAATTACCCAATTTATGTACTAAGATCCACCATTGGCTGCCCCAGTGTGAGGCAGTGGGGCTCCACCCACTAGCGCTTACCTCCCAGCAGGCAAACATGTGCGGACTGATTTGTCCAGTCTTCCAAATACATCCAGTCACTATGTCCCTCTAAGGGACTTAACACTCCATCTCACACAACTCCGCCCAACCCACCCCCATCCCTTAGCCCTATCTCGATCCACTATCCACTTTTGCCTCCAAGTCAAGTATGGATATTTCTTCCCATATGCTGACAAAGCGATAATTGAGCTGGCACTTCCACCTTCGCACTGGCAGAATTTATAGACTTCCACCCTTTATAAGAATTATTTTGACATAGGCTTTCCCACCAAAGAGGACACGGCCGCTGCAGCAGCTACGCTTTTAATATAAAAACACCTCTATTACCACCACCCAAACACGTCTCCTAGATGATACCACACTTGTGGTGACCTTTGAAAACCTCCCCTCCAACCTTCACCCTTAAACCCTTTATATAGAGTTGATGTCAGGGCTGTCCACTTACGGCAAAAACCCTTCCTCCAATTAATTGTCCCAAATGGTGCCAAGCGCCTCACGGCACCTCTGCAATGGCCACCATTACCCCCCACCAGCTGAACATGACTCAGCACATCCCACCACGTTCCTATATCCCATCTTCACCCAACCATTTCTTTTAGGCTTACATTGACAACAGTCGCACAATTTCTACCCTCTGCCATGAGTTGGACCACACAAAAAACATGTAGATACAGTTCAAAACCTGAAAACATGGCCAACTCCACCCATGAGGACACAACTGCGTTCAAGTAGAGATTTTGGCTGCCCTCACTCCCCAAGGTTGAGCACTCAATGAATCAGCAACAAAATTGAGCAACCAAAATCCAAGCTGGCCAAATCCAAGCCAGCCAATCTACACCCATGTCAACCAATTTAGAGCAGGTTGGACCCATGTTCAGCCCAAAAAACTCCCGCCCTAAAACTTACCCAACCACAGACACTATCCCTCGCATATTACCAAATCAACCAAAATCCCTGGGACTTATTGGATGAAGTGACCAAATCTGGTGAAATTTTCCCACAACTGAGTTATCCATTTGATTTAGAACCTTATCTGAGTTCAGACTTTAATGCCTCAGCCCTGAACAACCAATATGTCTCCAAACCAAATACTACTCCTTTCCAAAATGACCACCAGCTTGCCGAGGCCATGGTGGCCTCACTCAAAAATCGCCATCTTTGCAGAAATGTATCAAAATCTGTCACAGATTTAAAAATGGCTGCACCCCCCTTTTCCCCCAATCTCCTCCTATTTCATAATAGGAAATCACACGCCTCTATGAAACTGTCTTCACCGCTGTCAAACATGCTGCTGAAATGGCAGATTTCTCCTCATCCACACATATCACCAGAGCCAATATTGAGAAATTAAAACAACTTCCTGATGCCCGCATCCAGACTGAACACAATGTTGCCAAACTCATAGAGGCTTTGATTAAGGCTTAAATTGTCAATCTCAACAACTATCTACTTCACCTCGACCTTCATCCCACAGATGCCCCAACCCCCTTGCTACAGCTTTAATCCGCCTCTACAATGCTGAGCCTGATGATGATTCGCCTGATCCTACCTCCCCCTCCGCCATGGTGGGATAAGCGGCTCACCACTGTGCAACCTGGCAGGTTATTTTTCTCATTTCTTTTTTGTGTCTTGCTGCTTGATAAGGGCAGTTTGTGCATGTTTTTTTGGTTGATTTGGTTTTGGAGTTTTAGTTTTGGTATTGTCCTTCCCTTGGTTGGCTTTCCTCAGTTAAATAAAATATCAGCGGATAATCGCAGTTTCACTATACTTCCTATCCAACAATACTCTTCCTTCAATCTTATCATATCACTTATATATCATCAACTTCAGTCAATACCAGCCCTTATGCTTAGACTATTAGTTCCTGCCATATTCTCTTTGGTTCTAACATAGTTTACCATTTCTTAAATTCATGATCGCCTTAATTCAAGGTGATCCACACATTATTCACCATATGTCAGCATCTCATTATATGTCAATGTCAACGTCACTTTAATGGCTGATTTGGAGGTGATCTTATAACTAATCCTTTCTGACCCAATATTGCCTCATCTCAAGGCGCTCAAATAGATTTAAACTATTATCATGGTTGACGGATTATGGTCAATCCACCATGGCTATTTCAGGATTATCGTCCAGTCATATCAGAATCTCAAAATTACTAACTTGACTGGACAATAAGTCTCCTATTGTTTATACACCTGGAGGAACTTTGAATGCTCCTGGTTGATAATCTGATTTCTCACGGAGGCCTTAATAGTATAGGCGTTGACACATGTTTTATCAATAACTACAAACAGACCAATCCAAATGCTGGCCAATTTTTCTCATGACCAAACTCATATTGTTCATGGAATAGAACCATGTCCCATTTTTGAACTGAGCTAGGCCATTATGCCATAACTGATCAGCAGCCTGAATCTTTATCTTTTTAGCTAAACTGAATAAGTACACTTCAGTTTGTAATTTAATCAATTATTCATTAGGGCGCTTAGATAGCATTTCAGATCCATTCTGCCAGTGTCCTCTACACAGGCATACAGAAGTGTGGGCAGGGCGGGGTGAAATCCATATAGTAGTTGGAAAGGACTATTCCCCATGGCAGAATGGTAGCTAATGTTGTATGCAAAACAGCGGTGGAAAGGAGGTAACTATAATCAGAAAGTCAATATATTATCAATTTATGGAGGATGTTCACCAAGGTCCCATTAACTCGCTCAACCATCCCGTTAGATTCAGGGTGGTATGGGTTTATCAGAGCCCTGCGGATGCCTATTAGCTCGTTCAACTTTGGTAGGATATCTGGGGTGAAGTTGGTTCCATTATGAGTAATAATGAACTGAGGAAAGCCATGTCGCTGGAAAATACATTCCATTACAAACTTAGCCACTGTGACTACCACCAAATCCTGTATCGCCCTTTCTTCAACCCACTTAGTCAAGGCTCAATCGCCACCAGGATGTACTTGGACCAGTTAGCTCCCATTGGCAGAGGGCCAACGACATCAAGTGAAACCATATGACAAGCAAAATGTGTTTCACTAGCTGGTATGAAGTCTTCTGGCGAAATGGCTTTTTCACTTGGCAATGGTGGCAGCAAAAATGGTTCCAAACTTGTCAAAGTTCATGCTTTCCCAATAATAATGAGGGTGCAACAATTACATTGTCTTGCGCATGCCCCATATCCAACTGCCTTATGTGCACTAATGACAATGCTAGGCCGTGCTGAGAGTATCAAGAAGTTCACCCTTGAGTCTCCAATCCATTTGTACAACTCCTCGTTACACTGGAAGGTATTGGTTTGAATTTCATTAAATGCCTTTATGACTTCAGGTGGCTCATCATTGTGCTTTCCGCTGAGCATCTTATTGTACATTATGCTGCTCAGATCTGCTGTAATTTCAATTTTTGGCAGTCTCAGCAAGAAAAAAGCGTTCTGGTGTTTTGCTCCAGGTCAGTGGAGGATCTCAAAGTCATACGCCTGCAGGTTGAGAGCCCATTGGGCTAGCCGCCCTTCAGGCTCCTTGAGATTCTGCAACCAGCATAATGAAGCGTGATCTAATACAAAATTTGAACTTCACTCCATGCAAGTACACTCTGAATTGCTTATACATGTAGATCACTGCTAAGCAATCATGCTCAGTCATGGTATAATAACGCTCATGGCAGTTCAGGATCAGACTGCAGTATGAAAGGTGGTGCTCCTCCCCCTCATTGTCTTTTTGGGATAGGACCGCCCAATAGCAGAAAGGGATGAATACATTTTTACGATAAACTCTTCATCAAAATTGGGCTAGCGCAGCACTGGTGCACTGCTTAGCGCCATCCAAAGTGTGTCAAAGGAGCATTTAAGGCGTTCCATCCATTTGAACACAGCATTTTTTTAATAACTGAAACAGCAGACCTCCTATACAGCTGAATTGGGTATTAAGTGTCAGTAGTAGCCGGCCATCTTCAAAAATACCTGTATGTCTCGTTTACTGGTTAGCGTAGTCATTTTCTGGATGGTGGCCACCTTAATGGGCTGCAGTCTCAGCCCCTTCAAGTCTACCACAAAACCAAGGTACTCCAGTTGGTCCTTAAAGAAGTGGCATTTATGGGGATTGATCTTGATGTTGACTTAAACAAGCTGGCGGAAAACTCCTCCAGGTGGGTAAGATGCTCAGTGAACGTATGTGAAAAGATAATGATATTGTTGAGGTACATGAGAATGCATGACAGCTTCAGGTCGCCAAGAATGGTATTCATGGCCCGTTGAAATATAGCCAGAGAATTACACAGCCTTTGTGGCATATGGTTTGGTTGGAAAAGCCCCTTGGATGTGATTATAGCGCATTTCTCCTGTTCCTCTGCAGGCAACTCAATCTGCCAATAGCCTAATATCAAATCCATTGCTGAGAAGTAATGAGCTCCTTAACTAATCCAAAGCATTTATAGATCTATGGAAAGGGATATGAGTCCTTCTTTGTGATACTGTTGAGCTTCTGGTAGTCTATTACTACCCAGTTGGTACCATCCTTCTTTTTGACAATTAAGATGGGTGAAGCCCATGTACTATTCAATGGTTTGAGCATCCCTTGCTCCAATCCTTTTTAATCTCCTTTGTTAATATTACCTCAGCTGCCCTAGATCAGAGGATCAGCTGCAACCTGATGGTGGATGATATCTAGTGTCCAATTGATGGACCACCCCCAAGCACACCCTAAGCATGGTCAATGACAGCAAAAATCTCCTTATAATTTCGATTAAAGACATCGCCTGATACTTATATTCTTTCATCAACCCAACTAAGTACTATGCGGTATTACCGTCATTACTCCACGCTGCGGCTCAATGGGTAGACCAAATATATCTGGCGGCCCAAACTCGTGAACATGAAGGACCTCTTTAAAAAAGGGTAAGTGTAAATACACCACTATCTAGTCTCAGCGGATTTGCAATGGTTCCAATTGTAGGTTCTCAAGTAGAACCTTGATCTCCACATATAAGGTTAGTATAATGCCTGGAGCCACGTGGGGCTTAAACCGTGATTTCTGGTAAGAGCCAATAACATACCCATAGAGCCCAGCTAGTACTTCCACCTCTAACTTAGTGTTTATTGTAACTTAGTGTCTGGAGGGGATGGATAAAGAACCAGAAGCTCTGATAGGCAGCCCTTAATATTTGTATATCTGTTGGGGGGAGGGCCCAGGTCCTCTTATTTAATTGATGATAGTGAACTGAAAGCACCCCACTCTATAGGCAAGGTTGATATGTCCCATGTGCACTAAGTCCTTTGGTCCCCCACTGGAAGTAAAATAAATTAGGATCTGCTGCCCCAGAATTTTTGAACATCTCTTCCATCATATCAATGACAGCACCATAGTGTTGCATAAAAGTGGTTCAAATTAACAGGTCATAGTTATTTTTTGGCAGTGCTAATGCTGGGGCTACAATGACAATTGACCCAACCTGCAAGGGTAGCGCACTGTACGCTCCCTCAGAGACTGTGCTTTCCGCGCCTGCAGTCCCATACATTATTTAATGTTCCACATCAGGCTTTAAGTCAACTTCGACACCAACTTATTGGACACTATGTGAACTGAAGCGCCTGAATCTATTATAGCGCGGAATCAGGTTTTTGCTACAACATTGTCACAGTATGTACACTCAGAGTAAGATGAATTCTGATTGTTTTATACATGGACATTTAAAGGCTCTCTTTTCCCAAGGAAGCTCATAATACCCTCACCAACTTTAGGGTATTCTTTAACAATAGCACCCACAGGGTGGGTGATGTTTACCCCTTTTAGAATAGCGCATCAGAGGATGGATCCTGCATATCTGTAGAAATTTGGTCAAACACTTGACAGCTATAAGGCTTCAGCTGCTCCTGAGTTACTTCTTCCACCATATCCTTGGTACTCACTCATGTTAATACAATCACCACTCCAACCAGATCCTGATATAGGAATGCGTAGTTGTACTGAGGGACTTCCGCTGAATGTATGTGGATAGGTTCTGGCGGGACGTTTGAGGTTAGAATAGCAGAGGTAGAGAGTCCCGTCTCTACTCTGCTCCAACTTTTCCTGGTAATACTGGTCCTACTATATGTATTAGACCTGACAATTGGGGCAAGTTTGTGCAAGATTCCCATAGCAACCACATTTGAAACAATTTACCTTGTAGCATCCACGCCCTTAGTTTTTGCACAATGGGCCAGGCTGATAATTAGAATGCAAATGGTTGGCATAATTAGAGCCAGGTTAGTAGTTGGGAGGATGACAATTAACAAAAGCAGGGCTGAGGCAGAAGTTGAATTGCTGGGGGTAACTCAGACGAGGACGAGGTGCATAATAATATGACTGGGGGTTACTAGATGACACCTGAACAGGACGGGAGAATTCCCCTAAATAAGAAGGGCCATCAATGACAGCGGGATGTTTCCGCTTTATATTGGGTGAAGGAAAGGTAACATATAGTCAATGTAAAAAATGAACCTCCTTGAGCAGGGGTATGTTGTCATCCAAATTTGGAGTCATGATGTTGTAGAGCTCATGATATGGCTTCACTACCAATGGCATTGCAATTCACAAGTCAGATTTATATAGAGTCCCCGCCCTTATAACACATGAGCTTCTGCCATAAGCTGGTCAGCTAAGGCAATTAAGGACTCATTCCGTTGAAACCCAATGTTTAAGAACTCAGCCTTATGCTGCAACATCTTCACGATATCCCCAAATAACCGCAGCACAGTATCCTTCACTTCCTGGTAGGTAACAAAACTGTTTGGAAGATAGCATATGACTTGATCGGCACTTCCAATATCTAAGGTGGATATTTTTTAATTTTGCTCTATGCTAATCCAAGGCACCTTCTGCCACAATTAAAAGTCACTTAAAGAATTCATGAATATTCCCATCGCGTTCAAACAAAGGCAGCTTATCAATACAAACCTCCTGAAGAAGCTCATCCTGCCTTTTGAGCACATCGTCTAAGGAAAGTTCAATTTCTGCATATTCAGTTGGCACGGTGGACCGGAAGGATTCCCTGTCAGTGCAGGCCTGTTCCAACATAGTGATAACTAGAGATTTTTCTTTTTTAGTGGTTGATTAATGGTTTATGTAGTGAGCACCACTGTTATAATTTTATTGATAAATTTGCTATTCGCCTGAAGTGTTTTGCACAGGGTCAAACCCAATGAGCAACAGGATGATGATATGGAGATTGCCAGCCTCAAAACACTCTTAAATAAATATATATATGGAGCAATTGCCCCAACAACACTTCTTTATTTTATCATAATAATATAAGTGGAAGACTCATTGTTTCACTCTACTTCCTATCTAACAACCCTCTTCCACAATCTTCTCATATCACTTATTTATTGGTGACTTTAAAAAATAATGACTTTTTTGCTTAGACTATTTGTTCCTGCCATATTCTCATTGGTTCTAGCATAGTTTACCATTTATTAAAATCATAATTGCCTTTTTTCAAGGTGATCCACTCATTATTCACCATATGTCAACATTTCATTATTCACCATATGTCAACATTTCATTATATGCCATATGTCAACATCACTTTAATGACTGATTTGGAGGGGATTTATAACTGATCCTTTATAACCCAATATTGCCTCATCTCAAGGTGCACAAATAACCGTAAGTATAAATATGGCAGCGGATCATGGTCAATCTGGCATGACTATTTTTTGCTTAACATCCAGTCATATCAGAATCTTGACACAACCTTTGTCCGCTGAGTATACTATGGTCCTTTCCAAGAGCAAGTTGAATATAGAATAAATTACCAGGGGTACCACATTAATGACGAGATGGGGTGGTTTCAGGGACGCCTCTGGGTTCCTGCAGGTCCCCTTCATCTGAAAAACATCTGGGATCATCATGATGGGATCACCATTGGCCACCCTGGAAAATCAAAGACTCTTGAGATTGTCCGCCACACTTACATTTGGAAGGGATTAGCCACACAGGCTTCCATGTAATTTAGAGTTCCTGGTCTGCAACCAAATGAAGCTAAATCACCAGCCCCTCACAGGTTTGTTGTCACCAGTTCAAAGGGCCAAAGGACCTTGGACTTACTAATTGGTGGATTTTATTGTGGAATTATCTACACCTGATGGCTATGACGCCATAATGGTAGCGCTGGACTGTTTTGCAAAGTTCACCAACTTTACCCCTTGTAGAACCATAGTAACCGCAGCAGAGATAGCTAGGCTTTTCGTGTCACATGTGTTTGCTCTTAATGGGGTCCCCCAAGAAATAATTAGTGATTAGGGGAGCCAGTTTTCCTTAGTATTTTGGAAGAGTTGTTTAAGACTCTTCAGATTCTCCCCTGCCGTCCAACTGCCTACCACCCTCAATCAGATGGGCAGAATGAACGTGTTAACCAGTACCTAGAACAGTTCCTGTGGTGTTACCCTGCCGCAAATCATTCAGATTGGGTTTCTCATCTCCCCCATGGCCCAGTTCAACTATAACAACGCCCACATGAGTATTTCTTGTTCCCCCTTTTTCGCCAACTATAGCTTTGACCCTGCCATTAACATGGAGCCCAGTTGTGGATACAAGGTGGAAGCTGTGGTGGACTTTGAGAAGATAATCAAGAAAGTACATCATGGGTGAACACCAGTTTGGATGCGGCCATGCAAGCTTACAAGGAGAATGCTTATATTAAGAGATGAGTTGGTACAGCATACAATTAAGGAGATCTCGTGATGCTAGATGCTAAAAACATCCTAATCAAGCAACTATGCAAAAAACTGGGACCAAAGAGGATTGGGCCTTACAAAATTGTCAGAAAGGTGGACCACGCCTCATATCAGTTGGATCCCCCTTCATTCTGAATGTTTTCAGTATTCCATGGGAGTAAGCTTACGTTATTTGAGGGCCCACCACCAGAGACTCCTGAAATTTATCTCGTGGATGGAAACCAGAGTGGGAAGTGGAGGAGATAGTAGCCTCCCGTCAGGGAAGAATATGGCTTAAGTATCATGTATCCTGGAAGGGATTTGATAAAGCAGAGAATAGTTGGGTAACAGCGTGTGATTATGCCCATGCCCAAGATCTAATTAAAAGATTCAACAAGCGTTTCCCTGAGGCTGCAGGATCCAAGTAGAAGAAAGCCATCGCCGCCATGAACTTGGCCCCTGCCCACAAGAGCTTTTCCTTGGCTAATGCTCTTAGAGGGAGGGTGGAGCCAAAAAAGGAGAAGAGGGTAATGTCATGGTTACATGACATTATTGAGGGAACCAACTGCCAAGATAAGGCTGGACGTCATAAATCCAAAAATGTCAAGCTGTAAGACCACCATGACTTAAAGCATACCTTGGACCAATGCTGGGTGCAGACTAAATATTCCTAAGTTGGTCCAGGGGAAGTGCGCAATTGCCAGTCCTGCATTACAGCAAAAGTGTTAAAACGCAACAGTTATCATCCTAATAATGATGGTTTGGTTCAGTTGCTCAGAGAACGGGGGTTTACAAACCTTTTAAATTTTCAACAATTTCGAATTGGGACGGCTCAGTATGCAATCAATAACTCAAGTTCAATCAAACTTGAGCTACAATCCCTGGCTGATAGTAGGTGCTCAAATTGGTTATCTTAGGCTTATCACTAACTTCCCTTAATGCCAAATTGCCTATCCTTATTTAATGTATGGTTCTTGAGACCAACTTTCCTTGTTGGTCGTCTTCCTTAATAATATACCTGTTAATTTATTCAGTTTATTTGGGGAAGGTCATCCAGGAGACAAGCACTTCCAATATAGTGAGGAAATTAGTTAAAATTCGAAAATTAAAGACACCCCAGAGGGTTCAAGGCCCCTCTTGTTGTCTCCAGAATCACCAAGTTTAGGACGGTAGGGAAGGGGGGTTATGCTGGTTTTCTCTTGGATGCAGCATGTGCGAAGGAACGGATCAACCTTTAGGAACCATACGAGGAATCATGTGTTGATTGTCCTTCTGTTACAGGGGGTCATGTGTCCAAATAGCCATGATTGGAAATGTTCCAATATATGGCTGTGGAAGCAATGGATGGCTTCTTGGATTGTAGGGGATGCCTCTGTGAACGATTCCAGTACCATTGTATGTATCGTCCATAGTGCTATTGCTATTATTAACGCCCTGAGAGATGGGTGGATTTGAAAGTCTATGTTTATAGCGACCATGTTTCTTGCTAGGCTGAATGGTTGTCCATTTTCTTGGCAAAATAGGCGCTCGGCCTCTTTCCATACAGCCACTGATGTTGGGCATTGTTCTAACCGGTGGGCTAGGCTTCCATACTGATCTCATATTGTACGTGAGGTGTTAGTGGCATTTGATCGTTCAGCTGTGAGGTATACTCTCCTCATGCACCTCCATACATGTGCTCTTATCCTGGGTTAGAGTAGAGGGTGATGTGTGTATATCCATACTTTTCTTTGAGTCTCCAGGTTGTAGGGTATGTCCATATGGTCCAGGTAATCTATCCTGGCTATGGTACTTAGGTTTTTGCTTATTATATTGTCTGTGACTATTTGGTCATTGATTTCCTGTCTGTGAGTTAGCCTTAGGCGTCCTCAGTGACTGGTTTGGCCATTTATGTGTATCTGCCATGTCGTTCTTCTCATGGTTAGGAGTATTCGTTTGAAATGTGCAGGATTGCCGTGTGGTCCTGCAGCTGTAGGATGGGATGCCAGATACTTGATTAATGTGTTTGGGTAATCTGTTTTTCTTAATTGGAGTGCACGTGTGAAGGTGTATCTTGCTGTTCTGGCCCAGTGTGTATCCGGAAGATATGGGCTAATCATCTGAGCTATCCAGGATCCTATTATATGGGTTGCTTGCTATACGTAGTTAGTAAGCCCCATACCTCCATTCCTTCTAGAGCCAAATAGGGTTTCGAGGTGTACAGGGGGGTTGTGGTTGGACCAGAGCCATCATTGTAATAGGGCGTGAAATGTGTTGAAGAAGGATGATGAGAAAGAGATTGCATGGGCTGTGAACAATAGGATTGATAGAATCATAGAGTTGGCTACTGTGACCTTTCCTGTTAGACCTGTTTAATGTTCATGTAAGGAGGCAATGAGTTTTGTTAAATTGTCTAGGAGTTGATTTTCCATCATGGAATTGGCGTAACCTCCTGCTTCCAACCATACTCCCAAGTGACGAACAGGACCAGCTGTTGGCTTGGTGTTGAATGGAAGTTTCAGTGAGACCGTTGCTAATTTTCACCTCCTATGCCTGGTAAGGAGTCTTGATGCTGTGTTAGTTTGTTGGCCCTGGGTAGATGGCATCCATCATGTCTGATATTTTCCCAGGAGTATAATTTCTGTTTTCTCAGTGTTAAGTGATGTTTTACTTATGGCCGAATAATCTTGTATTATCTTCTCAATTCTGCAAACGTCCTGATTGTTGGATATGCCCACCAGACAATAATCAGCAAAGGCCATCATTTTGACTGGTGGCTGGCCCTTGACGTTGATTCCCTTGAAAAGTGTGTTTGTATTCCAGATTAGAGGGTCTAAGATAAAATTTTAAAGTAGAGGGCTTAAGGGGTCTCCTTGTTTGAGTCCTCTCTGTGGGATGACTGGGTTGGTTAAAAAGCCTACTCCCCGCACAGCCATGGTAGCAGAGTCTGTGAACAACTTTACCCAATCTATGAATCTATTTGGGAGCTTGATTTTTTGGAGGCAGGCCCTAAGATAGGTTCAGTTCACCCTGTCATATGCCTTTTGTTGGTCTAAAAAGACAAGTACTCCAGAGGTTTTGGATTGGCAGACATTTGCAACTGTATGGATGTTGTCCCATATGGATCTTCTTGAAACAAATCCATATTGTGATGGGGATATCGCAAGTTGCAATTTCTCCTAGTCATTTGGCCATAATTTTTGTGAAAATTCTTGTCTGTGTTGGTTAGGGAAAGTGGACACCAGTTGAAGAGGTCTAATCTGTCTCCTTTTTTGAATAAAGTGATCGTGTAGGCTTCTTTTCCTTCAGGTTGGAGGCATATTTCCATAATTCACTTATATATTGAAGCTAGAAGAATGTTAGAAATGTTAGTAAAATATTTTATGTAAAATTGCATAGGAGGTTCCATCAGGTCCAGGGCATTTCCCTCTTGGTGCACCGTGTACTACTTCCCATAATTCCCTGCACAATATTAAGTTGATTAAATTCTTATTTTGGGCTGTGGTGTTGATATAGGTGCTACTAAGGAATTTTTCAAATTTTTCTAGTTCATCCAGTTCAGATTTATACAATTTCATATATAAACCCTGTGCACTTTAGTCATGACTTCTTCAGGTGTTTCCACTATGGATTTGTCCAGTCAATGGACCTGTGTGCAAGCTAACATATTTTTCCAGGCGTGGAATCAGCAGAAAAAGTAGATTAAGTTAGTTTCTCCATCTCTTATGTTTTTGCCTTTATATTAATTCCTGACTCGGTGTTGGTGTTTGCATATCAGGGTGTTTAGCCAAGAAGAACCTTCTGCCCATTTGCAACCCCATCCAGGGCTGTACCCTGTGCGTGGGACATTGTTTTCCAGGTAATTGATTTCTGTCAAGGTATGCTTGATTATGGCTAAAGCTTCCCTGTATCTTCTAGATGATGTATGTTTAATTTGTTGGTTGTTGATTTTTTGAAGTTTTCCCAGGTGGTTAGTGGGTCCAAGCAAAAGGTGTTTAAAAACCCAGGTTGAGGATATTTCCTCCATCCAGGATTGAATTCCAAGTCCTCTAAACTTTCTGGGCGTATTATGAACCATCTGGGTGCTTGGGTACTTGGTTCCGCCAGTTTGTAGGATACCAAGACAAACTGATGGTCAGAAAATTTGATTTTGTAGTTTTAAATTTTTTAGAGTTTGGTGCTGGAAATTATTGGAGTGAGTATTAGGTTTATCCTTGACATAGAGACAAGTGTACCGTTGTGTACATGTGGGCGTGTCATGTTTTGTAGCAAGGGTAGCCTTTTTGGTTGCAGTTTATATAGTCCCAGGGTAGCCTTTAGTACGCGGAGTTCCACTTGCCCTTGTGGTATCTCTGTTGTGTATGGCCATTGATCTGTATCTGGGTTAATCCAGCAGTTCATGTCTCCAATGATGAAAGTACTTTCTGGTAGATTTAGTTGTGTTAGGGCTATTAGAAATTCACTTTGGTCATGAGCACCATTTGGGGTGTACACACTAGCTATTGTGTGCACTTTGTTGTGCCATGAGAAGGTTATGGTGAGTATGCAGCAATCCAGGAACAAATTTTTATTGATAAATTTAAAGTTTTGGTTCACACGTACTATCACCCACAGTATTGTGACCAAAATGATATTGTTGGGAGGAGCATTTTTTCCCATGCCTCCTCCTCTCCCTGTGGACAGTGGGTTTCCTGCACCGCCAGGATATCCACATGTGGGTTTTATAGGAGACTCAACTTATTGGCCCAGGATGTCAAGGCCTTGAGTCCCACTATGTTCAGCATCCCTATCTCTACTGAGACGCCCGGTGAGCCTCAGGAGCGGTTAGCAGAGCCCCAAGGCCCTACTCCCTCGCTCATATTGCTCTCCAATGCACCTCTGCTGCGGAGAGCATAGCCATGAGTTGGAGTTGAAGTGTATTCTTCCTCTTTTGTCGCCACTGTTTTTGCTCCTCTCTTGGCTTCTCTTGGTTTCAATTTATCATTGTGGTGCACTTGTGTGCTTTTATTGGACGCATTCTTTTCTTGCACATTCCTTTGGTGATTTTCCTTACCAATTGGGTTAAATTCCACAATTTTGGGTGGTGCGCTGAACCTCAGTTTTGCTGCATTCATTTCCAAATCAAGTTCCACCAAATTCAATCTGGTCAGATTGGGTGTTTGGTTTTCCATGGGATTTGATTGGTTCATTGACTCAAATTTATCCATGTCCTCCTGGATTTGTTCAGGCAATATGGATGATTCTACTGAGGCCTTTGCCTTGGCCGCAGCCAGCTTGCAATCTTTTTAGCCAATTTTCATTCTTTTGGGGAAATTAGGTCAATTAATTTTTATTGCCTGTGTTTTCCCCAGTTGAAAGCTTGTGTTGTATCTGTGATTTTGGCATACACTGAGTCATATTCGCCCATTTACTCCTCACAGAATTTTATTTCTCTCAGGCCTTCTTTTATGTGGCAAGCATGAATATTGTGCCCAAAGGCCTGGCAGTGGTTGCATTTGGGGGGTGCGCTTTCCACTGTTGCGTGGAACAGCTGGTTTTTTTCATCAATGGTGAAGGATGCTATGTGTGGGATTTTTGTAATATCCTCTACTACATCCTGGTTTGGGGAAATAATTGCTATTGCCTTCCCAGTGCTAAGAGTTGGCATCAACTGAAATCTTTGCATCTCAAATTGTTTGATTTCTCTGTAGGCTTCCATGCCTTCTTGGAGATGTTTTTTGACTACTGTGCGCGCCAGTGTGGTCAAAAGATAATCAAAAAAAATGAAAATATGTTGGATTCTGTCCAATGGGTGCATTTGGTCAGTACCAAATGCTGTCCATTGGGAAGGTCAAGTACTACTCTGACCTTCGCTGCTTCATTCGCCTCTTCCGCGGTTTCAAACCCAAGATCTACCCAGCCTTTGCAGATAGTATGGGTTGTTAAGTACACCGCATGTGAGAAAAATATGTTGGTCTTTGCTGAAATTTTTCCCGCATTGTCAGTGTTTCTATGCCCAGGAAAACTTGTATCCCATGTTCCACCGATGACAGTGGTAGCAAATTTGGATACTTCCATATAACTGCAGTATTTTACCAAAAAATTAACAAAACCTGCGGGGGCGCACTTAAGGTTTTTTTGTTTTTAGTGAGATTTTTGTTTGTACCTGTGCGCTTGATACCTTTGGGCGGTGCAGGTCTGTGTCCGCTACCCTTTACCATGATTGCCCAACTCTTTGCTTTATTACTCATAATCATCTCACCTGATATTGATTATCAAATTGTGCTGTTTGAATTGAATCATATTACTAAAAGTGATATTAATTGGAAAGAAAAGTTTTATCCCTGTTAATTTAGTATTTTTTAAAATATGGTTCCTTGGGCGAACCTGTGTGCTGACCTTCTCAAAAAGTCTCTAAAAACGTTGGCAGTTTTATTTACACTAAATTATCTACCAGATCTGAATTACTGCTGGGCCCCATGGTCCCCTCCAGACTGAGGCACCCAAGCCCTCCAGCACCAATCTCCACTTGGGTTTAGACTCCCCTTTTAGGATCCACCAAATATTGTCTCTTTACATGTTATCAACCAATATACACCGCGTTGTACATCCTTGCCTTGGGTTATTTAGGCTCTGACACCCTCCACGGTGCACTATTTAGAATACTCCTAACAACTGGTTCCCTGGTGGTGTGGCTGTGCATCTCGCACTACCTTGCTGGGAATGGGAGAGTTACAGATACTCTCTTGACATATTGCAATCAGTCTCTACTGGGGAAGATAGCACTTTTATATTTGCACTTAAACAGTTATAACTTTTTGAAGATAGTTTACAATCAAATAAATGAAAAGCTTTTAAAATATAAACCTTTATTAAAGATAAATTTCTCCAAATACGCCATAGTCTCATTAGGTGCTTCAATAACTGGAGATCCATTGTCATAAGTGTAAGCCAAAATCTTGCTGATGATGGTAGATACCAGTATATGCGTTAATGCATTTGTCCTTCCAGTACAAGGGTATAAAAATTTATTATCTTTGGTTATTATCAGCAAACAACCCCAATAAACTTATTACTGCACAGGTTCAGTTCTTTCTATTTTGTCCACATTGTAAAGTAAATGATATTATCAGTTGATAATAGTTGACGCCTACTATCCATAGTTGAGTAGATTTCTTATATCTCAGCCCAACGCTTGGCCAGTATTTCCGCTCAAAATACTTGAGATGTCTTGATATAGGGATTCATTCCCTCGTTTTGTCCAACCCAATCTTCTTTGAGATTCCCTGGTGACATTCACTTCAGTTTAACACACAGTGTCAGCATTCCCCAGATTGTTTCTCCTTCTTCTCTAGATTCCGCTCAGATCTTTACTCTTTTCCTTAAAGAGTCTACCAATTATCATACACAGCAATAATATCCTTGAGAAGAATAGAACGATTAAAAGCAGATAATAGTTTACTAATTGAACAATATATTGGATGAAAAACTATAGAACTGTATATCTTTAGTATTATCTAACTAACTGTTTACTGTTTTTCTGTTTTTTTATTATGAATGAATTTTAGGGAATTTATAGAGGAGATTCAGTCGTCTAACCCCAATTGACACCTCTTTGATGAAACAACAGCCGTTGCTGTTGAATCACCCATCCTCGTCTTGGCAGCAATGGTCTTCCCCACCCTGCTAGGATTCTGAAATTGGATATCCTCGAGACCTAAATGGAAAGAGTTGGAAAACGTGTCCCTAACGTTTTCTCTTGATCCAAGTGAACCAACCATATTTAGCTAGCGACCTGCTTAGGTAATGGGACTTATTACCAATTAAGGAAGGTCTCAAACCAACTTATCAATTTGCTAGCTGCAGGTGGCATCACTCACCTCGCAACTTGCTATTTATTTCCAATCATTTGGTGATGAAACCTGACTGATCTCAATCAGTACACCTGATAGTTAATCACTATCAGATGCCCCTAATTCGTCAGCAACTCCACCTGAAGAGAGCTTAAGTATTCATATGGATTTATCCCTGACAGATATGACCAGGAAAATATCCTAAAATACCCTAAACATAGTTACTCTGAAATTAGAGTCAACCAATTTCAAAATCACCTCACATTTAAGAATTATCTCCTAGTGATTCCTGGTAAGCTAGCAGGCTGGGAATATGGGCAAAAATTCTAACACATCCCCCATCTTGCCTAGATTTCCAGCAATAAAAGGACCGGGGCATGAGAACACTGCTTTTAAGCTCAGTCAAATACTTCATTGACTCAAGTGGAGTATGATTGTCATACTCAATCCTTCTCGGGAAGACCTTCAGCATGCATTTCTCTTCCTCTTCATCCTCACTACTGCCTACTCAGAGCGCAGTCCCCACAATCTAATGTCATGTCGGTCTGATCAATTTACTCATGATGATATTAGTCCCAGGATCCAGTTTCCCCCCATCAGGGCATATGACCATCTGTCATATTTCAGATTCTTTGTCTGGCGTCCTTGAATTTCTGATTTTCTCCTCATCCTAGACAGGAGATTTAGGCCGTCAATATTTACTTTGTGGCCCAATTAATAATACTTATCTATGCTCATCCTTGTTATTTCTCTCATAACCTCTTGGCTCAAGTCATTCATAATCATTCTCTTGTAGAGCTTATCCAATTATATTGAGATTAAATCTCTGAAATTGGAACTTAAGGGATTGTAGAGTGCATAATGCCAACTTCCATATAAGTTTGACATCCCCCTCTTGTCTAGCTCATATGTCAAATTATGAGTTGCGGTATCAGCAGCTTCTAAACAGTTTGTCTGATCAAGATCTTTGGCTATTCCAGCAGATGAGTCGGGATGCATGACAGAACCTCTTCTATGGTCCTTCCAGGACTCATACTCCTAGACTGGCACCAGCAGCTGGTCCTTCTGTCAAATTACTGAAAATGGTAACCAATCCCTCTGAAACCAGGCTTGAAATTGATTCAAACAATTCTTGGCTATTCTTCCTATGTCGTCAATTCCAAAGTTGGATTTTGAAACTCTCCTGGATTCAGCTACTTTTGCAGATGCACTTACATCATCATGGATGCTTCTGAGATTATGCCTTTCGTTCTTGATCGCTCTTTTCTTGCTGGGTCAAACTTGCTTCCTGAGTTCCTCTTCTGACTCAGACAATACTACAAACCTGATGTATTGACTACCGAGCTTGGCATTGGTAACAGTATTTAAATTTGAGCTCCCCTATGCCAAACTATGGGCCAAAGTCACTGAGGCTTAGTCCCTAGTGCTGAAACCCTCCAATCTTAAGATCATCCTAGATTGGGATACCGCCGCTTATGCTCTTCGCTTTGTAGGCCAAGCTCTTCAAAGTTGGTCCACAAAGTTTCCAGCCTCTCCCAAGTTTCACCATTCTTTCATCTTCAGCTTCTGAGAAGCCCATATTCATCACTTGTAGGATGCCATTTGCTCTCTGCATGACTATCTTGTCTCCGGTACTTCCCATCAGTATCTTCTGCTGATGGCTTTGACAAAGGTATGATTCAGCAACCCCCATCAAGCATCTCTTGTTTACTTCCAGCCTATATGTCCAGTGTTCTTGATAAATCCTGTCGTCAGGCGCTCAAGACTAATCTTCTGGCTCCAGTACCATATCAGGATTAAACAGGGTTATTTGCTGACTGCCGCTTCTTATACTGTTGCTTTCCTCCCCACTCCGGGGTTTCACAATTAGCTTAATCTTACATCTCAATTTCCCTTCCCCAAGTCACTTTCTCGCAGGGCTCTGCATCCACTCAAAGAATGTGATTTTTGTTTAGGTCTAGCCCTCACTAGCATCTGATCTCACATCAATTTTGATAAGCTTTTCATCTCTAACACAATCCATCATCCCTACCCCAAGAGGCGACATAGGCGGAATTATTCCCATATTGAGGATAATCAACAAAAAAATTATAAAAATATATCAGTTTTGTCTATGCAGTTTATAATTTTTTCAAATATCTTTTATAAATCTTTTATTCTTCTTTTTCCACAGGACTTGACCTTGTTTCAGTTCAGCTGTCCATCTTTTTATTTTTTCCCCCAGACTGGGTCCTGGGTACTTAAACCTACCAGTTTTCTATGGTTCAGAGGTACTTTTTTCGGACTTAACCATCTAGATTGGTTCATAGGTCCTTTTTTGGACTTGACCTAATCATCAGGACATGACAAACTTAATGGTTCATTGGTCCTCTAGAAACTCTTTTATTTTTCATTGATCCATCACTTCAGATACTTAGCATGGATATGATTCACAACTCTTCCATCCAATAGATTCTTGATGGAGTAGGCATCAGTCACCGTCTTGGCAATAATTTAAAATGGACCCAACTACAACGCATCCAGCTTGTTTCTTCTTCCAAAACCATGCATATCTTAATAGGCAACTCTTTTGCATATTTTATAATCTGCTAAGGCTGGTCAGTTCTTATCATCCATTTATTTCGCTTGTATCCTTTTCTTCAACGTAGTAACAAATGCTTGTAATTGCATCTTGATCAGGATATTCATCAATTGGTTCAAGTATTGTTTGGCACTAATCCCCAATGTTGGTTCACCACTGAATATAAAATCAGTGGCACCGTGGCCTTCCTCCTGTATAGCAACTCAAATGGCGTTTCCCCATCGCCATCTGATGACTGATGTTGTAGGCGAATGTCACCAAACTCAGGTACATTACCCATGCGGAAGTTCTTCATGCGACCAGCTTTCTCAGTGTTGCAGCCAGCGTTCCATTCACTCATTCTAACAGTCTGTTTGTCTCTGGCTGGTAAGGTACAGACACGACTCCTATGATCCCATTATCTCATTCAGTTGTGGGATCACATGAGATGTGAAGTCTGTCCCATTATCACTAAGCAGGACCTAATTGATCCATGTCAATATATACTTGATCAGGATGAACTTCGCAGTGCTGGTAGTATCTTCTTTTGCCAGGGCCTTTGTAATGACCCATCTCGTCAGATGGTCGATGACAAATATTATGTACTTGACTCAGCCTGTGCTCATCATCAGCAGTCCCATCATGTCAATGGACACCATATGCTAGGCAAATCCAGGGCAGACCGGTCAGTATCTAGTTGTATTCTTATGTGGCTTGTGCAGCTGGCACTCCACATAACAAGCTAGATAGTTGGCGACATCATAGTTGATTGACTCCATTAGTACTGGCAAATATGATTGGTCGTTTTTCTCAAGCCTCCATGCCTGGAAACCTTATGAGTGGGTTGAACGATAGATGCTCTTTCTGACAACTTTGGGAATGATAAACAATTCCCGTTAATCATCTTAAACACTTATCCATACATGGTCTTAGTGTTTTTCATTACTTTTTGAAGTGCACCTTGGATTTCTCGAGGCTCATTCCCAATTTTTCTGTTGACCATTAGAATGAAATAGCTCATCCACCTGAGGGTATACCATCTGGACCGTTGGTAACTGCAATAAGCCATCTGCATTCTGGTGAGAAGCCCCCGCTCAGTGGACATTCTTGTAATCATAAGATGTAGCTTAAGTGCCCCTTGGGACAGTCATCCTTCTGGTTCTCTCAAATTGTGGAGCCAACGCAACAAGGAGTGGTCGTCACCACTTTAAAAGTGCGTTCCGTGTATGTACACCCAAAACTGCTTACAGGTGTAAATGACTGCAAGTATTCATGCTCAGTTATGGTGTAGTTCCTCTCAGCGTCTGAAAGTGTCTGGCTCACATAAACCACTGGATGTTCGTCCCCAAGTTCATCTACTTGGCTTTGTACAGTGCCAATCGCCATCAATGAAGCATCAGTTTGTATAATAAACTCTCAAACAAAATTCAGATATTTCAAAATCGGAGATCTATTAGGTACCTACATAGCTCATCAAAGCATTACTGCGCTTCTTCATTCTATATTTATCCTTTTTTGGATCCTTCAACAGATGGAATAAGGGCTCAGCTATTCAGGTAAAGTCCCGAATTAATCTTCTATAGTATCTGACCATCCAAAGGAACACTTGGATGTCTCAGACACTCTTCAGCACAGCTATCCATTCTATGGCTTCTATCTTCTGGGCTTGCATATGCAATTTATTAGAGTTGATCATAAATTCTAGATATTCCAACTCTTTTTTGAATAAGTGACACTTCTCAGCTTAATCTACAGGTTAGCCGCAGACAGTCACTTAAATACTTCTTCCAAGTGGTGTAGATGATCAGTAAACGTTATACTGAATAAAATGATATCATCCAAGTATATCAGGACGCATGACGACTTCAACTTTCTCAGTATAGCGTCCATGGCCCTCTTGGACGTTGCAGGCGCATTGCATAGACCCTGGTTATCCTCATTGGTTGGTATAGCCCCTGCATGATAATAATTGCGCATTTTTCCTGGTCTTCTTTTGGCAAGTCGATTTGCCAATATCCTGAGATCATATCCATTTTGGAAAAATAGTTCACTTCTCTTAATGGATATAGTGTATTGTCAATTCTTGGTTGGGATATGAATCCTTCTTTGTAATCTTATTCAGCTTTTGGTAGTCAATTACCACCTGGTTGGATTCATCCTTTTTCTTCACAATTAGAATCAGACTCGCCCAGGGACCTGACAACAGAACTAGGATCCCATGTTTCACTAGCTTGCTGATTTCATCTTCCACTACTGCTTCAGCTTCTTTTGATCGTCAGATCGGTCTCATCCTGATCAGCAAAGCTTCCCCAGTGTTGACCTTGTGGATCACATCTCTTGCACATCCCAAATCATGGTCATCCTGAGCGAATACTTCCTAATACTTTTTGAACAGTTCAAGCACCTCCTCTTGCTGGCCTTCTTTCAGATCAGAGAGTTTCTCTTGATCAACCAATAGGTTGATCCTCTTGGTTCCCCGGCCAATAATTCCATCTCACTGAGGGTGGAATTTCCTCATTTTAGCATCAGGATTTCTCATCTTTTAGGTTAAAACTCATAAACCATAAACAGATTTTTCAATATTTTATATTTTATATATTTTTTTGTATTTTTCTTTTGAAATGGGACTTGCAACCTACAAAAAGATTCAGAGGTCCTTTTTTCCCCTTCATCCAAACTGGGTCCTAGGTAACTCTGACCTACCAGTTGTCATGGTTCAAAATCTTATCCTCTTAAGAATTAACCACCCATTTGATTCAGTGATCATCTTCTAGGACTTGACCAGAATCTCGGGACATAACCATTTAATGGTTTAGAGGTATGCTGGGAACATTGCAACTACTTTTTCTTAGGTTCAATACTTCCAATTAGTATTGACCTTCTTCTCTATATGACCAGCAGCGCTGTCTCTTCACATATAGGCTACTCTTGCCGATTTTTGGCAATACTCCTAATATATTAGGCCTTTGATCCAGACTGGTTATTCGTCCAACAGGTCCTAAGTTCATCTCATGTTTTGGCAACTAATGCTTGAATCCTCATATCTAATTAGCCAACAGTTCCATTTGATTGTTCAGATAATTTTTCTCTAAAAGCGATTTATGACCTTCATGGCCATCCTTAATTACACAGGTCGTTCTGGCCTCATTAGCTTCATCTAATTTCTCCTGAATTGATGAACTCATCTCCAGCAACTTCTAATCATTGGTCGAATTTTATTGAGCCAAACAATTTTCTCCACTGTCTTGGATCAAACGTTTCCTGTTTTGCCTTCAAATCTTCATTGTTATAGCAATCCAATTCCCCTAATTAATTACTTCCTATTTCATCCAATGCTTCATCTAAACACTCACTCCTCAGGATAATACAAAGAGGACCCAATTTAAACCTGAATTGGTCCTGCTGTTTCTCAGGACAATTTCCAGAGGACCCAATTTCAACCTGAGTTGGACCTGCTGATACTCTCATCTCAGGTAGATGTCAGGTGGAACAGGTTTCTCCGCAGCTCTAGACTGTTCCCCGTCTAGGCCACGGGCCCTTTTCCCAATTCTTTGGTGGCAGTCAACTACTTTGCCTGGACCACGTTGATTTGATCCTTCAGATTCTTACAGTGCATGGTGAAATATCCCTTTCTAACGCATTATTAGCAGACCTTTTCTTTTTATTCATCCGTCTGAATTCTTTGGGCTTATTTCCAGGCACAGTTTGGTTGTTCGCCTCTTTAACACATTCATTCCCCTTCGTGGGATTTTTATTGTCCACCAGATTTGGTTTGAAACTTCTGTTTGGGGTATCAAAGGTTGATGCCAAAATTTTCATATTATCTACCATTTGAGAGGTAGTTATTTCCATCATGAACACGGAAGACATAATGTGGTGCAAATTGTGATAGGGCTGAAGGGCCACTTGTAAAGCGATTTTGGAATCAAAGTCATCCAGTACCTCGCTCAGACCAGGATTTGTGACACTGGTAGAACCAATCTGCAAAGCTTACTAAATACTTGTCTTTATGGAACTGCATTCCCACAAAACTCCTATTTGCGCTTCAACATGTGCGTTGGACTCCCAAATTCCTTCATGATAGCCGCCTTTACCTCTGCATATGACCAGCTGTAATCCTCCAGGAGAGGTAACATTAAGTTCTAATAGTTGGTGTCTAGGAAATTCATGACAGTCAACGCCTTTTGACAATCCCCGTAGCCATATATGGTCATATAGAACAGTCAGAAAAATGCTGGGGCGTTATACCAATGGAACGTTGGCAATTTTGTCTTTGCCTTAGATACCTTTGAGTTATTTCTGGGCGAATCTCCAAGCTCAGCCACTCAGCTCACTTGAAAAGTGACTTCAAGTGTCATCTCCAAAATGGCAGCAAAAGCTGATGGCATGTTCCTTGGGGTATTTGACTTCCCAATTATCATATGAGGACTTCTTTCTTCAGCATCACTTGCCACTATTGGCTCACAATCTCATTTGTGAGTTTTAAGTTCCTCTACCTGTTTGATCAGTCGCTCTATATCAGCACTGAAATTTCTTAAACAAACGCCTTACGCTTCTTGCTCCGTTTCAGATATAAGACCTCTCTAATTTAGATCCCCTTCTTTCTTATTTACAAAGTTATTTTCTCAAGTATCTTGTTCCCAAAACTCGCAACATTATTGATCCCTTCCTATGTCTTGAAAATGGTTCTTCCAAGGCTGCAAACCCCTAATGATCCGCTGAGTTTAGGGCATTCTGATTCACAGTGGCTAACTCCGTCCACAGTTTTTGTAACTCATCTTTGTATGACATCCTTATAAGTTCTTCAACTCAACTACATCCCTGTAGTGAGCACCAAATTGTAAAAATTTATTGTCTTTGGTTAGTATCGACAAACAACCCCAATTAACTTATTTCAGAACAGTTTTGGTTCTTGTGCACTTCATCCTTGTTGTATAGTATATGATATTATTGGTAGATAATAGTATGATGCCTAATATCCATAGTTTAGTGGAATTCTTATAACTTGGCCCAACATTCGGCCAGTATTCCCACTCAAAATACTTGAGATGTCTTGATATAGGGATTCATTACCTCGTTTTGTCCAACCCAATATTCTCTGAGATTCCCCTGGTGACAGTCACTTCAGTTCTACACACAGCTTCAACAATCCCAGATTGTTTCTCCTTCTTCTCTAGATCCCCGCTCAGATCTTTATTCTTTTCCTTAAAGAGTCTCCCAATTATCACACACACCAATAATATCCTTGAGAAGAATAGAACAATTGAAAGCTGATAATAATTTTACTAATTAAACTATATATTGGATGAAAAACTATAGAACTGTATATCTTTAGTAGTATCTAACTAACTGTTTACTGTTTTTCTGTTTTTCTGTTTTTTTATTATGAATGAATTCTAGGGAATTTATAGTGGGGATTCAGTCGTCTAACCCCAATTGACACCTCTTTGATGAAACAACAGCCGTTGCTGTTGAATCACCCATCCTCGTCTTGGCAGCAATGGTCTTCCCCACCCTGCTAGGATTCTGAAATTGGACATCCTCGAGACCTAAATGGAAAGAGTTGGAAAACGTGCCCCTAACGTTTTTCCCTTGATCCAAGTGAACCAACCATATTTAGCTAGCGACCTGCTTAGGTAATGGGACTTATTACCAATTAAGGAAGGTCTCAAACCAACTTATCAATTTGCTAGCTGCAGGTGGCATCACTCACCTCGCAACTTGCTATTTATTTCCAATCAGTTGGTGATGAAACCTGACTGATCCCAATCAGTACACCTGATAGTTAATCACTATCAGATGCCCCTAATTCGTCAGCAACTCCACCTGAAAAGAACTTAAGTATTCATATGGATTTATCCCTGACAGATATGACCAGACAAATATCCTAAAATCCCCCAAACATAGTTACCCTGAAATCAGGTTCAACTGATTTCCAATTCACCTCACATTAGGGAATTAACCCCTAGCGATTCCTGGTAATCTAGCAGGCTGGGAATTTGGGCAAAAATCCCAACAAAAGGCCTTCACAATTTATACCATGGTCTCTACTATTTTAGCTTTCCCTGCATCTTCAAAATATTTTAGCATTTCCTGATTATGGTTTGATGATAGATTGTGGATAAACGCGTCTGAAAAATAACAATGATCTATCTTACATTAATACATCTTGATGAGCGTCTGTCCAACATTGGGGGCATCTTTAGGGTATCAGGTGATGAAGGATGCTCATTACAGTTTCAACTAAATAATTTCGATTAATTCTAATTGATTAGAATGGAACTGGGTTGAAAATTGGTCATTCAGTTGACAAGTGGATAAAATTTGATCTTGTGGAAGTCATAATCATATGGATTTCCAAATAATTAATAAATTCTTGATTCATGTTGGGAGATTATAACAAAAAAACATTACAGCAGATAATTGGAATTTGATATTTCAAAGGATGATGATAGTGGGACAAGGGTAGCGGCGAGGGTTTTAGGGCTTCAGGGGTATTTTAGCTAATTTTGATATTCTATGGTTGTTCAAACTGAAATCTCATTATTTTCCCCCACTTGACCAAACATAGAGGATCAACAAATAGCCTACAGCTGACATCTTAGCACACTGCTGAAAACGCTTTAAAGAACTTGGCATATACTCCTTGATGATATGCCCTTTAGGGGTCTTTGACTGTATACATTTCAGTTAAATTCTAATTATGTTCTTAAGTGGCTCGCCAGAAAATTTTGAGTTTTCTTGTCCTACCAAACTTATGGTTATATAACTATAGCACTCATTCACTACAATGAGACAGGTAAAACAATGGAAGTTCTAATTTTCATGCTTTATGCATCTCATTTTTGGTCCAGAGCGGTAGAGTAAGCCTCAGTTTGAAGTTGGATCGAATATTGATCAAAATTATCCAATTATTAATTGGAAGTCATTTCTTCTATGTGAATGAAAGATTACAGTATAGTTGAAAGGACTGGTTATATCACATACAGGAGTTGAAATATTGACTTTCCTGTGGATTTGTGGGTTCAAAATTGCATGCAAATATAGTGGAAGACAAGAGGAGGTTACAACCAGATGTTTTTCTCAATGCTAATTTTCATAGTATGTCAACTATGTGCCATTGAATTTTTATACCATCCATTGGCTTTGGGTGATTTGGCTCTTGGCTTTGTGCTCTCTTGGCAACAATCCAAGGGTTAATAATTGATTGATTAGATACTCAGAGGTGCCAGGCAGGACAAAATGGGTGGAACTTAACCTTCTCTAGAGGTTTTGAGGTTTCAACAATCCTTATGGCTAGAGAATTTTCAGTCCTAGAGAATTATAATTTCAACTAAGTTAAATAGATGTTGTAAAAAGTACTTTATTAAGAAAAAGGTTATTACTGTCTAAAATACTAAGGGTAAATCTGGAAATGTGATGAGTGATAGGCGAATACCACATGTGAGAATGGAAATAGATTAAGGAATACAAGAGGCGATGGCACAGTCCAGGTTCAAAGTTGGAGTATATCAGGAATCTTTGATGAAGGCTGAACTGGGAGGCTGTTGGGATTTTTGCCCATATTCCCAGCCTGCTAGATTACCAGGAATCGCTAGGGGAAGATACCCTAAGGAGAAGTGAATTGAGAATTGGTTGGCCCAAGTTTCAGAGTAACTGTGTCTGGGGGATTTTGGGATATTCGCCTTATCATATCCATCAAGGATCAATATGTATGGATACTTAAGATCACATCAGGAGGAGTTTATGACAAAATAGGGGCTTCTGATAGTGATTAACTATCAGGTGTACCGATTGGGATCAGTCAGGTTTCATCACCAACTGATTGGAAATAAATAGCAAGTTGCAAGGTGAGTGATGCCGCCTGTAACTAGGAAATTGATTGGTTAAAGCATGACCTGCCTTAATGGGTAATAAGCTTTATTATCTAAGCAGGTTGCTAGCCAAATATGGTTGGTTTGCTTGGATCGTGAGGAAAATGTTAGGGACACGTTTTCTGACCCTTTCCATCTAAGTCTCAAGGATGTCCAATGATGGAATCCTAGCCAGGATGAGGAAGACCATTGCTGCAAAGATGAGGATGGGTGATTTAATGGCAACAGCTGCTGTTTCATCGAAGAGGTGTTAACTGAGAGTTAGACAACCAAATTCTTACTATAAATTCCCTAGGATTCACTATAATAAAAAACTGATAATACAACAGATAATTAGATCATATTACAGATATATAGTTCTAAGTTGTTCATTTGGTATATAGTTTAAGAAGTAAACTATCAACAGCTTCCATTGTGCTATTCTTCTCAAGGGTATTATTGTTGAGTGCAATAATTGGCAGGCTCTTAGAGAAAAGAGTAAAGATCTGAGCGGAGATCTATAGAAGAAGGAGACACAATTCTGGATTGCTGCTGACTGTGTGTTGGACTGAAGAAACTGTCACCAGGGAGTCTTAGCGAAGATTGGGTTAGACAGAATGAGGGAACGAATCTCTATTATTTCGGCATCACAAGTATTTAATCATTAATACTGGCCGATCATTGGGCCAGAATATAAGAATTTATACTCAACTACAAATAGTCATCATACTATTAACGAAGGATAGTCTATTATACTATACAATGTGACAAAGTGCATGAGGAAATTGAACCTTTGCAGTAAAAAGATTACTAGGCTGTTTGCCAATAAATAACCCAACTAAGTAAATTTTTACAAGTTGGTGCTCACTACAGGGGTAGTTGAGTTGAAGAATTTATAAGAATGTCATATAAAGCCGAGTTATGCAAACTTTGGACTGAGTTAGCCACTGTAAACTAGAATGCTCTAAACTCAGCGGACCATTGGAAGTTCACATCCTTGGAAGATCAAGTCGCCAAGGTGGAGGAAGGGATAGATAATGTTGCAAGCTTCAGGAACAAGTTACTTGGGAAAGTAACTTCGTTGAAGAAGAAATAATGGGACCTTGTTTGAGAGGTCTTATACCTGAAAAGGGAGTGAGAAGCGGATTGAGTTCATTTGAGAAATTTCAGCATGGATATAGAGTGATTAATCAAACAAGTGGAGGAACATAAAGCTCAAAAATGTGCTTGTGAGCTGGATACATCAAGCGGTGCTGAAGAAAGAAGTCCTCGTACAATACTTGGGATAGCAAATACCCCAAGGAACTTGCCATCAGCTTTTGCTACCATTTCAGAGATAACACCTGAAGTCACTCTTTAAGTTAGCAGAATGAATAAAAGGAGAGTATCGGCCAGAAATAACTTAAAGACTTTAAGGCAACGCCAAAATTGCCAATGTTCCATTGGGATAACGCCCCAGCATTTTTCTGACTGTTTGACATGACCATGTATGGCTATGGGGATTGTCAAAAGGCGTTGACGGTCATTAATTATCTAGAAACCAACTGTCAGAACTTAGTGTTACCTCACCTGGAGGAATACAGCTGGTCATATGCTGATGCAAAGGCAGCCATCATGAAAGAGTTCAGAAGTTTGACATGTATTTCGAAGTGCAAACAGAAATTTATGGGAATCCAGTTCCATAAAGACGAGTCTCTAGCTAGCTTAACGAATTGGTTTACCAGGAGTCACAGATCCTGGTCAGAGTGAAAGTATTGGATGACTTTGATGCCAGAATCACCTTGCAAGTAGCCCTCTGGCCCTATCACAATTTGCATTGCATGATGTCTTCCATGTTTACGATGGAGATAACTACCTTGCAAATGGTAGATAATTTGAAGATTTTGTGAGCGTCATTTGATGCCCCAAATAGAAGCTTCAAATCTAATCTGGTATGCAATCTGAATCCCATGTAGGGAAACGAAAGAGTTAAA
>JAKSZP010018429.1:0-274663 GCA_022478985.1 Massospora cicadina | reverse complement strand
TTAAAACTCTACACATTTGCATTTATAGGAAGGTACAAATTTTATTAAAAAAGGAACTCTTATTATGAAATATTTCTTATTTTTTATATTAATTTCTACGTGTATGGTAAAAACTCTTTTTATTATTATTAACTTAAATTTAAATTTAAATTTTATTCGAGGTGGGCCGACCTGGGGACGGTACCGCACCGATTAGGGAAGTGAAGAAAACAGGAGAGGAGGATAAAACCCGGAAAACCTCCATGCGCGGCGTATGATAGGCCAGGAACTCCATGGACCGCCTTTGCTATTCGCTATCTCGGTTCGGGGCATTGGCGCGCAAAACCAACACAGTCAAAATCGTCCCCTACCCAAAGTCCATTACCGGGATCGAACTCGGGAGGCAGCGGTAGAGGGTCCATACTCTAACACTGGGGTATCCTCCCTCTTTTTATTATTATTAACGAATTACTTATTTTAAGATTGCTTTGAGAAGTGAGATTAGATTTTGGCTTTAAAACCTAGTGAAATGATAGTCTATCTCAAAATTGACTTCCGTTTTCCTAAAATCTGCATCTAGGCTGTTGTAAACAAGGGAAGAAAAACATATTAAAACTCTAAAGTCAGATTCACCTTTCAATTAACTAAATTTTGTCCTATTTAAATATTCTTTATTCTATTTATAGATCGCTTTCTAGAGGCATAACGGTTTGAAGAAACACCCCTGAAATTAATAATTTAGAAACGTTTGGCTCTTGATTAAACCCGCTTCAAGCAACAGAAACATATCAAAGATAAAGCACAATTTAATAATTGTTCAAAATAATCATAAGTAGCTCGAAAAGAGTCTTAAACTAAATGGTATATTGGTATAGCACCTAGGAATCCTTAGCATTTCTAAGTGGGTCAAGGCGGTAATTTGTAAGGATTTTGTCGTCTTCTCCATAAACAGTTACTTCAAAGGGTAAAAACGTATTAAAGACTGTGGGTGCCATAAGCAAATTTGACGCGTTTTTTGAAAAGAACAATGAAATGGTAAAAAACCCGAATAATGCTCGAGGCTGTAACAAATTTGTACATGTGTGATAGGCTCACCATTATCTACAATACTAAATACTTAGGAAAAGGTTTAAAAGGCACTTACTAAAAGGCAGCCCACGTCTCATTAGAATCTTTATGGAAGGGGAACTTGATGCCAGTACCACTCAAGTTATTGGGACATTTAACTTCAAACCAACTCACAGCGATTTCAGATTTGTCATCAACAACAAGAGCTTCATATGCGGCTTCGTTTAAGGTGATTTGGGATCCCGAGCATTTGTTAGAGCGATCAGTAACTAGAGCGACGGTGGAACGGTTTCCGCTTTTAACAACAATGCATTTATCACACGTTTCGTGATTGATGGAGTTTTCGAAACTTCCAAGGGCTACCTGTTTAACAGGTTTATCGGTAGAATTCCCGCAAAGTCCTTGGGAACCTAATAATCAGTGACGCTATAGATTAGACTTACTTAAGTTGGCTTTAGTTGCACTGGCGTACCGAGTCAAGGGCCCTTCAGAAGCTACAAAAGGGTCGATAACTGCAAGGCAAAGCACACTAGAAACTATAAATTTCATTTTATGGTAAAAGTTAATGGTGCGATGCTCTTTTATACCAACCACCTGATTTCGACCATTACAAATCAATTTTTGGTTCATTCATTTTGTCCACTATTGAAATGTACTACGATGAACTTTATCAGAGGAACATATTCTCAGCCTTGCTGCTTATTCTGCATTTCATAACAATTCTATTTTTAGATGATCATGGCTATGCCTCAATCATTATAGGGCTTTTAAGCTTTATACTCCTATCAATTTATAATCATGTGATTTATAACTGAGTTTAGATGGACCTAAAGTAGGTCATATTCCATTTTACTCTTATGATTTTGGCTTGCTTATCAACTCACCGATTATTCACGAACAGACATTCGCATAAAAACTACTCTAAATTGGCTTCGTCATATATCGCTTATCAATACAGTTTTTACCCCAAATATTAAATCATTCTTTATCAAACAAAAATGGGCTACCAATGTAACGGCTGGGGCCTCATCATAGTGATGAGGCCCCCGATTGTTGCATTTCAACTCGGGTTTCCGAAACCAGAGCCAAGGTTTGGGACTCACGGCCAAGGTTGGGCTCGGTATTGGGATGGTTCCGGCCATCACAGTTAACTTAAGCCAGAACTGATATCTAAAGGGGTCTGAATAAGCATTGTTGGGATAGAATTATCTTAAATTGTAAGACCGCATAAATTCATCCAACCATTTTACTGTTTGTCAAATCTGCATGCTATTCTTCAAAAATCAAAAGTGGAAATTGTTAAGTTGATGAGTTGCGGTTTATTCTGTTTTGGCCAAAAGCAGATTGACAGCTAAGATGGATTCATCAATTGATCATTACAGATGGAATCAATTGGTTAACATGAACAAGGGTAAAAAGATTAGTAGTCAATTGTAAGAGGAGGTAATCTATATATAAATTTTTTTTTGAGAAAAAGAACCTCCTTTAAAAAAAGCTCTAAAAAGTATGAGATAATCGAGAAATTATGCCTCTTCAATAAAACCTTTTTTGAAGTCGACGCCATCTTCCAACCTGACTTATAAAATTTTGCTCACAAATGAAATTTATATATTATGTCTGGATTGGGTCCAAATGTAAACTATAAGCAACTTAGAATATACAGTGCTGAGTATATATATTATAAATGCCTATTATACGTCAGTTAAAATATGGCGCCGACTTCAAAAAGGGTTTTATTGAGGAGGCATAATTTCTCTATCATTTCATACTTTTTAAAGCTTTTTTTAATGGAGTTCTTTTTCTCAAAATTTTTTGACATGGAATCCATAAGAATGTAATGTCTTACCAGCACGTTTCGCGAAAATCGAACGTTATGTTTTAATGTACTTTCAGCATACCACTATCTCACGAACCGCTCAACCAGTCCCAGCAAACCAGGTGTCAGGTGATAGAGTCACTCGGCCCCCTTCCACCAATAGTACTGAGAATTTTGACAACTGACTTCAGTCGCCTCTAGGCTTTGTCTGCGTGAGGGTGTTTTTGCGCCAAAAAGTTATAAAGTGCTCCACTAAAACTTAAATATCTCGGGAACTACAAATCCAATCGCGAAAATACAAAGTGCGTTGTGATCCTCAGAACTAAATCTCTCCAATGACACCAATTCCGAGTACCAGAAGCACTCACAGAAAAAAGTTTGAACTCAAAAATTTGAAATGCCTCAACCTAAAAATTGCGATAAAACTCGAACCAAAAATTTCAAATTGAAAACCGGCAAATCCTACGCAGAGCGTCAACAGGCCTATCGTTTGAGACTAAAATCAAAGAAATCGACCGAGAACTTAGACAATGGCAACCATTTGAAGATTGACGAAACCCCGTCAGCGCCCAAGTGGCCCGCATCTCCGATACCTGGGTCATCCGGCGTGCCCCCAAAGCGACTCAGATCGAGTTTACGGCTAGCTAACAAGAAAACAGACGATGAGAACATTAATAACTTGTACTTCGACAACATTTTTAACCAACCCTTCATTCCTTCCCAAAGCACAAGTCTGCCCATGATTCCATGTCTACCAGTAGTCCCATGACTACCAGGTTTAATTTTTTTCTACCAATTTATTTGAGGTATGCTGACCAGGGGACGGACAGTACCAAATCACAACACCCAAAACAACAAATAAAACTACTAACCAAGTGGGAAGCAGAAACTGCTAACCCACCATGGCAGAGGGTGAGGAGGGGTTGGGGGGGTTAGTTTTCAGAATGACCCACCTTGATCATGAGATGTTGGTTACAGTACCGGACCGGAGCAGAGAGCCAGGGTGTTGGGGCATCTGCATAGTGGGGGTGGAGGTCAGCATAGTAAGAGTTTTCCACTTCCTCATCAAGATAATGATAGGAAAGTGATTCAACAAAAGCTGCGAGGAGAATTTCTGCTTCTTTGCAGGCTTCAGGAAGTTGGGTGAAAAGGGAGATACTGTGGTGAGTGATTTTGGCTGAGGGGTTGAATGAAGCAAGCATTGTGACATTCATAACAGCAACTTCAGTATTATCTAATAGTTTCAAGATGTCACTGCAGGGAGATTCAGGGAAGTTGGGGGGAAGAAGAGGGTGGGCAGGCCATGCTGAAACTGAGCCACTGACTGGGCCACCGTGGTGCATAGTTTTGGGCACTGAGGAGAGGCCACCGCAGCTAAGGTGAGCTGGTGGTCACTTTGGAAGGGGGCTGTATTGGGCAGAGGAGCAAAATGGTGAGGGGTAGGGGTTTTATCAAAGTCAGGAAGGAAGAATTCTGCCTGACCATAATTAATTGGCAGAGAGGTTGACCTGTATGCTTACTAATGAGGATATTACCTGATTCATCAGTCTCAGCCAATAGATCCCATGAATTTTGGTTCACTGGAATAGTGGCATTCAAATTTGGGTGGGTGGGATTGGGTGAATGGGCAGATTTTTGGGTGCCAATGGTGGTCCAAGCATTGCTCTAATTGGCTGGGGTGGATTTAGGTGGGAGAGTGAGGCTGGAGGTTTTGGGGGGGCTGATTTTCCATGTGGGCCCACTGAATGAGATTGGAGGGTGGGAGGGGGCAGAAAAGTGCCCCATACTGAACCTCCAGAGGGGGGCTCAGAAGCTGCAGCAGCGGACTTGGCCTGAGGGCACACTTTTTTTGTATGGTTGAGGCCAAAGAAGAGGGAACAAATCTGCCTACCATTATTGACCTAAGCCCAAAAGAAATGATCAGGTGCTGCAGCTACACTAGCATGGTGTGGGATCTGCGATTGGAGGCCACAAATAATTTCTCAGAGAGAGAAACTTACTTTTTAATAAAAGTATAAAATAATACTTATTATGGTTTTTTATATTTTTTATTATTAAAAGTGCAGCAAAACCAAGAAAGGCCCCTTTGTTGATACTAGCTTTTCCTATTTAAACTAGTACAATTTTCAAGATCATCAATATTTGAGGTAAAAGAATGCAAAGCTCAATTGTCTAAATTAGGGAATATAGGTTTTTAGCCTATCAGATAGGAGATAAAAATTTTTTGAGGCAAAACTGACCCGTGTGGTAATGATTAGATGAATTGTATCCAATCACCAGTGAGTAAAATCTTTTCACCTTGGCGGTGGTCAGACTCAACTGGTAATGATTAGGTAACTTGGCAATGGTCAGACTTGGATGGTAATGATTAGCTAATTATTACCCTATCATCTTTGAGTAAAATCTTTGCACCTCGGTAGTGGTTAGACTCAGATCATAATGATTGGTTAACTTGCACCCAATCATCAACAGGTAAACTCTTCTGACCTTGCAGAGGTTCCGATACATGTGATATTATTCTCCTCATATTTGACTGAGGAGTCAGAGTATTTCTATTATTAATACTTACCATTTTAAGCCAATTCTTATGATAAATCATATTTTTCCAATTGTTGGGATTCCACCAAGAATCCACTAGGGTCTGTTCACTATGGGTACTCATATCATTAAAATCCCCATTATTCTTTGATGTTTGGGCAGGAGATGGGCTAATCATAATAGCAGATTTGGGAGCCCTAATACCTCCAACATTCTTTTTCCTAAGTTGAGAAAGAGAATGTCTGACATTGCCCTCCTCAAGAATGTTGGTAGGGATGTAGGGTCGGAGGAAGTGGCCATGTATCCAGATTATGATATTCCTTGTAGCCAAAGATTTTATGGGATATTCATCTCCTCTCTTATGTATGATGGTATAGGGCCCCTCCCAATTTGGTCCAAGTTTGCCAATTTTGGGGAGTTGTATGATTGTGGTGATATATAACCCTATCCAATACTTTGTAGGAAGGTAGAGGAGCTCGGAGCTCTTTGGCAGCTTGGCCTTTGTTAGTCACTGTTTTTGTTTGGCTAGACTTTTCAGCATATAATTCTTTATCCTCAGTGCGTGGAGGTTTAGGATGAAGTTTGTGAGTAGTAGCATCCTCTGAAGAGCGATTTTTTGAGCTTTGGGATGAGAAACAGTTGCCTCCGCTGGCTTAAAGGTAGACTTCTTTTTTAGGCTGTACTTTAGGAGCTTGGACTTTTCCTTTGAAGTTGGCCTTGCTTAAAAGTTTAGAGGGGTTTTGGGATGTGATTTTCATGTCAACCACTTGGTGTTCAACTGGCTTAATTACCACCTCATCTGCTGCAGGATTTGGAATACCATCCCTAGCCTCCACTAAATTGATCAATTTTTTAGTGTTGTACCCAGAGGTGACATAAGACAAAGTGAAAGAGGGGTGTTCCTTATTGGACTGCCTGCTAGGGCCATGGGAGATAGGGCAAATAAGGCAAGACAACACCTCATCTGCGTCACTGGCAGTATCAATAATGATTGGCTCCCCTAGAATTTGGTGGAGGTAAGTATCCTCAGGTATGGTGGCTTCATCTACTTCCCCAGCGTTTAGACGATCAGGGACCTCCACTTCCATGGGAGCTTCCAGAAAGTAGTACCCAACGTTATCATAACCCCCTCAGAGTCGGCCTCAGGGGTATTTTCAACCATGGGCAATGATGTAATTGAAGTGGGGGATACAGCCATGAGAGGTGGGGTAATCAGCTTTGCTTTAACTGGCATTTTTTAACCCCAGTAGTTCTGGAGGATATGCCCTTAGGGCGCGCACCTACTAGCTGAGCTGAAGAGGAAACCACAGTAGGGGTCTCCATTTTGCATGACCAAGGAATGTCCAGTTTAAGTCACACCAAAGCAGCAGGTTTTGTGGGGTTTAGCTTTTTAGGACCCATTATCTGAATGGGCTCCTTCTTGTCTTCAATTGCTAAGGCCTGAGGCTTAGGCTTTGAATCTTCAATGGTTAAAACATGAGGGCATGATACTGCTCCATGTGGAACTTTGGGCTTATGGAAATCGGCGACATCTAGTAATGCTTCCTTTATGTCTTGGACAGTCTGGAAATAGCGTTTGACGGAGGTGATGTGCATGGCGAGCGATGGGTAAGTAGCCACTCCAGTCAAAATGGCGGCTATAACATCATCCAGAGTTAACATCTTTGAAGTTAGCAACATCTGGGCATCCATATAGAATTGTTCCACAAAAGCGGCCACTGACTCTCCTTCCCCAATACTCATATGCATGAAAACCTGTTTTGCCCAATGTAAGCTCTGCTGGGATCTGAATTCAGCAAGAGGGCCCTCCTGACCTCTGGCCAGGTGTGCTGAGGATCCAGATGAGGGACGATCAGCTCTTGAGCTTGGCGGCTTAAATAGGGAAGGATGTACTGAACTTTTTGTTTGTCAGTAGCGCCATCCATCACAGCTTCATAAACGTACAAGAAGGAGGCAACACTCCCTTCACCAGGGGTGTATCTCTCCTTCATGGGTAGTTTGAATGGCTTCTGCTCTAGCTTTTTGAGCTGGGAGAAAAAGCTGGCTAGTTGCTTCTTGAGAGCAACTATTTGCAAGTTGTAACAAATGGAAATCATCTGAAAAGATGAATTTCTGAACGTTACATTCCAATTGGTTCGTTCAGTTAATTCAAACTGAACCAATCGGAATTGTTGGGTATGGTGGAGTGGGTGGTCAGACTTGGAGGGCTGGAATGAGCTGCTCCGACCATTCCTTAAGCTCAGCAGGCTTAAGGAATGAATTGGAGAGGCTCCTCAGAAGCGACTTTATAAAAGTTGAACCTAACCTTCTTGAATTCCAAAGTGGAATTCTAAGTCTTGTCCTTGGTCCCCTCCAGTTCAGTCTTTTATTATTTTTAAAATAAAAATAAAGTTCCTTTGAGGTGTCATGCCTCGCTTACCTGATATTTTTGGGTTTGGGTTTGTGATAGGGGACCTCGTATTAGTAACAGTCTGGCCTCATCACTCCATTTGCTGCCATGTGGGCATTTCCAAGATTTGATGAGAAAAGGTTCGCCTCGCCTGTGCCTAAGTCTGTCTGGTTAGGTTGCTCACCTGGAATGCTGCCGCGTGGGCATTTCCAGGATGAAACAGATGGGGTCTGGGATCCTCACCCATGACATTATTCCAACTTCATTTTGCTTCTGGTTGGAGGTGGTCCTGTCCCTCAGAGGATTTCCGTTTTGTCCCAGCTGTTGAGGAAACCGGCGCTGGGCCAACCCAGCGACTGATGGCCAGCCCTGCGACATCAGTGAAATTTGAGGGTCTGCCAAATTTCAGGTTCCCACTGATTCCAGCAGCCGTGTCTGAGGGCACCTGTTCCCAGCAGGTGCCCTCAACCCCAGAAAGTCCCAAAAGGGGAGGATATTTGCCCCAACACCAGCGCCATGGGGTCAACCCCACTGCCAGCAGGACTGAGAAAAGCGCCTTCCCAGTCAGGATGGGAAGGCCATTCTCAGGCCTGACAGTGCAAAGGGGATGGCCCAAAGCCAGCGCTGTTTTGCGCCTTCCAGGGCTATCATTGAGGAAAGCGCCTTCCCGGTCAGGATGGGAAGGCCATTCCTAGTGGTAGCCTCCAGGAGGTGGTGATTTGGCCAGATGTTGGGTATGAATGTCCTTACCTGTTGGGGCTTACTCCAACAGCCCAGTTTCCAGTTTCTGTCCTCCCCATTTCCCCTTGAGAGGATCCTTCTTGGGGCTTGAGGTGACTCGCCCTGGGAAGACCTCTCGCCAATGATTTCCTCCTGAAATGGCGGCTCTCTGGCCCCGGAGGGCCATTTTAGTGGGGGGTGATGTAACGAATGGAAATCATCCAAAAGGATGAATTTCTGAATGTTACATTCTGATTGGTTCATTTGGTTAATTCAAACTGAACCAATTGGAATTGTTGGGTATGGTGGAGTGGGTGGTCAGATTTGGAGGGCTGGGCTGAGCCGCTCTGACCATTCCTTAAGCTCAGCAGGCTTAAGGAATGAATTGGAGAGGCTCCTTGGAAGCGACTTTATAAAAGTTGAACCTGACCTCCTTGAATTCCAAGTTGGAATTCTAAGTCTTGGCCTTAGTCCCCTCCAGTTCAGTCTTTTATTATTTTTAAAATAAAAATAAAGTTCTTTCGAGGTGTTGTGCCTCGCTTACCTGATATTTTTGAGTTTGGGTTTGTGATAGGGGACCTCATATTAGTAACAGTCCGGCCTCATCACTCTGTTTGCCACCGTGTGGGCATTTCCAAGATTTGATGAGAAAAGGTTCACCTCGCCTGTGCCTAAGTCTGTCTGATTTAGGTTGCCCACCTGGAATGCCGCCGCGTGGGCATTTCCAGGATGAAATGGATGGGGTCTGGGATCCCCACCCGTGACACAAGTCAGGAGAGCTGCTCATGGTGATAGTCTCCATTTTATTAATACTTATCTAAGTATTCAGGGGACTTGACCCCTGTAGTGAGCACTAATTTGTGGGATGCACAATTGGAGGCCACAAATAATTTCTCAAGGAGAGAAACTTACTTTTTAATAAAAGTATAAAATAATACTTATTATGGTTTTTTTATATTTTTTATTATTAAAAGCGCGGCAAAACCAAGAAAGGCCCCTTTGTTGATACTAGCTTTTCCTATTTAAACTAGTTCAATTTTCAAGATCATCAATATTTGAGGTAAAAGAATGCAAAGCTCAGTTGTCTAAATTAGAGAATATAGGTTTTTAGCCTATCAGATAGGAGATGAAAATTTTTGAGGCAAAACTGACCCATGTGGTAACGATTGGATGAATTATATCCAATCACCAGCGAGTAAAATCTTTTCACCTCAGCAGTGGTCAGACACGACTGGTAATGATTGGGTAACTCAGCGATGGTCAGACTCAGATGGTAATGATTGGCTAATTGTTACCCTATCATCTTCAAGTAAAATCTTTGCACCTTGGTGGTGGTTAGACTTGACTGGTACTGATTGGTTAACTTGCACCCAATCATTGATGGGTAAAATCTTCTGACCTTGTGGAGGTTCCAATCCATGCAATATTATTCTCCTCATATTTGACTGAGGAGTCGGAGTATTTCTATTATTAATATTTACCATTTTAAGCCAATTTTTATGATAAATCATATTTTTCTGATTGTTGGGATTCCACTGAGAATCCACTAGGGTCTTTTCACTATGGGTACTCATATCATTAAAATCCCCATTATTCTTTGATGTTTGGGCAGGAGATGGGCCAATCATAATAGCAGATTCAGGAGCCCTAATACCTCCAACATTCTTTTTCCTAAGTCAAGAAAGAGAATGTCTGACATGTGGGGTGGGATTTGTTGGGCTATGGTAGGGTGGTGTGGGATGATGGTGGCTGTTGCATGAGGAGCAGCAAGGCGCTCCACACCAGATGGAATGGCAAAGATGAGGTTGGGCTGAGTGCTATAAGCCATGAGCCCCATGACCAACTGGTCATATAAAATCTGGGGTGGAAGGTGGGATGGGAGATTTGTAAAGGATACCACCAGCGTGGTGTCTGAAGGGAGGTGAGTATGGGTTGTGGGAATGGGGTTTTTTTATAAATTAGAGGAGTTTGTGCTGCTGCTTCAGCATCCTCCTCAGATTGGAACCCAATGTCAAAGTAGCCCTTAAAAGGGTGGAAGTCTATAAAGCCAGCTGGCACAAAGGCCACAGTGGCTAGGTCAATAATTGCCTTATCAGCATATGGGAACAAATTCCCATAGTCCACTCTGAGGCAATAGCGAATGGCAGAGCGAGGGAGGGTGAGAGGATGGGGGTGAGAAGGGTGGGCGCGCACCAGGTGGAGTGCTAAGTCTTGTGGGGGGACAAAATGGCTGGAAGTGGTAGGCAGGCTGTTTGAGCCCATCCAAACGCGCTTGCCCATGGGGTGGAAAACGCTAGGTGGGGGTGCACCGCTGCCCCACACTGGGGTGGCAGGTGGTGGAGCCAAGGACATCAAAGAATAGGTTTGGGCAGATGGCTGTGGATAAATAAAACTTAAATTTAAAATCACTCAAAATTGACTTTGAGCAGTAAAAGAAAGCCCAGGTTTAATTTTTTTGAGAAGGTTCTTTTTGCTCCAAAAACCTTTACCCCCAGTTCTTTTCCCTTAAAAAATTAGTATATTTTTAAAAGTGTCTCTTTTTCCTATTTTTATTAAATATTACTATCTTTATATAACTTTTTGATGCCTTACTATCTCTCTACAAAATTAAAACTGATTGTATATATACTATATATAGTATCTTATAAACAAATATACTAATAATTCACTCTATTAAATTTAGTTGTTTTTATTGGTCAAATTATATTAAATTTACTGATTACCATCTACAATACTCATTTTATTAAATTTAGATGATTTTATTGGTCAATGTATACCAAATTTACTGACCACCATCTACAGTAATTCATTTTATTAGATTTGGTTGCTTTTATTAGTCAATCTATGTAAATTTATTGATCGCTATCTAAAATAATTCATTTTTATTAATTTAGATGAATTTATTGGTCAAATTATGCAAAAACGATAGCCATCTATAATGATTTAAGCTCGTCCCGCTATGAGCTCATACTGACTGAATTTTGAAAGTACCCCTAGCCATAGGACATATCAAAAGTGCTTCGAAGCTATCGCTTCACCGATGCCGAATTAAGTTTATCCGGAGTTGTTAATTCCACAAGTATCCATCGCTTCCGAGCCATTTTGATATATTTACTAAATAATGGGCAGATACTTGACCAATACTTACAAAAGTAAAATGGGACTTAAGTTGGATCATCCTCTATTTTTGAAGATGATCATCTAAATTGGTCCAGTATTTTCAGGGGTATGCGCAAACAAACATAGAAAACAATGAAAAAAACATATATACAGGTCAAATTGATAACCTCCTTTTTAAAAGTCGGTTAAAAATGGATGTTGGTATATCTGTCTGTGCTTTAGACTCCAATCCGTTTGACCAATCACCATGAAAGTTGGCACATATAAGTATTTTTTCATAGAGAAGGTTTATGGATTTTAAAAATTAGTATTTTCATAGTAAAATAAAAAGTTATATGTAACAAGTGAAAATCTTTTGTTTTTAATGGAAATGGTATAACGTTACAACTGAGCAGTTAGATATTTGTTTGATTCGATATTTTAGATGATTTTTGTTAAGTGGTTAGTGGTCATTAGGTTAATTAGCAAGTTAATCCAAATCAAAACTGAATCAAAAACCCAATTGATTTTACAAATACCTCCTCTAGCATAATCGGCTCAGAATCCCTCTCTCTCACAAATATCACTTTTTATAACAAAAGTGAATTGAACAAGAACTGAGAGAGCAAACAACTGCCATACTGCACTGCAATTTTATAGACAGTGAACAAAGGCCAACCAACCAAGCGTAGGGAAGGCAAGCCACCCATCTGTGCACAGCACATAGAAATGGACAACTTGCCCACACTGATAGTGAGTTTTATTAATAATAAAACCAAGGTCGTTGAGATGAACAAACCATCTGCTGACCTTCCCACTGGCCCAAGCCCTGCCATGACTAGAAACAGGGCTGGGCATTCCACCATGTATGCACCAAGTAATGAACTGGTGACATGAATGACTACAAAATAAATGAACATGGAGATGGGTCACAGAGCACTAATGAATAGTGCAAATGATGGGGTCAACTCCTTAGGATCAATGCCCACCAACACCCAGATGACAAATACAACCTTCTGGGAGTGAAGGCCAATGCCAAGAACAGTGGAGTCAGGAATATTCCCCAGTGAACCTCAATTAGCAGGGGGACTGGGGCCTCGCAGGGTGAGCAAACTCTTGTCAATAAAGCAAAAAACTGGGATGATGTATTGGTAGGATCTGAAACTGACTCAGATTCAAATAACAAAAATCAGCAATTCAAACTAACAGAGTCAAGCAATAAAAAGTTTTCTACTGACATGGAGAAACTTACCAAATCAGCTTGGGGTATTTGGGCAAAGAACAAGTTGGGCGCCAACCCCAAAACAGCCCAGTTGGGGGGGGGCAAATGGTCCCCAACCAAAATCAATTTGGTAGCATGAGTAACTCATCAGGTGGAATGTCTGATATACAATCAGGTGCAATCCCCAATGAAGGCATTCTGACAGGGAGCCATAGCTCAATAATGCATTGATGGCCAATCCCAAATATCCAATCACTGAACCAAGATGATCCATTGAAGACCAACTAAGGTTGGGGTGACTCTATATTGATGACCAAATTGGAAGCAGACATAGCACATCGCTATTATGAATGCACCATGTTCAAAAAATACTGGTCCATGATGTGATACATCCTATCAGGTGATCATTCACCTCCGGGTATACATCCATTGTAGGACCTGTTCTTTACAAAAACTCTGAGAATGGCTCAGATCTAACTACAAGCCTTCATTTACCAGTATTGTGTATGGGTAATTCACTGTGCGCTTGTCACCAAGGTTATGAGCAACGAGTTCCCCTATTTCAGAGGTTTGGTATTGAGGACCATTTGGATTATCTCTGATCAGCTCTGCCAGATATCAAAATTCTCACACATAATCCCCAGGTGTTATAAGGCCACGCGTTTGGCTTTCCCCACTGGATCACTCATTGCATGTGATGAAGCTACTAATCATCTTAGAATAGTATGGCCTGTAAGCCTGCCACTGCTAGAATCATGGCTAGCAATGGAAATCGCCAATCAGCAATGGTCAGAGGTGCTAGAACTCTAGTGGCCCAAATCCCCAGTCTTTTTTACCCTCAGCCAAATCGCCTGTATTCCACCCTTCCCTCTTACTTTCCCTTAAATTTATTTAATAAAGTATGGAGCTTTTTTAAAAAAATCTAGCATAATTGGCTCGGATTTTAGCTATATACTTAAATTTTATCAAGGTTGGTTGTTCAAAACCTAGCGCAATCAATTTTATTTAATTACTTTCTTATCATTTAAACTATTTATATAGTTAAAGCTAGTATGCAAGTGTGAGTAAAACAAAGAAATGATGAGCTAATGCAGTAAAATATAAAATTAGTTAAGTAGTTGATTTAGTAGTTTGGAAGACATTTCACATACATTGATTTTAAATATATAGAGATGTTTTGGGTAGCAGTTTGGCGTTATTTGATTTGATAGGTTTATTTTGTTTGGCCGAGTGGTTGATGGCTTTTGGCCAAATCAATAGGACACAGTTTAGTTTTGAGGGATGATTAGTTATCAGTTGATTTGATAAGTTCTGTTAGGTTTAGCTGATTGGTTGGTGGTTTTTAGTTGATTCAATTGAGCAATTAAATTTGGCTGAGTGGTTATTATTTATCTATAGTATAAAATCTAAATTAATAAATTGAATATCTGAAATTCATTGGACACCATAGTGAAGCATGGGTGAATTGGCTAGTCTACTTAAAAGATATTCACTGACATACTGACGTACTGACTGACATTTGAAACTATTGAGTCTGATGGGTTCAATCTATTTGGGTGAGTGGGTGATATTAGTGAATATTATCAAATAATTCACCAAATTGGTCACCCAAAACTAAATAAAAATTAGTGTTAGAGCTTTATTATAGCTTATTAAGTAGATAAGGATAACCAGTTCACCAGCCACGAGGGCAACAGCAAAGCTGTTAGTCCGAGTGGCTCAAGTGTAGTGCTGGCACAGCCTTTAGGCTGTTAATGTGAGCTCATAAATAAACTCAAGCAACGCTAGGTAACTCCACTATTTGAAATGTATGCTTTCTCTTTACTTTTTTTCCATGTAACCAAACTGAGCCACAGCAACACGTAACCAGGTACAGCTAGTTATAATATAAAATTTAAATTAATCAGTTCAAATTAGCTGATAATAAATAACCTGAGCAATGCCAGATAACTCCATTAGTATTATTATAAAGATCAACCTTGTCTTAATATACATGTCAAGGTAATTCCTGCTTCCACCCTAGTGCAGGTTTTGTTCAATACAAGTTTGAAACCTGTACTGGATAGAAAAATTCTCAGTGTGGTATATTTGTCCCAAGGCCAACCCACTTGAATACCTTAATATGCATGTCAAAAAAATACAATATTGTCAAAGATAGGAATTTTCTGCTATTTATGAAAAGTTGCTGGCACAGCAACTGAGATATCTTATAACTCTGTGTTGGTGGGCTAGTAGAGATTTTTGATATCCTGGGTAATTATTTAAATAATTTCTCAGTGTAAGGATTTTTCTAGATTAAATACAATAAACTGGTAACTATATTGAAGTTTAAAATCTCAGGTAATACTGAGAATTATAAGCAAGCTTTCATACTCACTTTTTAAGATAATTTAGAACATAAAATATTTGAAGATTAGCAGGAAATTATGGTAAAACTAAATATTAATCAGATAGTTAGATCAGCATTACTCCAAATATGTGAAAGCTTTTTAATTATCTAATACTCCCCCTATTTATTTTTATAATGATTTAATTTGAGGCAGATGTCATAAATAATCAAATAATATGGCACTCTGTTAAGGGTCTCTAAATTATAATCTCTATGAGGGAAGACTTTGGTAATTTAAAAAAGTCCTTTGAAGTGGGAGTGCATTTTCTTGAAACATAAGTTCTTTAGTTCATTTTGGTACAATCAGACAAGATCTACTACTGTGAAAACTTAAAGAATTGTGGTGGTCATAATAATTAATCATTTGTTATGTATGTTCTTGTGTTAAGTTTTTCAGTAGTTGATCAAGAAAATTGCCAGTTTTGTAAAAATTCTTTGGTGAGCTTTGTTAGACATTTGCCCTCCCAGCTGCAAAATAAGAATTTGTTGGGTCAAATTCAGCCAAAAAGGGGAATCTCAGCCATTTGCAAGTTTACAATTATAATACAAAGGATTTAAATAATACTAATAACTATATCAGCCAAAAGATACTGGCTGATTATTGTGGAACCCTGCAAATTGGGGTAACACAATTTTGAATATATCATGGGCAATAAAAATAAGGTCAAGAAGTCAGATTACTCTAATCACATGGTGGACCCTGGGGTGTCCATCAGATGGTACTCCCCCAGCTGAAACAAGGTCAATTCAGGCACTGATGCGTGGACCACTCACTTTTATAAGCATGGTGGGGGTCCCCAAAGGTAAAATAATTTTCTTGGATAGGGATTGGATGAAGTTAATTAAAACTGGTACCTCACAGGTACATATTGCCAAAAGTTAATTGCTCATCCATCATTCAGCCAAAGTGAAGTGAGTATTCCAAGTTTTGATAGACTAAATGTGCCTATTTTTCTTATTCAGACTGCAACAAGCCATTCTGAACTTTTTATTAAATCTCTTTGACTATTGATACAGTTTAAAGACTGATCAGTCAGATATCAAGGGGTGTCACTTTCTTTCTTTACCTATTAGGAGAGTGTCTATAACTCTCCAGTTCCCAGCGGGCAGTTTTTGGTGCATAAGACCAACTTCAGGGAACTAGCCATTAGAATAAAATTAATTATTGCCCAGCAGAGGGTGCTAAAGCAATAATAATTTAAGCAAAGAAATTCTAGAATTAACCAGCCAAAAGTGTTATGGTGCTCATGGAGGGAAGGAGTAAATGACCCAGATTGGAGGGTACCTGAAAGGACCAACAGTGCGTGAGATGAAAATCAGATTGTGTTTAGGATGGCAAGGTTAACGGAGCGTGAGATCTCCTTGAAGAGGTTTGTGCACAAGATCATTAAAAAAGCATAAAGTAAAATGGTATACGGGGAAAAAGTTTATTGGAAAGTCAACCAACAAGGAATGTTGGTCAGGGAAAACATCTTTAAGCTCAAATGGGAGAATAGGGGTTAAGCCGCAGTGGGCCCAAGCATTGACTCACCAATAGGGTGACACTGCCATCCAAGTTTGTTTAATAGGCTGAAACTGACTTCACTCAAGTGATCGATTGAAGTTGGATTCAACCTGAGCGCATTATTTCAAAAATAGAATGGTTTTCAAAACCCCACTCCTCGACAAACTGAATCAGACCATCTGCATTCATTTAGTAAATTGTTCGTTTTAACGCCTGGCTTGACATCAGGGGCTGGGCGTTTGGCACAACATTAGTCTCAACCTGGGCATATTTTGCCTAAACCCAGCGTTGGTCCAGGGTGTGCCTCAGGTCAGGAAGGGCCTGCAACTTCACCCTTTGGCCTCCTGGCACCCAGCCTTGTCTTTGGGGTTGGTCCCCACTATTATGTCATGTGCAAATGACATTTTTTCATGCTACTAATAAAATCCATAAAAACCCAGTTTTTATTAGTGCTTTATTTTTAATTTTTATAATAACATTTGTGGAATCTAGCGGTGTAAAGCACCAGCGAGCAGAAATCAGCTGAATTCCTACAAAATGGTGATTACTACAGGAGACACATGTACACTAAGAATAGTTTCTCTTGAAAAGCAACTAGCAAGTGCTTTACCCATCTTAAATAGCTTGAGCAGCGCCCTTTCAAACTCCCCCTTAAAGAAAAGTTCACCCCCCAATGAAGGGAGCATAGCTTCGTTTTTGTATGTCTATTAATTTGTAATGCAAGACTCATTAGACAAGCAAAAGATTAATACATCCTCCCTTGCTTAAGTCATCTAGCACAAGAGATGATAGTTTCATACATAGACAATCTACATACCCGTGAAGAAGTAAAAGAGGCTCTATTAACTGAATTTGGTTCAAAACAGAGTCTTAATAGGGATAAACAAGCCTTTATGCGCCTAAGCATGTATGAGTGCAAAACAACCGCTGCTTTTGCTGAGTGATTTTGCCTTGCTGCCAAAAGTTTGTCAACGTCTAACATGCTAAACCTGGATGATGCTATCGCTTCCATGTTAGCTGGGCTAGCTTCTCAACCCTCTCTATCCAGGAATATCATTTCAGTGAAACGTTACTTAAAAACATCTGTGACATAAATGAGGCTCTGTTAGATGTTGTTTATTTTCATTCCTGTGCATCAATAAATGAAGCTGAGGTGAAAACTTCAGTTCTAACCAATGAGGAGTTTTTGCCTTTAAAACAGTTGGGGGCGAGCACTGTCACATGAACATGACATAATAGTGGGGACCAACCCCAGATATAAGGCTGGGCGCTTGGAGGCCCAAAAGGTGAAGCTACAGGGCCTCCCAGACCTGAAGCACACCCTAGACCAGCGCTGGGTAAGGACAAAATATGCCCAGGTTGGTCCTAGTGGGGTGCCAAGTGCCCATCCCTTGACATCAAGCCAGGCATTAAAATGAATAATTTACCAAATGAACGCAGATGGTTTGATTCAGTTAGTCAGGGAGTGGGGTTTTGAAAACCATTCTATTTTTGAAATAATGCGCTCAGGTTGAATCCAACTTCAATCGATCACTTGAGTGAAGTCAGTTTCAGCCTATTCAACAAACTTGGATGGCAGTGTCACCCTATTGGTGAGTCAATGCTTGGGCCCACTGCGGCATTAACCCTATTTCCCCAGTCAAGTTTAAATACATTTTACCCAACCAACAGTCCTTTTTGGTCAACTTTCCCAAATAAATTTATACCCCATTTACGTTATTTTTTAATTATGATATTCCAAATGCTCCTGTGCGTGAACCTCTTCAAGGAGGTTTTACGCTCCATTACACTTGCCATTGCAAGTAACATGCAACTTTCCCCTTGTGCACCATTTTTCCGCCCAGGATCCCTCCAACCTGGGCCGCCTAATCCCATCCTATATGTGCACCGCGTCGCCCTTGTATGGGTTTTTATTATAAAATTTGCAATTTTATGCTTAAGTGGTTATTGCTCCAGCACCCTCTGCTGGGCTCTAATCACTCTGGCACTAATGGCTAGTTCCCTGGCGTTGGCCTGGTGCACCACGCACTGCCACACTGGGAACAGGAGAGTTATAGACACTCTCCTTACATTAGTCAACCAACCCCTTTTTCTTATGTGCATGAACTTTTTCTATGTGGAACTTTTCTGAAGTGGAAACAGTGGCTGTCGGCTGTGGGTTCCAGCTGTTGTTAGCCGCACCATTGTTTCCTCATTTTCCTGAAGGTTGGAGCAACTCAGGATTTATTTTGCTGCCTCCAACTGAAAAGTATCCACCCTTCATATTCATACCTGGTGGATTCAGACACTTTGATGTCCAAAAATTGTGATTCCCCAACTTTCTTCTGAATTTATTTAAATTCATTCCAATAAACAAATTTTTCCTCGCTAGCACATTCAGATGATGCAAGCGGAATCAGCGCAGATGGGCTTTTTGGTGTTGGCCTTAGATAACATTGGGCATTCCATCGCGGTTTCAGGGATAGGGTCATTCACATCTAAAAACGCGTTTTATAACAAAACCCTGGACTCTATCTCTGAACCTTTTATTTGTTAATATGGCTTGGATGATGACCCTATTCTGGTGTATCAAATTACCACTAAGAACCCACGGTTGACCTCTACCATGATCCAGCGCACTCAGGAGGTGGAGAAGGAACTTCATTTAGGATATAATCAAGTATATGCACCTGCAGAAGGCATGGTGGGGTATGCGGCCTCAGTATTAAGAGTGGCCAAATATCCCACCCCTTTTTGTTTCCAAAACCAATTCTGTGTGCAGGCTTGAGCCAGATGATGAGAATTTTGGTGAAGTGTTATCATTATCTTCAATAAATAAAGACCATTCTGGGTATTTTCTATTGACTGCTACCCTCTCCTCGCCTTTAGGGAAGCTCATCACTACTATTTTGGTGGATACTGGCGCTTCTGGAAACTATATGGACCAGTAATGAGCTGACTACCTTGGGCTGAGTTACTTGCCATGTGATGTGGTTAGAGGAGGGGCGTTTCAAGGTATTCCCACTCTTCTGCTCATTAGAACAGTGTATTATCAGGTTGACAAGTACCACTTGTCTGATCACTTCAGTGTGATAAAAAACCTCCTGTTCCCTATCATTTTGGGTGTGGAGTGGTGGCGGAAGTTTGACATAAGAACTAACCTAAAGGAGAATACATTGTCTCTCACCATGAAGAATGGTCGCACATTTGTTGTGCCTTTGTCAGATGAAAACGCCCCAGGCAACTTGCCCCATTGGACCCACTGTATCCCATGTCGCCTTGCCTCAATGAAGAAGCCCTCAGTGGAAATTCCTATCCCTTCTTGCTTAGAGGGTTTGGAATCCTCTTTTGATGCAGCATCTGCCAGCGCACTCCCTGAGCACTCTGAGTTTGATTGTGACTTCAAGCTCACGGTGGATCTGGTGCATATCTCTTCCCCTATTTACCCATTGAATGTCTGGGAGGAGGAGGCGTTGGATGTGTGGGTAAAAGAACAGTTAGCCAAGGGTGCGATTTTTCAGCGTGCCTCCCATGTATGCTCCCCCTTACTCTTTGTAGAGAAGTCTGATGGTACCTTACGCCCGTGCATAGACTATGGTAACCTTAACAAAGTTACTGTACCAGACCTTAATCCCATTCCTTTGGATTCGCAGATTGCACGCTATGTGGAGAAGGCGAAGGTCTTCTCCAAGTTGGATTGCCTCAACGCATTCAATCAGGTCCGAATTAAAAAGGGGCAAGAGTGGTTGATCGAATTCTATACCAAAAAAGGGATCTTCCAGTTTTGGGTCATGCCCTTTGGGCTTAAGAATGCCCCTGCTATCTTTCAACGCCGCATTGATGCAGCGTTGGGGGACCTGTTAGGGGTATGCGTGGTTGCGTACATGGATGATATCCTGGTGTTTTCCCCTGATCAGGATTCCCATGCAGTTCACCTTTGGCAGGTGGTGGAGCGGTTAAAGGCAGCCAGCCTTATGTTGAAGATTTCAAAGTGCGAGTTCTTTAAGTCTTAGGTCGCGTTTCTGGGCAACATAGTATTCGACCAAAAACACATGATTACTCACAGACAAGGAGAAGGCGATTTGTGAGTGGCCTACCCCCACCTCGTTTAAGGAATTAAGGAGCTTTTTGGGGATGTGCACGTTCCTCAAGAAGTTCACTCACAATCTGTATAAGGTGGCAGCTCCCCTATACAAGGCTAGTGGTGCCAAGGTGCTTCAGTGGCCCCAACTTTGGAGAATGCTTTCCAAGCAGTGAAGTGCACCCTGTTGTCCATAACTGTTCTTCGCCATGTCAAACCTTCAAAGGAGTTCACTGTGTCGACTGATGCCTCTAACTTCGCCATAGCGGCCGCCTTGTTACAAGTAGGTGAAGATGGGATAGTGCATCCGGTGGAATATTTTTCTAGGAAGATGTCTCTGCCTGAGTTGAACTACGCTGTTTAGGATAAGGAGTTACTAGCAGTGGTGGAGGCGCTGATGTATTGGCATCACCAATTGCATGGCTCTACCCAACCATTCCACGTATGTACAGACCACCGTGCCTTGCTGTATTACCGCGCGCCTAATGTATTAACACCACAACAGACCCGTTGGCATGAGACCCTTGCCCAATTTGCATTCACATATGAGTTCACCAAGGGCAAGGATAATGGATTGGCGGATGCTTTGAGCCTCAACCTTGCTTTAGCACCCAATCCCAAGGAGGTGGAAGTTCACAACACCCAGGTGATGATTCCACCAAGCAAACTTCTGCCTCAACAACCCTCCCCCAGGCCAACGGGCCTACACTCGCACCTTTAAAATGCGGAGGGATATGGTATGTTCCATAGGGTAATCCTTTCTCTGCCTCTGGCAGCTGAATATACTAAGATACTTGCTAAGTGCGAGTTGAATCAAGAGGATCTCTCCAGGGGCTACCACCTGAAGGATGAGATGGTGTGGTTTCAGGGGCGCCTAAGGGTTCCTGCTGGGCCACTTAGCCTGGAAATCATCTGGGACCATCATGATGGACTTACCATTGGTCATCCTGGTAAAGTGAAGACATTAGAGTTAATCCGTCGCACATACAATTGGAAGGGCTTGCCTGCTCAGGTGGGGCGGTACTGCAAGGAACGTTTAGTTTGCAACCAAATGAAGCCAAATCATCAACCTTTAGCGGGGTTGTTGGTACCAGTCCAGAAGGCGGAAGGGCCCTGGACTTCCCTGTCAGTGGAATTCATTGTGGAATTACCTGCTTCTAATGGTAATGATGCCATCATGGTGGTGGTGGACTGGTTTACAAAGTTCGCCCACTTTGTTCCTAGCAAAACTATAGTAACCGTGGCTGAGATGGCTAGGCTCTTTGCCATCCATGTGTTTGCGCTTCATAAAGTTCCCCAAGAAATTATCAGTGACTGTGGCCCAAGTTTACGTCCATCTTTTGGGATTAGCTGCGTAAGACTCTTCAGATTCGCCCCTGCTGTTTCAACTGCCTATCACCCCCAATCAGATGGGCAGACTGAACGAGTAAACAGTGCTTGGAACAGTTCATGCGGTGTTACACCGCAGCAGATCAGATTGGGTTTCTCACCTTCCCATGGCCCAATTTAGCTACAACAACACTTTGCATCCTTCTGTCAGTTGTTCCCCTTTTTGACAACCATGGTTTTAACCCTGCCTTTAACATGGAGCCTAGCTGTGGATCTAAAGTTGAAGCGGTGGTGGGCTTTGGCAAGACTATTAAGAAGGTCCACCAGGGGGTTTCTGCAAGTTTGGAGGTGGCAATGCAATTTTATACTGAGAACGCTGATGGTAAGCGCCGAGTGGGTCCAGTGTACAAGGGAGGGGTTCTCATGATGCTTGATGCTCATAACGTCCCTATCAAGCAGCCATGCAAAAAGCTGGGACCAAAGATGATAGGCCCTTACCGCATTGTTAGAAAGGTGGGCCACGCCTTATACCAGTTAGATCTTCCTTCTTCATTTCAGATCTTCTCTGTTTTTCATGAGAGCAAATTGACATTGTTTGAGGGCCCTCATCAGAGACTCCTGAGGCCTATCTCATGGGATGGGCACCAGAGTGGTAAGTGGAGGAAATAGTAGCCTACCATAGTGTTAAAAGAAGACTTGTTTATCTGGTATCTTGGAAGGGTTTTGACGCTGCAGAGAACAGTTGGGTCCCAGCGCGCAACTGTGTGCATGCCCAAGATCTTATTGACGCCTTCCACCAGCGTTTTCCCCAGGCTGCTGGATCCCAACCTAAACCAACCTTCACCACCATGAAGTTAGCCCCTGCCCACAAGAACTTTTCCCTGGTGCAAGCCCCTGGAGGGGGGTGGAGCCCCGTCAGGAGGAGAGAGTAATGTCATGTGCACATAACATAATATTTGGGACCAACCCCAAAGACAAGGCTGAGTCCCAGGAGGTCCAAAGGGTGAAGTTGCAGGCCCTTCCTGACCTGAGGCACACCCTGGACCAACGCTGGGTTTGGGCAAAATATGCCCAGGTTGGGACTAGTGGTGTGCCAAATGCCAGCCCCTGACGTCAAGCCAGGCGTTAAACAAATGATTTACCAAATGAATGCATATGTTTCAATTCAGTTAGTCGAGGAGCGGGGTTTTGAAACCCGTTATATTTTCAAAATAACGCGCTCAGGTCAAATCCAACTTTAGTCAATCACTCAAGTGAAGTCAGTTTTGGCCTATTCCATCAACTCTGATGGCAGTATCGCCCTATTGGTGAGTCTGTGCTTGGGCCCACTGTGGCATTAACCATATTTCCCCAGTTGAATTTAAATACATTTTCCCTGGCCAACAGTCCTTGTTGGTCAACTTCCCCAAATAAATTTATACCCCATTTATGTTATTTTTAATTTTATGATATTCCAAACGCTTCTGTGTGTGAACCTCTTTGAGGAGGTCTCACGCTCCGTTACACTTGCCATTGCAAGCACCATGCAACTTTCCCCTCGTGCATCATTTGTCCACCCAGGATCCCTCCAATCTGGGCCGCCTAACCCCTCCTATATGTGCACCGCGTCGCCTTTGTATGGGTTTTTATTTATAAAATTCGCAATTTTATGCCTAAGTGGTTATTGTTCCAGCACCCTCTGCTGGGCTCTAATCACTCTGGCACTAACAGCTAATTCCCTGGCGCTGGCCTGGTGCACCGCGCACTGCTACGCTGGGAATGGGAGAGTTATAGGCACTCTCCTTACAAGCACACCCGTACCTACCCCCCAGTGAAACCTGCTTCCTCAGTGCAACTTAATAAAGATATCATTCCCTCCTATAAATCAGAGACCTGTAAGGTAGTTAATACCATACTCCCGCACAAGCTCACTTAATCTGCTGTGGCTTCCCTTTCAGAAAAACTGGTAAATGCGCGCCCTAAGGCTATCAAATCTCTTGTGGCCATCTCCCCTACCCCAATTGTGGCCTTACAAGTTGTTGAGAATACCCTTGGGGATGAATCTGAGGGGGGTGACGATGATGTAGGCTACTACTTATTGGGAGCTCCCGCAGAAGTGGAGCTCCCTGACTGATTGAATTCTGAAGGAGTAGACAAAACCATCATACCTGAGGAAACGTATCTCAGCCAACTTTTAGGGTGCCCAAGAGTCATTGAAACTGCCAGTGATGGTGATGAGTTCCTAGCTGGCTTGATTTGACCTCTTCAGCAGGTCCATACCATGAAATTCATCTTGGATAAATACCCTGAGACTGCTTGTAAATTAACCTCCACTTTCCTACTAAAAGAGGTCTTGGAATTGTCTCCTAACCTTGGAGGAACGCCAACCAAGGTTGAAGTGGTCATTAAAAAAGTCTGGATAATGGCCATCCTGGATACTGACTCCCCAGTTAAAGTGATCTCTACTAAGCTCATAAAAAAGATAAAGCTGGCGCATGACTTGGAGCATAATTAAAAGTTTGGAACCGTGGGCTATCATAATACTCGTACCATTGGGCATATCCATCCCTTCCCATTCAAATTGGAAATCTCATCTTATCAGCCCCAGCTGTGGCGTTAGATAACAACACCTATCATATGCTCATAGGTACCCAAATTATGCTTGAGTATGTGAAATTATCAATATGAAGCAAGGTTTCCTCTCATTACTCAACTATGAAGACCCTTTAGTCTTATCCAATAAAGAGACTGGCAAGAACGATTACTCTTTTATAATTTATCCTTTTTCAGCTATGACTGTAAATTATACCACCTCTGGGCGCAACACAAAGAAATTGCCCAATTCAGTGGATGCTAGGGACAGAATCTCTTTCTATGCTGCAGACGAAGTCTTGATTAAGCGTGGTAAATGATGAGTTATTGACACAAAAATCACGCTCCAAATCCCACACCACTGTTTGGGAGCACCTCATAATTATTAAGGGCGTTAGTCCTCTGGAGCCTTGGGTATTTCCTGACGTTCTTGACTCAGCTTAACAGAGGACTATTACTCTGCTGTTGGGGAACCTCACCACAAAGGACATAGTTGTAAGAAAACACCAGGAGATTATCGGAGGCTTGTTAGTCCCTGTGGAGGACATTGAACAAATTCACTCCATTGGCTCTACGTTGGATATGGGCCTTCCAACGTATAGCCTGGTATGTACATTACCCAACGTCCATATCTCGGAAGAGCTGACCCCAGATGAGCTGGACAAAGTTCAAGCTCTATTGGAAGAATTTAGTGAAATATTGTCTAAATCAGATAATGTCTATGGCCACATGAAGGGCTGGTGCCACTCCATTGATGTGGGTGATGCCCATTCCATTCAATTAAAACCCTACTGCAAATCAAAGGTGGAAGAACAGTAGATGAGAACGGAACTCAAGCAGTTACTAGACGCAGGGTTACTAGTTCCTTCACAAAGCTCTTATTCTTCCCCCCTTTTGCTAATAAAAAAGAAAAATGGAGGTCATTGGATTGTCATGGACTACCGCAAATTAAATAACCTCACAAAAAAGGATAGCTATCCTATCCCCCGCATTGATGACGCCCTGACCTAACTATCTGGATCTAACGTTTTCTCTGAATTTGGATTTGGCTAGTGGCTGTTGGCAAATGGACCTTTCTCCTCAGAATCAGGAGAAATGCGCCCTTGTCTGTAGTTAAGGTCTCTTCCAACCCACACGATTATCTCAAGGGTTGTGCAACACATCTGCCTCTTTACAGCGTGAAATTGATCATATTTTAATTTTAATTTATTGCGGGGAAGGCCGACCATGGGACGGACACTTCCGAATATGACTCAGATGAGACAAAACTCAGTACCAGGTGAGGCACCCCAGAGAAGCGATGCTATCTCTTGTTGCCAGCGGGAACGCCACTTATGGGGAGGGGGAGGGAACGTGTGTAGGGGGCGTAGCCACTATTGAGCACGTGTGGAGGAAGGGGTCTGATTTGATGAACCAGACTGGGAACCAGGAGGAGACCAGCTGCCGGCGACGTGGTGGAAGATATCCAAACATCCACGCTTGAAAGTGATCCACTAAATGAGACCGGAATCTGTGGACAGCTTCAGGGAGGGTGGGGATGGATCCGGCGATGGCATCCAAGACAATCGTGTGGATAGTCCACATGGCGATTGCAACCACCAGAGCACGAAGGGAGGGTGGGAGGGGGAGGCCATTGATGAAGCAAACATATCTCTTGACAGACTGAAGGGATGTGTTTGATCCTGGCCTAGCAGACGTTGGACTTCGCGCCATATTACTTTAGAGGTGGGACACTTCTCCAGGCGGTGAAACAGCGTTCCATACTGGCCACACACGACACAGGATGAGTGTAAAGCATTAGAGCGCTCAGCTGTATGATACACCCGCCTCAGGCAGCGCCACACATGGGAACGGACTTGAGGCTGCAACAGAGGATGGTGTGCGTATTTCCAGATAGTCTTTTGGGTCTCAGTGGAATAAGGGATGTCCATCATGTCCAGGTAGTCCACCCTGGATAGGACTTGGGGTCGAATGGGGATCACGCTATCACGGATGGGTAGCCCCTGTACCTCTTGTGTGAACTGAGGAGAGGGGCGGCCTCTTTGGGTTGTATGTCCACTAATACAAATTCTCCACTCTGCGCTTCGCATGGAGAGTAGGATTCGTTTGTAGTGGGTTTTTGTCCCGTGAGGACCTGTGGCTGATGTGTGTGATGCCAGGTATTTCATCAGGGAGTGGGGGTTTGATGGGTTGTTGAGGCCCAAGGCTCAGGAGAAGTTGGAGCGGGCCGCGCGGGACCAGTGTTGGGATGGGAGTGTAGGAGCAGTGACGGCCGCAATCCAGGTGCCTAGGATCTTGGCGGCATGGGCTTTGAAGTCAAGTAGGCCCATGTCACCATGATGATGAGGGCCAAACATGGCCTCTAGCCGTACTGGTGGAGGGCGGCCTGACCAAATCCAACCTTGTAGCAAAGCATACAGGGATTTGAAGAAGCTTGGGGAGAAGGGGATGGCGTGGGCTCCAAACCAGACTTTGGATAGGAGCATAGAGTTGGCAAGAACAACCCTGCCAGTGAGGGTAGTAGGGTGGGCTCTGAGAGAGGCAATTCGCTTCATCACGTTGTCCAGTATATGGCACTCCATTACTGCTGACACGTATCCTCCTGCCTCCAACCACACGCCCAGATGGCGTACCGGTCCTATGGTAGGTCACGGCACAAAGGGGAGCACCAGTGGAGCGGTGTGTTTTGAGTTAGTAAGGCGTGGACTTGGGCGAGCAGCTGGGCTGGGTTGGGAACTACTTGCTGGGGCCCAGCAGTTCTGAAACCGACCAAGGAGGATGATTTCAGTTTTGGAGGCGTTCAGTGCCGTGTTGCTTACCCGGGAATATTCCTGGATGAGGGCTTCAAGCGCGCGTGCATCTTTATTATTAGACACCCCCACCACGCAATCATCTGCAAATGCCATCATCTTGACTGGGGTTTGGCCTGGCACATGGACCCCAGTGAGTTGGGCATTCACATTTCGCAGTAGTGGGTCAAGGCTGAAGTTGTATAAGAGTGGGCTGAGGGGGTCCCCTTGTCGCAGGCCCCTTTGAGGATGGACTACATCCGTTAGGAAACCTGGGCCACGCACAGCCATTGTTGCAGATTCTGTGAGCAGCATCACCCAGTTAATGAAGCGGGGAGGTAGGCGGAATTGTTGGAGGCAGGCCCTAAGGTATTCCCAGTTTACTCTATCATAGGCCTTTTGTTGGTCCAAGAATACAAGTGCCCCAGAGGCTGTGGATTGACACACATTAGCCACAGAGTGCACGTTATCCCAAATTGACCTTCTGGGGATGAAACCGAATTGTTTTGGAGAGATGGTGGCAGATGCTACAGTCCCTAAACGGTTAGCCATGATTTTTGTCAAAATTTTGGTGTCTGTGTTTGTTAGAGAAATGGGGTGCCAGTTGGCTAAGTCTAGCCTGTCCCCTTTCTTGAAGAGTGTGACTGTAAAAGCCTCATGTCCTCCTGGTAGGAGGCGCGTTTCCAACAGGCTTTGGTTGAGTGAGGCTAGCAGCAATGGGGATATGTATTTTAAATATTTTTTGTAGAACTCATATGGAATGCCATCTGGGCCTGGGCATTTTCGGTTTGGCGCACCGCGAATGGTAGTCCATAATTCGTTCAGAGTAATTAAATTCATTATTTCTGGGTATCGGAAAATGGTGCGGATATGAGCTCTGTCGAGAAATTCTGCCATTTCAGCTGGCTGAATTGGTTCAGCTCGGTATAACTCGGAGTAATATCTTTGCATTTCGATTGCCACTTCGGCCGGTGTGTCCACGATAAAATTGTCCGATCTTCGCACCTGTGTGCAGGCCACGCTCTGGCGTGGTGCAAAAATTTTTTGAAGAAGTATGCGGTGCACTTGTCGCTTTTAGTGATGCGTGTGGCCCTGTATTGGACACAAACCTGATGTTTGTGTTGCCTTTCAAGTGCGTTGAGGTGTGCTGCTGCCTCCGCCTACTTCTGGCCCCATGCAGGGCTATATCCTGAGGCTGGAATGTTGGACTCCAAGTGGGCCAATTCCGCCAGCATGCGCGATATAACTGCCGATGTGGCTTGTGAGCATCTGGATGAGAGATGGTGATAGTGGCGGATGGTGTCTTTTTTGAAAGTTGCCCATGTGGAAATGGGGTCCGCACAAAATGGTGCAACAAACGATTTTGCCAAAGTTGCCTCTTCCACCCATGTGGAAAATCCTGGCGATGCAAGCTCTGGGGGGTGGATTTTGCACCAATGTGGGGCCTTTGCAACTGTGACGGGTAAGTGGTATGTTATCGAGACCAGTCAGTGGTCAGAGAATTCCATTTTTGTGGTTTTGAAGTGGGAGATGTGGGGTTGGAATTTCGCCGGCACTAGAATAAGGTCAATGCGGGTCATGGACCTTAATTGGCCGTTGTGGATGTGGGGTCGCGTCATGTTTTCGAGCAGTGGGGCATGTCATGGCAGCGCATCCATTAACCCAAGGGTGGCTTTTAGAACGCGTAGTTCTATGTGACCCTGTGGGGCGTGGGGTGAGGGCGGCCACCGGTCCGTTGGTGAGGTTAGCCAACAGTTCATGTCACCAATTAGGAAAGAATCGGGGGGTAGCGGGAGGGATTTGACCGATGAGAAAAATTCCTGACGCTCTTGTGCACCGTTTGGGGTGTAAATGTTGACAATTGTGTGTGCAACATCAGCCCAAGAGAAGGTTATGACGAGCACTTGGTCATTTAGGAATGTTTCTGAAGATGTAAATTTGAAAAAATTGTTTTTCCGAATTAGCACCCCACAGTGCTTTGACCAAAAGGATAGGGATGGTAGGAGCATTGTTTTCCAAGCATCCTCAGAACCTCGTGGACAGTGGGTTTCCTGGATGGCCAGGATATCCACGGGTAAATTATTTTGTAAAAAACTCAGTTTCCTAGCCCGGGACGGGGAGGCCTTGAGTCTGGCAATATTCAGCGTCCCTAGAGTGAAGGTTTCCCCATCGAACCTTAGGTGTGAGGGGGTGGGCCCCTGGCCCACCAGCCTCTTCCAGGTCCCCACGGGCTTTCACAGCAGTGCGGGTATTAGCAGCAATGCTATCGGGGTTTTTGTTAATTTTTGCGGAAAGAGTCGCGTTGGCTTTGGCCTTCGCTTTTGTTTTCCCAACATCGGACAAATTTTTTGCGGTGCGGATAAGTTCGGTGCACCGTCGAGTGGGAAAAAAAAATTTTTTTCGGTTGGGATAGGTTCCAAGTCAGTTTCAACTGGGGCTTGGGTGCAGCGATTGGGTGAGATCAAATCTCCCATCGGATCCTCAGATTGAGTGGCCCATTCAGCTTGGGCCTCCCAATCTGATTGGGTGATGGATTCCCGAGTTGCTTCTGCTGCGAAGGTCTCCATGTCCTCCTGGCGTTGTGAGTGTGGGATGGTGGTGGTGACCTTGGCCACTTCCTTGGCTGCAGTCCTATGGGCCTGCTTGGCCTTCTTCCACTCCTGTGGGGAGATGGGCTTTACCAATAGGTAGCAGCCTTGTGCTCCCCATGGGAAAGCCTCTTTGGTGCTTGCGGTTGGTTCATAGTGCGCCTCTCCGCTGGCCATGGCCACTGAGGGGTGCTCTTGGAATGTAACGCCCTCTTTAATGGGGCATGCGTGTGCCTTATGGCTGAACGCGTCACAGTGGGTGCAAATGGGGGCGCGCTGTCCACGGTTACCCGGAATGGGTGGGTGGTGTGCCCTGCGATGTCAATAAAGGTGGAGTGCGGGATCTGGGTTAGGTCCTTCATGATCTCCTCAGTTGGGGTCAGAACTGCAATGGCTTTGCCGGTGCACAGGTGTGGCATCAGCGTGAAATGTTGCATTTCGAAAGATTGTATTTCGCCTTATATGGCGAGACCATCTTTCAGGTGTTGCTCCAAAATGTCACGTTTTACCGTAGTAGGCAAAAAGTCAAACGTGAGGAAAATTTGGTTCAATTTTATCCATCTGGTGCGTTTAGTTTCGATGACCCGTTGCCCTTTGGGGAGGTCAACCACTACGCACACCGCTGCAGCCTCATCTGCTGCTATTTTGCTTTCAAAACCTAGGTCCAGCCAACTGCGCGACATGGAGTGAGGTGCAACGTACACCACGGTCGGGAAAACTTTGTGTACATCTTCACAAAATTTTTCCCACAGGGCCATGTTTTGGATGTCCAGATACACACGGACTCCAAATTCCACCAACGAAAGTGGCTGGGAATGTGGCGTATTGATGTACTGGTTGCATCGTGCTTGCCACGCGAGTATCTCTGGGGAAATTGTGACCGCCGGTTTTTTTAAATTTTTTTTTATTCCGCCAGTTTCTCTGGGGCGTTTTCGAACGTTAGAGGCCGCGGGCCTTCCGCCTGCTCCTCTTGCTTTGCTTGCCCAACTGCTCCCAGACATGGGCGCAGACTAATCCCCTCTATGAGATTATCAAACTAGATTAAGTCTTGAGTTGAATGGGTTGCAAAAGTGTTTGCAACGAGAAAGAAAAGTTAACTAACACCCAATTGATCATATTTTGCAGGACCTGAAGTTAACTTGTTTCATTGTCTACCATAATGACATTACGGTGCTCTCAAAAACATTCAACAAGCATCTTGATTACTTGAAGGAGGTGATTCAATGGTTACATAAGTCAAATATTAAGTTGAAAACCACAAAAGTTACCTTTTTAAGTACTAGTGGTGCCCAACCCAAAAGGGGGAGTTGCCACGCATCTTTATTCGCAAATGGGCCAAACAAAGGGATTAATATAAATTAAAAAATTTACTAATATAGCCCCTAGGTTATCAGCCTAGGAAGACATATAAGATGGCGAGGAGGCTTTGAGGAAAATTTTTCTGGCGCCTGCTTTAGCTGGCAGACCATGGTGGACAGCATTGGGGTGGGAGCATCAGCGACATGGGGCATAAGGAGGTATAGTTGGGGGTTTTCTTTTAAATGAGGCTGGCGGTATCCATCACCTCAAAGTATTGAGCAAGTTGATGATCAGCAAAAATGATGAGAGTCGGCACATAAGTAAATGACTTGATGTGCCAGCAGGTTTGGGATAATTGGGGTCAAAGAGAGAAGTTTTTGCTGCATCAATGCAAGAGCAGCTCGCGCCAAAAGCAAGCTCCTCAATTTCATACTTTGCACCTTCCTCAAAATCATGAGGAAAATTGGGGTTAGGAATACCCTCGACATGGGTCTCCATTGCCCCATGGAGTTGCTGGTGGAGGAGGGCGTTGGCCGGGGCAGCTCCAGCTGCAACTGCCATAACCTCAAAGTTACCTTATTTCAAAGGAAATTGGATGTTTCCTTGGCCACCCCATTTCACAAGTAGGAATTCAACCCATACAGGACAAGGTCAAAGAGATCTCAAAAATGCCTCCCCCTAAAATCTATGGGATAGTCAGGTATTTCTAGGGATGATGGGGTATTACCATCAATTCATCCCTAAGTTCACCCAACTCAGCGAGCCCCTTGTTCGCCTATCAACCAAGGATACTTCTTTTCAGTGGGGTGCTGAACAGATAGCCGCTTTTGAGGCGTTGAAGCAGCTTTTACAACAACGTCCTATCCTGAGGCATACTGATTAAAATAAACCATTTATCTTGTTTACTGACGCCTCAGACCACGCCATTGGGGCCATCTTAGCCCAAATGGATGAAAACGGTGTTGATCATCCAGTATCCTATTTCAGTAAAATGCTTTAAAAGTGGAACGCAGCTACAGTATTACAAAGAAGGAGTGTCTTGCCGTTTTGTTAGCTGTAAAGCACTACTGCCCTTTCCTATATGTGACCACCTTCAATGTAGTTAAGGACCATGCTTCATTGTAGTGGTTACAGAATATGAAGGATCCTAATGGCCAGTTGGCTTCCTAGGCTCTAAAGCTCTAGCATTACGACATGAAGATTGAACACCATGCTGGGACCCGTCACATGAATGTTGATGGGTTAACTAGTTTGCCCGTCCTTCACTTGGATACTAGTGAGGCGGAGAGATTAGATGACCTCGTAATGACCCCAAATGTAATGGGGGGATGAGGATGAGCCTGTCCAGAAGATGTTAGCCTGGCGCTCCTGTAACACCAAAGCGGAGAACGGAAAGTTTTATAAGCAGTTGGGGGCAAAAGAGGCTGCCTTACCTTCGGCCCTCAGAACGCATACCTGCTATACTAGAAGCTCACTCTACTCTAGGTCATGAAGGGGCAAAGAAAAGTTATGAGTGGATTAAAGATCGGTTTATTGGGATGGAATTATGGAATCCAATGTTGACATCTTGGAAGCCTGCCTTATGTGTAAGAAACAATCCGGTTTTAAGACTAGATACCATTATTAACCAACTACCTCTCAACAACCGTTCCACACCATCAGTCTGGATGTAGTTGGTCTTCTCCTCAGACTACTGTTGAAAACAGATTTATCCTCATAGCCATTGACCACTTCACTAAGTGGGTTGAAGCCGTGGCTCTCCCTGCCCAAACGGCCAAGTCCAGCCACATTTTTACATCAGAACATTTTCTCTCAACATGGAGGTCCTCAAGACTACTCTGCTTAATGGTAAGAGGTTCACCTCCAGTATAGTCAAAATCCTGGCCACATCCATGGGAGCCTGTCAAAATTTGGGATCGCTCGCTTGTGTATTATTATCTTGCATGTCTATTAAGGCTGAAGTTCCAATTATTGATCCTTGATAGTGCCTGTAATTTACGGTATCTGGACCGTTCAAAAACTCACTAGGCATACTAAATTCGCCTCAACTCTTCTGGCTGATCTTGGGCGTAATTTTCCCTTCATGTTTGGGAACTTTTTCCAAGGCAGGTAGATATACAAGCTGTGGATTAGGCGCATCCAGCTTGTCAACAATTTCTCCAAAGAAAGGATTTAAATGAGTAAATCAGGAAAGAGATAGAATAAATATAACTTTATTATAAGCTATTTATTACATCATGGTCATTAGGCAAGGCGCCAGTATTTATACCTCTAGGGCATCTCCTGGCTACATTCCAGCACAAAAATTTCAACAGATATTTTACCACCTCAGTTCAGCCTTTGAACTGATACAACTGAAACCTTTTCTTGGGTTTATTGATGGCAAAATACTCTCAAAATTGGGAGGATTTCAGGTACAAAATTGCGATAAAAGCATGCAAAATTGCCCTAGGATCTTCTGGATTTCAGTTTCATCATACTGCTTACGAAATACACCTTCTGTGAAATTTTGGCATTAATTGAAGTAATTGATGCACCCCTGATCAGGACGTCAGCAGGCCTCTACCTCAATAGCACTAGGTAACCCCTTTTGGGCAATTCATGCAAGTGCTATCATGTCAATTACGCAGATTGACATACAAATTTCGCCCTAAGGTGGGAAATTGATTATGTTTTTTGTTTGTCTGAAGTCCAAGGGACTTTCAGACGTTAACTTTGGGTTGTTCCCAAATGATTTTATATACAAGTAAGTTGATTGTGTTTCCAATAATCGGGATCAGTTGCCAAGATTTGAAACATAGGAAATCAGCTATAATATATGAGTGTATTCAGCCAGAGCGCTCTGATAAATACTAGATTGAATTGACATTGAGATATTCAGCCTGAATCGTGTAATTGCAATAGGCTTTGAAATGAGAATATAGGTGTTAGATCAAGCTTTGAAAGGGTAATCAGCCCTATTTAATGGTTGTCAAAGGTTTATTTTTGAGTCAACCACCAGAATCTGACAGAGCCTAGCAACTTTTCTCAACTCTATATAATCCATCCACCAATGGGACCATGGATAGGGCAAATGGAACCTTGATCTTCATCCTACGAAAACTGCCTCTTCTGATCCACTTCACCGAGATCAATTCTTACCCAGTGCCCTTATGGCCTACCAGAATAGTTATCACCAGAGCTTGAAAATGTCCCCATTCCAGGTCTTGTATGGGTGGGAACCAATAATATCTGCCCTCTTAGCTAAACTATATATTCTCCTCTAGAGTTGAGGAACCTGAGAAATTCATGAGAAGATTGGATCAGCGCATCATACAACTCCAATCTGAAGCTATGACCAATTTAGCAAAAGTGGTGACAAAAGGAGGGCAGGCTGCCAATGAGCTCAAAACCCACCTACCTACATTCCATATGTATGACCTGATATTAAACTACCATAACCACATCACTCCAAAGAGCAGTAAACTGGGATCATTTTTTGGAGGGTCCTTTCACCATCACCTACAAAAGAGGCAATGAGTACTCCATAAAATCCTTGGCTACTGGGATTACTATCAACCAGGTAATTGCCAATTCCTACGGCCCTATTTTCCCCCAACATTATTAAGGAAGGTGATATCAGACATTTGCCCTCCCAGCTTCAAATAAGAAGGTGTTGGGTCAAATTCAGACTAAAAGGGGTATGTCAATCATTTGTAAGTTTAAGATTCTAATACAAAGTATTTGAATGATACTAATGATTATATCAGCCAAAAGACCTTGGCCAATTCCAGTGGAACCCCACAAATTGGGGTAACACGATTTTGAATACATCAAAGGCAATAAAAATGAGATTGAGCAGTCAGATTACTCTGTCCACACGGTGGACCCTGGGGTGTCCATCAGATGGTACTCCCCCAGCTGAAATAAGGTCAATTCAGGCACTGATGCGTGGACCACCCCCTTTTATAGGATTGGCATGGAACCCCAAGGTAAAATTTTTCTTGGATGGGGATTGGCTGAAGTTCATTAAATTGTTACCTCAAGGGGACATAATGCCAAAAGTTAATTCCCCATCCATCATTCAGCCAAAGTGAAGTGAAAATTCCAAACTTAAATAGGCTGAATGCACATATTTCCTTATTTGGACTGCAACAAGCCATTCCAAACTTGGTATTGAATACCTTTGACTCTCAATACAGTTTAAATACTGTTTGGTTGGATATTGAAGGGGGTCATTTTCTTTCTTTACCCGCACTACTAACAAAATCCATAAAAACCCAGTCTTTTATTAATGCTTTATTTTTAATTTTTATATAAACCTTTGTGGAATCCAGAGGTGTAAAGCACCAGCGAGAAGAAATTAGCTGGATTCCTACAAGCTGCTTAGTCAATTTAATGGGCTGAAACTCAACCCCAGATAGTAGTTTTTTATTTAACCAAGGCAAGCTGACCAGGGGATGGACATTACCAAACTAAGAACTAAAAATAAAACTAACGTAACTAATTGATTCAAACAAAACGCCCAAATGAGAGAATTGAATGAAACACACTGAACGAAACAACCAACCAGGTGGGCAGCAAAGACCGCTTATCCCTCCATGGCAGAAGGGGAGGGGGATTGGGGCGCTCATCTTCAGCAGCAGCTTCCTCATCCCAGAGTAAGGTACATGTAAAGGCGGATAGCAATGGCATCAGGGCATTGGCGGTATGTGGTTCAATATCACTAATGATTGGTATTTCTGAGAAGTTGCTAACTATGAAAATGACAGTGATATGTTTGACTAAAGTTTTTTCAGCTTTAATGCGGGCTCTGGTAGCTTAACAAATGTTGCAATATTAGTTTAGGTAATCTTAGCTTTAGGATTCGGTGCTACAGTTACCACGTTCTGGATACCGTCATTGACATTTTTGTGCAATTGATTCATATTAATCTTACTTTTTGGAGTGAGATTTACGAGGATAAAAGGAGAGAATAACTACTGTAAGCATCGCCACTGATTTGGCGGCAGCTTTGCTAAGGGGAAGACATTCTGGTGTGGCGGCTGCTTCTACTGCAAGCTGTTGGTCACTGTATAATGGTTTGGCATTTGGCTGTGGGACATATAAATGAGGGGGGCATTTAGCGTCCCATGCTGCAAAAACAAACCGCTTGATTTTCAGAGGTGATCCTTCAATGAAATTACCTGATTTTTCAATTTCAGCCAATAACTCCCATAGGTTCTGGTTTAATTGAATAAGGAATCAGAGTATAATTGAGATTTGGTTGATTCGTTTGAGGATGCATGGGATTGAACTGGGGTCCAATCCTATGCTTAATTGGATGTAGCATTTGTGGCACTGGGCGAGGAGGAGGCTGATTAGTGGCTGCAGGTGCAGCTTCGGCAACAAGCTTTGGGGGAGGGGGAGGTAGGATCATACCCCATACTGAAGTAAACAGGGTGGGTGGCAGATTGGAGGCCAGTGGATGAAAAATCAGCGCTGTCAGAAGCAGCTAGGGATGGGCACTTGTGTTTCAAATGGTCCAACTCAAAACAGGATGGACAGATCATCTGTCCGCCCTTGACATGGGCCCAGAATGGATGGTTGGGGGCAGAGGGGATAACGGCGTGAGGGGGAATTGATGAGGCAATTTTGTTTGATTCAGGGCTGATCGTGGCATACGCCCAAGGCCCAGCGAGGCGTGTGTCCCCATTTGGGACCACAAATTGCAGGATGGGGTTTGAGCCATAGGCTGCAAATCCTTCCATCAGCTCCTGGTGGAGCACCTCAGGGGGTAGGTGAGTGGGCAAACCAGCGAACTGAACCAGCAAGGTGGTGTCCACTGGGAGCCAGGTCCAAGTAGTTGGGAGAGGGGTACCTTGGAAAACCAGGGGCACAGTTGCCACAGTGGTGGCATTGGCTTCACAGGTGAAGCTGAGATCAAAATACCCCTTATAGGGGTAGAAGTCTATAAATGTGGCAGGACGCATCACCATCTGAGCCATTTCAATAATGGCTTAGGCATGGTAGGGGAAAAGGTTCCCATATCAACTCCAAGGCCAAAGCGCAAGTTGCTCTGGGGGAGCACCAGGGGGCAATGGGGCACCACTTGGGTTCAAGCGAGGTGGGCGTCAAGATCCTTGGGAGGAAAGAATTGTCCCAGGGGTTTGGTTGACTGGGCGAGCCACTCTGAGCGCGTTTTCTTGCTGGACGGAAAATGGCGGGGGAGTTTCACCGCTGCCCCACACTGAGGCAGCTGGCAGGGAATCTGAGGACATCAGAGCAAAACTATGGCGGGTGATTGAGTTTTACTTTTTTAAATTTATTGCGGGGAAGACTGACCATGGGACGGACACTTCCAAATATGACTCAGATGAGACAAAACTTAGTACCAGGGGAGGCACCCCAGAGAAGCGATACTATCTCTTGTTGCCAGCGGGAACGCCACTTATGGGGAGGGGGAGGGAACGTATGAAGGGGCCGTAGCCACTATTGAGCACTTGTGGAGGAAGGGGTCTGATTTGATGAACCAGACTGGGAACCAGGAGGAGACCAGCTGTCAGCGACGTGGTGGGAGATATCCAAACATCCACGCTTAAAAGTGGTCCACCAAATGAGACTGGAATCTGAGGACAGCTTCTGGGAGGGTGGGGATGGAGCCAGAGATGGCATCCAAGACAATCGTGTGGATAGTCCACATGGCGATTGCAACCACCAGAGCATGGAGGGAGGGTGGGGAGGGGGAGGCCATTGATGAAGCAAACATATCTCTTGACAGACTGAAGGGATGCGTTTGATATTGGCCTAGCAGACGTTGGACTTCGCGCCATATCACTTTAGAGGTGGGGCACTTCTCCAGGCGATGGAACAGCGTTCCATACTGGCCACACACGACACAGGATGAGTGTAAAGCGTTAGAGCGCTCAGCTGTATGATACACCCGCCTCAGGCAGCGCCACACATGGGAGCGGACTTGAGGCTGCAACAGAGGATGGTGTGCGTATTTCCAGATAGTCTTTTGGGTCTCAGTGGAATAAGGGATGTCCATCATGTCCAGGTAGTCCACCCTGGATAGGACTTGGGGTCGAATGGGGATCACGCCATCATGGATGGGTAGCCCCTGTACCTCTTGTGTGAACTGAGGAGAGGGGCGGCCTCTTCGGGTTATATGTCCACTAATATGATTTTCCACTCTGCGCTTCGCATGGAGAGTAGGATTCGTTTGTAGTGGGTTTTCGTCCCGTGAGGACCTGTGGCCGATGTGTGTGATGCGAGGTATTTCATCAGGGAGTGGGGGTTTGATGGATTGTTGAGGCCCAAGGCTCAGGAGAAGTTGGAGCGGGCTGCGCGGGACCAGTGTTGGGATGGGAGTGTAGGAGCGGTGACGGCCGCAATCCAGGTGCCTAGGATCTTGGCGGCATGGGCTTTGAAGTCAAGTAGGCCCATGCCACCTTGATGATGAGGGCCAAACATGACCTCTAGCCATACTGGTGGAGGGCGGCCTGATCAAAGCCATCCTAGCAGCAAAGCATACAAGGATTTGAAGAAGCTTGGGGAGAAGGGGATGGCGTGGGCTCCGAACCAGACTTTGGATAGGAGCATAGAGTTGGCAAGAACAACCCTGCCAGTGAGGGTAGTAGGGTGGGCTCTGTGAGAGGCGATTCGCTTCGTCACGTTGTCCAGTATATGGCACTCCATTACTGCTGACGCATATCCGCCTGCCTCTATCCACACGCCCAGATGGCATACCAGTCCTATGGTAGGACGTGGCACAAAGGGGAGCACCAGTGGAGCGGTGTGTGTTGAGTTAGTAAGGCGTGGACGTGGGTGAGCAGATGGGCCAGGTTGGGAACTACTTGCTGGGGCCCAGAAGTTCTGAAACCGACCAAGGAGGATGATTTCGGTTTTGGAGGCGTTCAGTGCCGCGTTGCTTACCTGGGAATATTCCTGGATGAAGGCTTCAAGCGCGCGTGCATCTTTGTTATTAGACACCCCCACCAAACAATCATCTGCAAATGCCATCATCTTGACTGGGGTTTGGCCTGGCACATGGACCCCAGTGAGGTGGGCATTCACATTTCGCAGTAGTGGGTCAAGGCTGAAGTTGTATAAGAGTGGGCTGAGGGGGTCCCCTTGTCGCAGGCCCCTTTAAGGCGGACTACTTCCGTTAGGAAGCCTGGGCCACGCACTGCCATTGTCACAGATTCTGAGAGCCACACCCAGTTTATGAAGCGGGGGGTAGGCGGAATTGATGGAGGCATGCCCTTAGGTATTCCCAGTTTACTCTATCATAAGCCTTTTGTTGGTCCAAGAATACAAGTGCCCCAGAGGCTGTGGACTGAAACACATTAGCCACAGAGTGCACGTTATCCCAAATCGACCTTCTGGGGATAAAACCAAATTGTTCTGGGGAGATGGTGGCAGATGCTACAGTACCTAAACGGTTAGCCATGATTTTGAATAAAATTTTGGTCTCTGTGTTTGTTAGAGAAATGGGGCGCCAGTTGGCTAAGTCAAGCCTATCCCCTTTCTTGAAGAGTGTGACAGTAAAGGCCTCATGTCCTCCTGGTAGGAGGCGCGTTTCCAACAGGCTTTGGTTGAGTGAGGCTAGCAGCAATGGGGATATATATTTAAAATATTTTTTGTAGAACTCATATGGAATGCCATCTGGGCCTGGGCATTTTTGGTTTGGCGCACCGCGGATGGCTGTCCATAATTAGTTCGGAGTAATTAAATTCATTATTTCCAGGTATCGGAAAATGGTGCAGATATGAGCTCAGTCAAGAAATTCTGCCATTTTGGCCAGCTGAATTGGTTCAGCTCGGTATAACTCGGACTAATATCTTTGCATTTAAATTGCCACTTCAGCCAGTGTATCCACAATGGAATTATCCGATCTTTGCACCTGTGTGCAGGCCACACTCTGGCATGGTGCAAATTTTTTTTAAAGAAGTATGCGGTGCACTTGTCGCCTTTAGTGATGCATGTGGCCCTGTATTGGACACAAACCTGATGTTTGTGTTGCCTTTCGAGTGCGTTGAGGTGGGCGGCTGCCTCCGCCCACTCCCAGCCCCATGCAGGGCTATATCCTGTGGCTGGAATGTTGGACTCCAAGTGGGCCAATTCCGCCAGCGCGTGCGCTATAACTGCCAATGTGGCTTGTGAGCGTCTGGAGGAGAGATGGCGATAGTGGCAGATGGTGTCTTCTTTGAAAGTTGCCCATGTGGAAATGGGGTCTGCGCAAAACGGTGCAACAAACGATTTTGCCAAAGTTGCCTCTTCCACCCACGTGGAAAATCCTGGCAATGCAAGCTCGGGGGGGCGGATTTTGCACCAATGTGGGGCCTTTGCAACTGTGACGGGTAAGTGGTATGTTATCAAGACCAGTCAGTGGTCAAAGAATTCCATTTTCGTTGTTTTGAAGTGGGAGATGTGGGGTTGGAATTTCGCCGGCATTAGAATAAGGTCAAAGAAGGTCATGGACCTTAATTGGCCGTTGTGGATGTGGGGACGCGTCATGTTTTTGAGCAGTGGGGCATGTTGTGGCAGCGCATCCATTAACCCAAGGGTGGCTTTTAGAACGCGTAGTTCTACATTACCCTGTGGGGCATGGGGTGAGGGTGGCCACCGGTCCATTGGTGAGGTTAGCCAACAGTTCATGTCACCAACTAGGAAAGAATTGGGGGGTAGCGGGAGGGATTTGACTGATGAGAAAAATTCCCAACGCTTGTGTGCACCGTTTGGGGTGTAAATGTTGACAATTGTGTGTGCAACGTTGGCCCATGAGAAGGTGACAATGAGCACTTGGCCATTTAGGAATGTTTCTGAAGATGTGAATTTGAAAAAATTGTTTTTCTGAATTAGCACCCCACAGTGCTTTGACCAAAAGGATAGGGATGGTAGGAGCATTGTTTTCCAAGCTTCCTCAGAACCTCGTGGACAGTGGGACTCCTGGATGGCCAGGATATCCATGGGTAAATTGTTTTGTAAAAACTCAGTTTCCTAGCCCAGGATGGGGAGGCCTTGAGTCTGGCAATATTCAGCATCCCTAGAGTGAAGGTTTCCCCCATCACACCTTAGGTGTGAGGGGTGGGCCCCCAGGCCCACCAGCCTCTTCCAGATCCCCATGGGCTTTCACAGCAGCGCGGGTATTAGCAGCAACGCTATTGGGGTTTTTGTTAATTTTTGCGGAAAAAGTCGCATTGGCTTTGGCCTTCGCTTTTTGTTTTCGACGTCAGACAAATTTTTTGCAGTGCGGATAAGTTCGGTGCACCGTCGAGTGGGGCAAAAAAAATTTTCAGTTGGGATAGGTCCCAAGTCAGTTTCAACTGGGGCTTGGGTGCAGCGATTGGGTGAGATCAAATCTCCCATCGGATCCTCGGATTGAGTGGCCCGTTCAGCTTGGGCCTCCCAATCTGATTGGGTGATGGATTCCCGAGTTGCTTCTGCTGCGAAGGTCTCTATGTCCTCCTGGCGTTGTGAGTGTGGGATGGTGGTGGTGGCCTTGGCCGCTTCCTTGGCTGCGGCCCTACAGGCCTGCTTGGCCTTCTTCCACTCCTGCAGGGAGATGGGCTTTACCAATAGGTAGCAGCCTTGTGCTCCCCACAGGAAAGCCTCCTTGGTGCTTGCAGTTGGTTCATAGTGCGCCTCTCTGCTGGCCATGGCCGCCGAGGGGTGCTCTTGGAATGTGACGCCCTCCTTGATGGGGCATGCGTGCACCTTATGGCTGAATGTGTCACAGTGGGTGCAAATAGGGGGCGCGCTGTCCACAGTTACCCGGAATGGGTGGGTGGTATGCCCTGCAATATCAATAAAGGTGGAGTGCGGGATCTGGGTTAGGTCCTTCGCAATCTCCTCAGTTGGGGTCAGAACTGCGATGGCTTTGCTGGTACACAGGTGTGGCATCAGCGTGAAACGTTGCATTTCAAAAGATTGTATTTTGCCATATATGACGAGACCATCTTTCAGGTGTTGCTCCAAAATATCACGTTTTACTGTAGTAGGCAAAAAGTCAAACGTGAGCAAAATTTGGTTTGATTTTGTCCATCTGGTGCATTTAGTTTTGACGACCTGTTGCCCTTCAGGGAGGTCGACCACTATGTGCACTGCTGCAGCCTCGTCTGCTGCTATTTTGCTTTCAAAACCTAGGTCCAGCCAACCACGTGACATTGAGTGAAGTGCAACATACACTGCGGTCAGGAAAATTTTGTGTACATCTTCACAAAATTTTTCCCATAGGGCCATTTTTTGGATGTCCAGATACAAATGGACTCCGAATTCCACCGATGAAAGTGGCTGGGAATTTGGCGTGTTGATGTACTGGTTGCATCGTGCTTGCCACGTGAGTATCTCTGGGGAAATTGTGACCGCCGGTTTTTTTAGATTTTTTTCTATTCCACCAGATTCTCCAAAGCGTTTCTGAACGTTAGAGGCCGCGGGCCTTCCGCCTGCTCCTCTTGCCTTGCTTGCCCAACTGCTCCCAGACATGGGCGCAGACTAATCCCCTCTATGAGATTATCAAACTAGATTTAGTCTTGAATTGAATAGGTTGCAAAAGTGTTTGCAACGAGAAAGAAAAGTGCTTGAGTTTTACTTTTTAACTTGTATAATTTTGCTTGGAAAGTTACGCTGAGCAGAAAGAAAGTACTTCCCAAATAGTCTTCATATAGTTTATGTTTGGTATTGATGTGGTTTTTAGTTTGATAAGTCCCAAGGATGGCAGGTAAGCGTTTGGGCCAATTGTTGGATTATTAGTTATGCTTCATTTGAGGGACTTCAGAAATTTGATCATATGTTCTGTCAATCTATTACACTATGGGTTTTAGGATGAGATCATGAAGTGTTGGGTACATACTTAGCCATCATTTCCTCAACTATTTTGTTGTTGATTTAAGATCCTCTGTCTGTCATGATAATAATTGGTGGTCCATATAAGGCAAAAAGTATCATTTTAATAAATAGGTTATTTGAGTTTCTCTGTGTAGGGCTTCCATCTTTAAGCTCAATGGTGCTATACCCAAGGAGACTGACAGTCGATGCTCAAGGCAGACTAAGTTGCATGACAAGTTAAAATTTTATTTACAAATGGTGCCAAGTCACTTCTTATGTCCTGTCAGCAAGAGAATCCATCCTATGGTAAGCACGGTAAAATGGACTTATTGAAATCAAGTACTAAAAGAAAATATATAGATAATGACAACTTTGTTATAGTATAAAATAGAGGTTTTATATTTCACATTCAACGGTATAAACCCCAAAAGTTAAAGGATTAATAAGATTAATGGGGAGTGACATTTGGAAGGGAGGCTTATGGCCAGGTAATGTATTCCAGATAATATAGTACCTTTGTATCATAATACTGATAATGAAAATTGGTGAGTTGAATACTTAAGTCAGATGAGACTGGGAGTCAATTAGGTTGATCATTTTCAGTTACTTGATTTTTACCCTTTTAAGGTTGTTTTTATTTGTGCCTTGAGTTCAGTTTCTAGTAGTGGTCACCTAGCCTACTGATTATCCATTCTTTCAAAAGGTAGGAGTTCATCTTGGGGTAACTTAACCTCAGTTTGATCCTTGAGAATAATCCTAGAGCTAATTTGAGCTATGCTTCCTGTCAATTTCTTTAGGTAACTTATTAAGGTAATCCCTTTAACCCCCTTCTTTGGGCTAGGCATCAATTTGTCTGAGAGATAAAATGAACAATATTCTTCCCATCATATTCAATAACAGAATATCTGGCATCAACCATGTTGAAGATGACACTGTGGCTGATAATCTGGTCATTCCTCTAGCAGTGGATTGGCCACAATTAACCCCAAAACTGATGGCAGTAATGTTGACCAGCTCTCCGTGGGTGGGGGTGAAGGGGTAAAATTTTATAGGCTGGGAAGAGTCAAGAAAATTTCAGTCTGATAGTGATGGCATGATGAAAAATAATTTTTGCCCTGCTGATTTGGAAGAGTCTTTGTATAGAGATGACGTCACCTCCAAGATCCCTTATGCTAACAACCTCCTTTTATACCTTTAGGTCCAAAATAGTGTATATTCCACTGATGATGAAATGATGAGTGAACCAAATACCCCCTAATATGGCCATCTGAGGCTTGACATTGACTATTACCAAATTGGGCAGTCATCCAATTTACAGGGTAACTTGAAGCCAAGATGTGAGGTGCATTATAGGAGTGCCATCGTTTAAACCCAAAGCCACAAAGCATATTTCTAAATTTAGTAACCAGCCAATACCCAAAATGTGCACAATGAGCCAAGAACCAAGAAGCAGGACCTAGCACAAAGACCCCTGAAAATCAAGGTTCAGGGGGTAACCACCATGAGATGGTGCTCGTGCATACAAGAATTGGCTCTGATGAGTGAAGAGACAAAAGCAACAGTTAGACGTCATCTGAATAAATGATCTTAAGAATCCTCAAAATTATCCCTAAAATCCCAAATACTTTTATATCCCTTTTATTTTATATTTTTGATATTTACCTTAAGTATAAATACTTCATCTTTCATTTTGTAAAAAAACCTTTCTACAGAATCTTAAGTTTATCCTTTTTGTGAACTTAAGTTGTATCAAGTTAATAATCACCAGTAACCAGTCTGGGATTGACCAATCTAAAGTAATCAACTAGTAACCAGTCTGGGACTAACCGTTTGTAAGAAAACACTCTATCAAAGATATCTTGGTTCCAATAACACCATGGAAGAGGTTGGAAAGGTTCCCGTTAAGTCATTAAGGCAAATCTATGTCAAGAATGTCTAAGAATGTCAAGAAATTATCCATTAGTGGACAAGTTAAACAAGTGATCAAAGTACCAAGGGGTAGCATCTGAGGAGGAACTGTTTAGTGAAAGTGATTGTGATTTTAGCGAAGATTGTTTGGTGCCTAATCTGCGTGGAGTAAACCCCTGAGCAGCAAGTCAGCCTCTAAAGTTAAGTGAGCCAAGGTCGGCATGATGACTTTGGTGCTCACTACAGGGGTGGCACCATCAGGCCCTAGTGATAATCATGATAGTTCTTCTGAGAAAATTGATGATGATGCGGATATAGATGTGCATCACAGAGAAAATGGAAAGGATTCCTCTGAATTTTTGATGATGGAGGAGGATACCATCTGTACTAGAATCCATACCCTGGAGTTAAGTGCATGATTTGCATACTAATATTAAACTTGTCAAGGAGACCGCCAGAAGAGCTAAAATTGCTCACTATTATAGTGAGAGGACTCTTTTCAATTATCAAACTGGAACTTACTTTTAAGAATATTAAGGATAAACTTGTATACCTCAAGACAGAGAATGGTAAAACTATCATTGCTATAAATGAGTATAAAGCGCTTGAAGCAGCACTAAAACATGCTGTTTGCGATGGGCAAGAGTATAGAAGGCCTGAAAGCGCAATGCATACTATACTGGAGCCTACCTCTACTCAACTTAAAAATTCTAACGGTGGCACCTGCGTGAACTGCTCAAAGGTGTACACCACAATTGGTCAGAACTTGTGCTCAGCTGACTATGATGCACGATGACCCTATTGAAGAGGATCCCAACTTTAAGCCATATTTTAAGATCATGTGCACACCTGGAGAGGGTTAATTGCTGGTTTCCTCCAAACATATGAAAATAGAATAGATGGCACTAGCGATTCCAGAAGGCTCGTCATGTACAAGGATGTATAAGCTGCAAGGACCAAGACATCCTCATTGTGAGTTTGAGACCTGGATTATCTTAAACTGAAGTAAAGAACTTCTTACTCTCCGAGTTCAGTAGTGAACAGGATGTCTAGAATACAAAACAAGAGCTCCTGTTGATAAGGATGGGCAAAAACGAGTCATTTGTAAATTACACTTCTCTTTTCTAACCCTTAGCTTAGAAGTTGTGTACCACAGGAACAATGGATCTGCCTGCCGCCAAAACCGTTTTTTAAGTTCCCTGGAGATGCATCCTAACATGAAGATGCACATGACTTTGGTGATCAAGAGCGTAAAGTAACTTTAAGTGCTTAAGGAGGCACTTTTTGATGTACAAGGGATATTCAAATCTGAATTTGAGAGCATGGTTTCTACACCACCCCCTTTTTGAGTCAATAAGGCCGTTTATGTTGCCAACGATAAGTTTGAAAAGTCCAAGGAGAAGAGCATTAAACCGCCTCAACACTTGCCACATCGAGAATTTAGGTGCCATAAGTGCCACTAACCTGGGCACTTCACTCAATCCTGTTATTAGCTACAGCCAAGAACAAGGAGCGAACCCCTAATGAGGGCACACTAACACCATAAAATGGGTGGACCTCCACACTGAGGGTGAGGATGACCATGAAGATGAAAACTTGGATAGTGAGGGTTACCATTTGTTAGGGGCTCCTAGTACAGTGGCTGTACCAGCTTGATTGAGAGTTTATGATGCTGACATAAAAAAATCAAATAGTACCTTTTTGACCCAAGCAAATAATCTTATCTGAATAATCAATTGTTTTGAAGAAGGAGAGCAGTAGATTGCGTCTACCTTTAAGAATGTGGAATTGGATGGCGAAGAAACTAATCATGACAACACAAACACTGTTACTTTAAAACACTTTGAGGATTCTGCCACCGACGTCCAGGCAACTAGAAACCCCTTTGACAAGAGCATAATGAAGATGGAAGTTATCATCCAGAAGGTGTGCATACTGGCAATGCTGGACACTGGGGCTCCAGTGAACATTTCTCCTCCAAACTTATGAATAAACTCAAGCTTATGCCTGACATTTACTGCAATGTAGAATACCGCACCACGGTACCTGACATTACCTGCACCTTAGGAGCTTATTCTGCTTTGCCTTTCCAATTTGGGCACATGGTCCTGACGTCACCAGCAGTGTTACTGGACAATGTCCACTGTGATTTCCTAATTGGGACACAGTTTCTTCTGGAGTTTGAAGCGAAGATTGACTTTACTAAAAGCACGGTTATCATTATGAGCTACTAACTCCCCCTGGTGTTCAAGGATGAGGACAGTAAATTTTGAAGCAGCATATATGCTTTGTCAAAACTGACAATTAATATATCTAATTCATTACACTTTATTAGAGAAGGATTCAAACAAATACAACCTACCGTGAGTATTGAAGATGGACTACTCTTGAGCACTAGTGAAAGCAAGGAAATTTGGCACAGTGACCAAAAAAGAAAGACTTTGTCAATAAGAGTTAAAATTCCTCCTGACACAATATTGAAAGTGTACAGTCAAGATGGAAATTAAAAGAGCCCAGATTATTACAAGGAGTCTATGATACAACCAACTCTGGAGAGCTTTACCTTGTTTTGGTGAACATTACTACTCAACCAATTCAAAAGTAAAACTGGACACATTGTAGCACTGGCCCGCCTGACTTGTTGCCAAAGTATAGAGTCCATACATGCAGTCTGAGGTTTTGATGAGCTCAGTTTTGGGGATGTGCCCCCTAAGTAACAAAAAGAGTTGGACGAACTTTTATACGAGTTTAATTACATTTTCAGCACATGCCCCACTGACTATGGCTTGTGAAATGGGGAGATCCATAATATGGACATTGGTTCAGCTATCCCCTTCAAGTTCAAACCATACCACCGTTTAAAGTCAGAGGACACAGCGATCACGCAAGAGCTCAATCATTTGGCTGAAGCTGGGCTAATTGCTCCATCAAAGGCCCATGAGCATCTCCTTTGTTGCTGTTGCACAAGAAGGGTGGGGCTCATAGGAATTTCAAGAGTTACTGCCATTAAGTGATATTACCAAGAAGGGCATGTATCTGATGCCACACATCAATGACGCTTTGAAGCACCTGGTCAGCTCAAATTATTTTTCAGCCATGATCTAGACAGCAGCTGCTGGAAATTGGTACTCTTGCCCAAAGACCAGGAGAAATGCGCCTTAATCAGCAGCTAGGGTTTGTTTAAACCCATAAGGATGCCGCAGGGGCTCTGTAACGCCCCAGCAACCTTCCAAAGAGTGATGGATCACATATTAGGTGATTGTGAGTTATCAAATGTGTTGATATACCTCAACAACATTACTGTGTTCAGTCAGATGTTTCAAGAACATATAGCACTTCTTGGAGGTCTTAACGTTGTTGCACACAACCTTTTTGAAACTTAAGAGAAGCAAGTGTATTTTCCTTAAGCGACGAGTAGGTTTCCTAGGGAACAAGATAATCCCATCCAGAATTGCGCCTCAGGATAGGAAAGTAAACGCAATCATGGCAATGGAGCCCCCAAGTGTATAAGGGACGTATAATTGTTTCGTAGAATGTTGAGGTACTACAGGAAGTTCATCCCCCAATTCGTGGACTTAGTGGCTCCCCTTGCTTACCTGATAAATAAAGAGATGAAGTTCAAATGGAGCTTGGAGCAGTATCAGGCATTCTCAGAGTTGAAGGCACAAATGGTAGAAGCAACAATCTTAGCATATCCAGACTTCAATAAGACCTTTTACTTGTATAATGATGCGAGTGATGTGGGACTTAATGCAATATTAGCACAAAGAGATGAAAATGGGGTAGATCATTTGATTGAGTATTACCCCAAGGTAATCAGCAATGCAGAAACGAATTACACATTTACCAAATATTAATGACTTGCAGTAATCAGAGCTGTCAAGCAATTTAGGCCTTATCTATATGTAGTCATTACAAAATAGTCACGGATCATGCATCACTCCTTTGGCTATGATACGTGAAGGATCCAGAAGGAAGCCTCGCACATTAATCTGTCCTCATCCAAGGGTATTGTTTCAGAATCATACCTTAATCAGGAGATAAACATCTTAACGCGGAAGGTTTGTCAAGACTACCAGTATTCCACTGCAGGTGCCAGAGAGCAATCAACTGTATAACCTAATTGAGCTACTGGAAGAGACCTGGCAGGATGAAACTGACGTTATGAAGAGCGTACCGCAAAGAATTTCTAGAGATACCTGTCATTCCTTGGGAACTGCAAAATAAGGTTAAAGACAAATGGTATCCATGAATCCAGCCCAGTGATTGCATGGAGATAGTGATGGAGGCTCACAAGCATGTGGGCCATGGACGATTCCAAAATATGGTGGTTACCTCAAAGGGAGGTTCTACTGGGAATTCATATCCAATAAAGTACACCAAGCCTTGGAGTTTTGTGTACCCTGCACCGGTTTTCACCTGCTGGAAAAGTGATTCGAGTTTATGCCCATCCCTCACTGCACCATTCAGCAATGTTTCTATTGGCATGGTGGGACATTTCCACAGTATCCAGTGGCGCCAATTTATCCTACAAGCCATTAAACACTTCACTAAGTGGGTCAAAACGTCCACAGTTAAGACATATACCACAATCTCAATGCCCGTTTCTTGTAAAACCAGGTAATTATAAGACGCGGATGTCCTCAAATATTACTTTCATACAATGGCAAAAACATTTTCTTGGCCGTGGTGAAGTAAATGATGGATTTTGGTATGGGTGAAGCAGCACTTCACCCCGACAATCAATCCTCTAACGGAACTGTGGAAAGAGTATATGGGACCCTAGGATGAATTTTAAAGAAGATGGCTCTCAATATCAAGTTGAAGTGAGAAATTTTCTCCCATCAGCGCTGTTGGCTTACCAGTTGAGCCACCACCTCTTGATTGGAATTTCCCCCTTCAAAGCCCTAAGTGGGCGAGAGGCTGCGCTGCCTACCCTCCTGGCTCTGATCAAAGTAGTGGACAGAAGAAACATACTCCCCAGAAGTACTAACAGGAGTTATATGAAGAGTTAATAAGAATAAAGTTAAGGGCTTCTGGAAACATTGAAGCTAGACTCCCTCCAAGTCAAAAAGAGCCAGTGAAGAACCAATTTACCCGAGTTTAGCAACTGAGACAAGGTTTTGTCTTAACAAATGAGAGGAACACATCCAGAGAAATACAGGCCATTTGCACTGGGACTGCTACTGTGTTAATCAAGAGAGGAGTGGAATACTCCATCTATGATGAATATACTAATGTTTTAAATATAGTACACGCCTGACACCTTTGAGCATTCCCAAGGTCACATCTTGGAAGGGGAAGTGTTACTTATGAGACTGAAACTGGTGCAACAGCTCATTCTTCGACCAGTGCAATGGGTGCAAATAACTCCCAAACTGGTGGTAGTACTGGCGAAAAGCTCACTGTGGATGGAAGAAAACATGGTCCTTTTATAGGCATGGACTAGTAAAGCAATTTTTAGTCTAATAGCAATGACATATTGCAAAATTTTTTGCCCTGATAATTTGGAAGAGTTTTATGGATGAATACAACGTCACCTCTGAGATTCCTTATAAAAATAGCTCTTTTATACCTTTTGGGGCTTAAATATTCATTATGCTGATGATGAAATGATGAATCAGCTGAACATCCCCTATGTGGAAATCTGAGGCTTGACATTAATTACTACCAAATTGGGCAGTCATCCAAAAAAGAGTAGCTTAAAGCCACAATGCAATGCGCATTTATGAAATCCATCGTCAAATCCAAAGCCAAGAAACATATTACTAAATTATTCATCGGCCAATATCCAAAACGAGCATAATGAGACAAGACCCAGAAGCAAGACCTAGATCAAAGGCCCCTGAACTTGGATGTTCATGGGGAAACTACCACGAAATGGATCTTGCGCATATAAGAATTGTCTCAGAGGAGTGAAGAGACAAAAGTAACAGTTAGACGCCATCTGACTAGAGGATCTTGAAAAATCCTCAAAATTAACCCTAAAATTTCCAAATACTCTTATATCCCATTTATTTTATACTTTTGATATTTACCTGAAGTATAGATACTTCATGTTTCATTTTGTAAAAAAACCTTTCCACAGAATCTTAAGTTTATCCTTTTTGTGAACTTATGTTTTATTATTTTGGTAATCGCAAAATAACCAGCTTGGGATTGACCAATCTGAATCAATAATTTTTAACCAGTCTGGGATTAACCTGTTGGAAGAAGTCACTCTATCAAGGATACCTTGGTGCTTACAACGCCCAGAAAGAGGTTGGAAAGATTCCCGTTGAGTCACAAAGGCCATCGTATGTTAAGAATATCTAAGAGCTTCAAGAATTTCACAATGGGCACGGAAAAGCTAACCAAGCAATTGATGCAACAAAGGGTAGCATCAGAGGAACATTTGCTTAGCAAGAGCAATTGTGGTGTTAGCGAAGGTTGTCTGGTGCCTAATATTCACAGAGTATAAACCCTAAGCAGCGAGATAGCCTCTAAAATTAAGTGAGGCGAGGTTAGTGCTCTGAAGACCCCTCTTCAAAATATTAGCATGTGAGTACTGACACAAGAATCAGCTATGAACACAGTTGATCAATACTCTAGTCTTCAAAGAATTGATTAAGTATTCATTTTGACATTTGTAAATAATAGCTTATTGCCCATCCCAGAAGAACCTAGTATCCTCCATGGGAGCTATTCAGTTGTATAAACTAGGATTTAGTCCAAAATATCAAATGCGGGTAAAGGTTTGTTAGTAGCATTAGCTTCTTGACCTTCTCATGTAACCACCTTGGCTAACCTTGTCATTGCTTCCAACTGAAGTTCTATAATATTCTGAGCTAATCTATTTGGTGCTTTCTCAGGCTCTTTGGTATTATTACTTGTAACTTCACATACTAATAAGGCTGGGATTATTAGGTTCTCTTCCATATAAGGCCTTGAAGGGAAACATTTTGATAACTTGATGGCAACTTATCCATAAAGCTATCTATGCACTTGGGAGGTATTGGTACAAGTGTAATGGATCAGTAGTAGCCATCTTTCTTAGTATTGAGACCAACATCCCATTTTCTCTTCTACATTTCTCTAAGTTGATAAATTGTAAGGCGCTGAGACTAAACGTTGTTTTACCATGCTAGTAGCTAGGATCTTTACAACTAATGACGTAAATTCCGTCCAATTATCAAAATAGTAGTACCTTCGGGAAGTCATGCCTTGTAAATATGTTTGATACAAAAATCAGCCGTAGATTTAACAGCCTGTGCGGGAATGGAAATTGCTTCATTCAATTCAAGAAATTATCAATCCCAAGTAGGATGTATAAATTTCCTCCTGTGGATTCAAGTAGTGGATCTTAGACGTCTAAACAGATGGTGTGAAATGGCTGATGAGGGGTCATAGGCTGATACTTGTACTTGGCCTTATGCAGCTTCTGTTTTTTACATGTGATGCAAGCATCTAAGAATTCCACTACAGAGTCCAGTATTCCTTCCCAATGGTAACGATCCTTGAAAAATTCATAAGTTATCCTGTCTCCTCCATGGCCTAAGGTATTGTGGGCTTCCATTATAACAGTACTTGCTCAGAAGGTCAAAAGTAAGGCGGCCAGTTAATTTCAACTTTCTTGTAAAGTAACTCGTTGAGAGCCTTCACATTTTAAGCATGACGTTTGAGCATATTTTGATATGGTTCATCTTCTTCCTCCAAAGAGTCTGGCTTCATGAGTAGGTCATATATCCATTCAGCTTCGCTATTATCAAGATATAATAGGGGCAGTCAAGTCAGTCCATCTATGTAAATGTGTCTCATTCCAGCTTGGTGGAAAATATTCATATCATAGTGCTGAAGCTCGAGAACCCATATGAATAGTCTTACTGTCAGATATTTAATGTTTCTACAGCCACTTTAGGGAGGCTTGGTATGTCACAGCTGTAAAGTTTGTACCTTAAAAGAAGGGCTGGAAAATATCTTACCATCAGGAAAACAGCTAAGCACTCTTTATCAATGATGCTATAGCTTTCCTCAGCCTTTGAAAGCGTTCTGCTATAATAGTACATACCAAGTGGTCAATGCCATCCTCATTCAGTTGAGAAATTATGACGCCTACAGCTAAGTCAGAGGCTTTAAATAGGATGAATGGTTTCTTAAAGTCTGGACGTTGTAAGATTAGTCATCTCTTCAAAAAACTCTCCATTGATGTAAATGCAGTTCGTTGCTCTACTCCCCATATGAAAGGGGCATTTTTGGCTATCAGTCAGAGAATAGGTTTGGTTAGTTGAGCGGAATTAGGGATAAGTTGATGGTAATATCATATCATTCTTAAGGATAACTGTATGTCTCAAAGACTCTTTGGCTCATGAATCTTAGAGATTGCTTCAACCTTATTGTACAATGGTTAAGTTTCTTTCTAATATTTGGTGTGCCCTGAAGATTCTAGTTCTTGGTGGCAGAAAGTACACTTTGAAGGCTTTAGTTTGATGTGGTTCTCTTTCAGTAGCTGAAAAATTGACTTGAAGTGGTCTAGATTATTGATAAAAGTTTTTGAAAGACCGTTATGCCATCTAGGTATATGATCTCACAGCTAAGTTTAGGATTTTGCATAAAGTGATCCATTGTCCATTAAAATAAGGTGGGAGTATTTCATAATCCCTGAGGGAGCGGTGTAGGTTGAAATAATTTTTTTTTGAATATCAAAGAACATTTTTCTTGGTCTTCAGGTGAAAGATCCATCTGCCAATAATCACTGGTGAGGTCCATCTAGGAGGAGTAATTTGATACAGAGGTTTGGGCCTGAGCATTATTAATCTTGGAATTAAGTAGCTATCCTTTTTAGAGAGGCTATTTAGCTTTCTGTATTACATCACTAATATGTGACCTGTCTTCTTTCTATATAACAGTAGGGATGACCATGGACTCTGGGAGGGATCAAGTAAGCCGTCATCCAATATTTGATATATCTTGGAGTTCATATATTACTCATCTACCTCTAACACCCATATATTTCTTTGATCAAATAGGGGTTGAATATCCTACGTTAATAGTATAAGTCCAGTCTTTCATGTGACCATAGTTGATATCTAACGTAAAAAAAACATCTTGATAGTCTTCAAGTAGTTGAAGCACTTTCTCAAGTTCCTCCATATCTAGCTTATCAGATATTTGGACTTGAGGTATAGCACAAGATAAATAATTAGCAGGTGACAAATATCAAAGTGAGTACCAATAAAATGTACTTTGATTACTTCATCAACATGATAAGATTTTTACCAATCTCTTATTTTTAAGATATTTTGGTTGGTTAGATTACCAAGTAATAGCTTAATAAGCTTCTAATAAAATGGATTGAGGACTCCTGGTAACACTCTTGTTTCAAACCTACTTATTACATTAACACTACTAATGTGTAGCAAGCTGTTAGGGTATATGCAGGGTTATGATACAGGAAACTAATCTTTTTTATAGTTTGTTTTACCACCTCGGTGGTATAATATGGTATGCACTCTGCTGCATCTACTGAGTCAGGTAACTTTTTCATTTTTCTTCCAGAGGGTGAGTAATGCAAAAATAAAGTGGATGTAGGGTATTTGACCAGACAAAGGTAAATTTTCTTTCTGGAGTCTTATTATCCAGTACAAGGAGAACTTCATAGTTGAGGAGTGATAAGTATCCTTAATTCAGATTGATAACCCCTTCATATCCATTCATAAATTGCGTCCCAATGAGAATATTATATTGCCTGTTGTCTAGGGCAACTGCAGGAGATGAGAAAGTAACTTGAACTCAGATTGGCAGAGATGAGTATGCACCTATCACCTTAGTGTTATTTAAACTGGCAGTACTGTACTCTTGGTTGTATTTAAGGTCTGGGGAGAGCTTGATCTTATTGATAAGTAGAGATGAAAAAACATTAATGGGTGATCCCATATCCAAGGTAGCCATGACTCAGACCTTCTGAATTATCTTTTCCACTTTAGTAATGGTTCTTCAAACTTTGTGGAAGGGCTAATACCTCTTTAGAAGAAATATTGCTTTGAGTTTTTAGGCAAACTTGGGATACTTCTTCTTGATCTCCAACATTTTGTGGATCTTGAGATGAGTCAAAATCAACAGGGCAAGGTACTGATTATCATCGCTTGCTTTATCAATTATCTTAGGACACCATATAACTTGATTGAGGTAAGCGCCTTCTTGGAACCTGTGAATTGTTAATATTTTTGATGTTCAAATGATCCAGAATGAAAAGCTCAGTAGGTGACCTAAGATGTAATAACCTGTATTATTGTGATCTCATTTAGAGACATCATTATGTTCATTCTCAATGCAAGCAAGATGAGAAATGAGCAATGTTTCACTCTTAGGTATTTTGTGTTGGTCAGCTTTAAAGGTACCTGACCCTAAGATGACATCCCTTTCCCCTACTTGGCAAAGGCAGGGTTCTTCTTAAAAGACATATCCTCAGTATGGTTATTCTTCTTACATTAGTTGTATCTTGGCTTTTCCTCTTTCCTAGGCTTCACTTCTAATATGATATGCACTCTAAGTTTTGTGGTGGCCTTTTACGAGATCTCTGACTTGTGTATGTCAATATATTAAGCAGGGCTTCTTTAATGTCTAAGAGAGAGTTGATACTTCATTTTAAGGACGTGACGTGCATGGTAAGGTCAGAGGTTACTATGTAAACTAACAACGACGTTGGCTACAGCATCATCCAAAGTAAGCACCTTCAAGGTCAACAAATTGGCCTCAATCTAGAAGAGATCAGCAAGTATAGCAAGGGTTTCATTCTGGTGTAGCGCGATTCTCATGAAAACCTGTTTCTTCATACTCAGGCTCTACTTTGACCCAAATTCTTTGATGAGCGCCTCATTCAATTTTCTCTAGGTATGCAGGTCGTCCATATGAGACACCATAACCTCTTGATCCATACAGCTTAAACAAGATAAAATATGCTTAGATTTTTGATGATTGGGCACACATTACATCAAAGCTTTATAGAAGTAAAGGAAAGATGAGATACTCTCTTCGCCAGGTGTAAACTTATCCTTGAACGTATGCTTAAAGGTTGTGGCCTCCAATCCTGTAATGATGTGTACTCTGGGAGCCTCAGGTTTGATAATTTTGGTTCTCACGTTGCTCTGTTAAACTTGCCATTTTGAGTCGACGTCTTTGCCATGTGGAGGAATAAGATGTTGCTCCGTTTCCTCCAAGGTAAGTCTTTGTGCAACATCTAGCATTTTGATTCTTTTCAATAATGACTTTTAATATTCTTTAAGTTCCTAATAATGATGTTCATATCATGTATTTGTTGGCAAGTGGATGTGCGGTATGTTTGCAAAAGCTTGTTGAAAAAATTTACTCTAGGTTGATTATAGGCTGTCAACCTAGTACCCTTTTACTGCACAGGTTCAATTTCCTCATGCACTTCGTCGCGTTGTATAGAATGTATTAATCAAAGATAGTATGGAGACTATTATACATAGTTGAGATTGAACTATTATTCAGCCCAACGCTCAGCCAGTACTCCAATTAAATACTCTGTAAGTCATACTTGTAGGGATTCGTTCCCTATGCTCTTGTCCACCTGATCTTTATTAAGATATCCTGGTGACAGTCTCTCTCAGCCCAAAACACAGTCAGCAGCTATCCCTAATTGTGGTTCCTTTGTCTCTAGATCCCCGCTCAGATCTTTACTCTTCTCTCTGAGAGTCTTCCAATTATTGCCTTCTGCAATAATATTCTTGAGATAGAATAACACAATAGAAGCTGATAGTCTAACTATACACCAAATTGATAAAAGAACTGTAAATTATAATGCTTCCGTAGATAATAATAATGTTTTTGTAGGTAATGTTTTTATTATAGTAAATCCTAGGGAATCATATAGTGGGGGATTAGGCTGTCTAACCCTCGGTTGACACCTCTTCAATGAAACGGCAGCCATTGCCATTGAATAACCCATCCGCATCTCAGCATTGATGGTCTTCCCCATTCTGGCTAGGATTCCATCATTGGACATCCTCGAGACCTCAGTTGGAAAGAGTCATAAAACGTGTCCCTAATGTTTTCCTCTTGATCCAAGAGGACCAACCATAATTGACTAGCGACCTGCTTAGGTAATGGGACTTATTACCCATTATGGCAGGTCAATTCACCAACCTATCAATTCACTAGTTGCAGGTGGCATCACTCGCCATACAACTCACTATTCATTCCCAATCAGTCACTGATGAAACCCAACTGATCCCAATCGGTACACCTGATAGTTAATCACTATCAGATGCCCCTACTTCGTCAGCAAGTCTGCCTGATGAGATCTTAAGTATTCATCTGGATCAATCCCTGATGGATACAACCAGGCGAATCTCTCAAAATCCCCAAACATAGTTCCTCCAAAAATTGGGCCAACTAATTTCCGATTCACTTTGCCTTAGGGAATTTTCCCCTAGCGATACCAGATAATCTAGCAGGCTGGGAATGTGGGCAAAAATCCCAACACTTGTTCTTATCCTCCAATAATACAATGCACCAACTTAAGTCCTCCTTTAGTTCTTTGAATTTAGTGCTCTGAGAAGTCTTGTTGGTATTGATTTCAACTCTTTTTTTAAGAGTATTTCAGCATTTCTCAGATTCTTTGAGGCGACGTTAGACTCGGTAATATCCTCTTGACTTGAAATTTGCATCTTATGTCGCTCTACATTTTATGAGTCACATTGTTAGTAAAAATAGTAAACCTTTGAGTCACACAGGATTCCAGATCCTGCTAAACATGGTCCAAACGGGAAATATTACAAGATATTGATTGAGTCTCAGAGGTTTGATGGGCCTCCAGCTCATCAATTATTCGTAGGTCTTGCTCTAGACAGGCCTTAAGGAAGGAGATCTGTTCTTCCACCCGGTGATGGCTAGAGGAAGCTTGAGCTGCCATAACGCCATGAGTTTTACTATCTTGTTGTCAGAGCTTTTCAGTAAAAACATCAAGTGATCACTTGTTATTTTCATTTGAATCCAAAATCTCCTTTTGAAAGATCCTCATAGGTTACTTCACATAGTTAATAATACCAGGATTAATGGTCTCCATTTGATTATGGAGCTGAAAATTTATTATTGCTCACTTTAATCTAACGTCAGACACTCATATGCTTTGTGATGCTAAATTATATACCTGCGCATAGCCATCTGCAAGGGTACTGGTATTGATATGATGGTGGTGTTATACTTTCTTACCTCTTGTCGTAACTTTCTGAGCAATTATATGGTTAAAAAAGTAGGATGCAATCGCCTGCCATAGTTTCACTCCAATGTCATCATATTCCCCACCAGCTGCCCCAGTGTGGGGCAGCGGTGAAACCCCCCTTCCATTTTCCATCTGACAGGAAAACGCGCTTGGACTGGCTTGCCCAGTCATACCAAACCACTGTGATGTTTGGTTCCTCCCAACGATCTCAACGCCCACCTCACTCAAACCCAAGCGGTGCCTCATTGCCCTCTGGTGCTCCCCCAGAGCAACATGAATTTTGGCCTTAGTGTCAAATATGGAAAACTTTTACCCTACAACGACCAAGCTATTATTGAAATAGCTCAGGCAGTGATGCGTCCTGCCTGCTTTATTGACTTCCACCCAATAAGGGGTATTTTGATCTTAGCTTCACCTGTGAAGCTGATGCCACCACTTCAGCAACAGTTCCCCTGGCCTTCCAGTATACTCCTCTCCCAACAACTCAAACCCAGCTCCCATCAGACACCACCTTAGTGGTTCAGTTCGCTGGTTTGCCTACCCACCTTCCCCCTGAGGTGCTCCACCAGGATCTGATGGAAGGTTTGGCAGCCTATGGCTCCAATTCCATCTTGAAATTTGTGTTCCCAAATGGGGCCACACGCCTCACTGGGCCTTGGGTGTATGCCACAATCAGCCCGGAAACAAACAAATTGCCCCATCAATTCCCCCTCATGCTGCTATCCCCTCAGCCCCTGACCATCCATTCTGGGACTACATCAAGGGCAGATGGACAACTTGTCTGTTCTGTTTCGAGTTAGACCACTCGAAATGCAAGTGACCATATCTAGCTGCTTCCAATGATGCTGATAGTTTTTCCAACAGCCACAAATCCGCTGCCCACCCCATGCCAATTCTGGCTTGGGGTATGATTCTACCTCCACCTTCCCCAAAGCCTGTTGCTGAAGCTGCACCTGCAGCCACCAATCAGCCTCCACCTTGCCCCAGTGCCACACATGATTATTACAATCAAGCACAGGACTGGTCTCCAGTTTGATCCCATGCAACCTCCAACGAATCAACCAATCCTTAAACATAATCTGATTCCCCAATTCAATTCAACCAGAACCCATGGGAGTTTTTGATGAAATCGATGAATTAGTTAATATCATTGAAGAACCATCACTGCAAGTTGACCGGTTCTTTAATGCAAAATGGGATGAAGATTCTCCCCTCATTTATATGCCCCACAGCCAAATGCCAAACCATTCTACAGTGACTAACAGCTTGCAGTAGAAGCAGCCGCCACACCAGATTGCTGTCCCCTTTGCAAAGCCACCGCCAAATCAGTAATGGCACTTTCAGGAGGAATTCCGCCTCCTGTTATCCCCAAAAATCTTACTCCAAAAAGTAAAATTAACGTGAAATAATTACACAAAAATGTCACCAATGCTATCCAGAACGTGGTAACAGTAGCACAGAATCTAAAAGCTAAGATTTTCTGAACCAATATTGCCATGATCATTAAACTACCAGACACCCACATTTAAGCTGAAAAAGCTTTAGCCAAATATATTAATTCCATTTTTATGGTTAGCAATTACTTGGAAGTACCAATCATCAAAGATATTGAACCATATACCACTAATGCCCTGATGCCCTTGCTACTGCCTTGACATGCCTTCTACTCTGGGAAGAGATAGCTGCTGCTGAAGATGAGCCCCCTGAGCCCCCTCCCCTTTCGCCATGGAGGGATAAGCGGCCTCCACTGCCCACCTGGTTGGTTGTTTTGCTAGGTGTGTTTCACTCAATCCATCCATTTTGGGCGTTTTTGTTTGAATTGATTAGTTATGTTAGTTTTAGTTCTAGTTCTTAGTTTGGTAATGTCTGCCCCCTGGTTAGCTTACCTTGGTTAAATAAAATTAATGATTTGATGGTGGTGTTCCTCATTAAGGACTCCTAGTAAGTGAAAGAAATGCAAAAAATCTGGGTGTATGAATCTCAAGTAACAGTGAGATAGATTCTCTTTTGATTCATAGCTCTCTGGAAAAGCACTGGCTTCAAACAAGTTCATGAGAGACCTGTCCACGGCGTGAGCCCTTTCCCGGTTGCCATTTTTCTTGGGTTAATGACTTCATGAAGTATATCTTTAGTCCTTTGTTGGAAATCCAAGTAAGATGACAAGACTTGGGAATCTCCATCGAATTTTATTAACAACTTCAAACGTGAAGATGAGTGGACTTCCCATTTATTCATCTTCACCATTTCTGATGTGCACCCATGAGGGTGACCCTATCAATTGGTTTATCTTCCATGGTGCAATTAATTAGTTGCAGGTATCATTAAGCGTCATCTGAGACCCTGTAGTGAGCACCAGTCTATAGGGCTTCCATTTTTAAGCTCAATGGTGTCATGCCCATGAATCGTGACATTCAATACTTGAAGCTGACTAAGTTGCATGAAAAGTATAAACCTTATTTAAGAGGGTTCAAGTTACCGCATATGTCCCAAAAGCTAGAGTATCCATCCTATGGCATTTACAGCAAAATGGACTTAATAAAGTAAAGTACCAAAAAGAGATATAAAATTAACAATGTTAATTTATTTCCATATAAAATTGGGTTTTCTATATGTCATATTAATTAATATAAACCCCAAAAGGAAAATGATTTAATATGATTATGAGGATGAAATCTGGAAGGACGGCTCTTGGTCAGGTGATGCCCTATGGATGGTGTTGGGATTCGCCCTTTTTTAGGTGAAGCCTCTCCCTAGGGGTTATGCCTCACTAATAATTATTAGTGAATATCAAATTGGGCTCCTCCTTAGCATAGTTGGGCACAATTCAAAGTTTCAGGTATCAACTCTAAAAACATATAATACTAGTTTATAAATTGGTAGTTTTGACTTGACACTGAGACTAAAGCCAAGGATGTCAAAATAATTATATGAATATATTAGGTTTAGGAATAATATCATAGTGACACTGAAACCAATAGTATGTTTTTTAGGGGAGTTACCAGCGACTTATGCTGAGGATAATCAACCTGTCAGCAGATTACCAAACTTTCCAAAAAACATAAATTGAGCTTGATGTTTCCACCACTTAGAATTGAATAGTATAAACTATCAGGAATGATACCAAATGGTATATAGAATCATATGATTACTAGAGAGTACAAAACGAGAGTAGTTAGTCCCTTTTTATTATTAGTATTTATATATATATTCTTGTTATTACTCTATTAGCAAATGATGCCAAGATCTTCCTAAGCTAGCCCATAGTATCCAGCTCCTACCGCCTGTCTTTCATTCTCACATTTAGCTTCAAAAATTTATAAATACTTCTAGGCTTTATCCTAATAAACTTATTGTTTCTCCTAACACTAGTTTATATTAGAGGTTTTTATGCTCTATGGGTTGAGCAACCCACCAGGAGCTTTGGGGACCCTGCCTCAACTAAGGGACAGTTGGGTTTTATCCCTCACATCCTAACAAATTGGTAATCCTGCCATGGAACCACTAAGCTCCCCTTGTAAAATAAAATCTAGAAAGGAAGAGGAACATTTGCCATCCTGGCCCCTGCTGAGCTGTCAAAGGCGCTTAATACCAGGATGTTTATATTAGGATTGGTTGTGGTTTTCCCTCGGGTGAACTGATTTTACTTTAATCCTCAGGGACCTCTCCCAAATTTTGGGGCTAATCCCCAATGCTGGCAACCATTGCTAATGTTCTTTCTCATAGGATCAGGAGGAGAGATAACTTCTGATCTGATTCTGTTGGTGTCAGTTGGAGTGGTTTTCCCAGATTAACTAATACTCTTAAAAATGCTATAACTAATTTAATACTTTATTTATTTAATAATACTATCATTATTTAATTTAAAAGAGCGTAACTTCCTGTTCCATCCTCAAAATTAGACATTAGAACATCAGTATTGGCTGCTGACCGAATCACCTAGTTTCAACGACCTTTGAAATTGTGCTACCCATTAGATTGGGTTGAGATATTTCCATCTATTACAATTCCAATATGACTGGACGATAAGCTCTAAGTCAATATGGCAGAACGGATGGAATCTGATGGAATCGAACCAGTGCTGGGAATTTAAGCACTTCGAAATGAGGCATTTGGCAAATTGAGAGGATTTATGCTGATATTTGATACAAATGAGAGTAAGTCGAAAAGGGAAGCTGAAGAGAAGAGTACCAAGCCAAGGAAGCATCTGACTGAGGAACCAAAGTATAAAGAGTCTGAGGGAAGATAAAAGGGGGAGGTTTTTACAAAAAGAAGGCACACGCAGATAAGTCTGCGATTAATATTAAAAATAAAGGTCTAAATAAGGGGCAATAGCTCCATAAATATTTTATCAAGTTTATTATATAGTCGACGATCTTTATATCATCTGATTTAGTTGTTTAGTGGCTCATACCCTATGCAAAACCAAATCAGCGGAATCAAGACCAAACGTGAGAGTTAACAGTGGTGCTCACTACAAGGAGCCCACTAAGCAACTACAGTTGAAAATAACCATAAAGCCTTTTACTCTACAATGAGGAGTCCTCCTCCATTCTGATAGCAACCCTGCTTGCAGTATATAATAGAAGAAGTTCTTTTACAAATACAAGCTGTGGAACAGCAGCTGAATGAAGAAAGGGGAGTCTGCCAGAATTGCAACAACAATATGAAATGCTGCAACAGCTGATCAACGAACAGTTTGCAGAGCAAAGCAAATTTGTTCATATTGAGAAATTACCTCCTTTCAGTTGTGATGGGAACCTACACGGTTACTTTAAGAGGTTTGAATTCGCTGTGGAGGGAGCTACATATTGACAAAAAGCGAAATTGTTGCTGTCCGCTTTGGATGTGGAAAGCGCTGATCAGGTGACCTGTTATATTCCCAACAGCTCAGTATCTTATGCATAAGCAAAAGCAATTATCATCTAGCTGTTTGGGGGTGCTACCAAGATGTGTCAACGAAATGCTGACTTTATGACTATTCAGTTTGACCAAAACGAAACTCTGTCAGAATTTGCTGAGCGATTTTTGGTGAGAGCACATGTTCTGCTTGGGGCCAATATCTTAACCACTGAAGATGTAAGTATAGCAATGATGGCGGCTGTCAAACCATATTGGGAACTATATAATGCTATGTCCCAAGTGTTGGATGGGGATACCGGACTTATTCAGATCATGAACACCTTACAGCGGCTCTCTGCCACGAACAGCACCCCCAATGTAGCCCAAAAATTGCTGTTGCCCCCACTCCAACCCTTGCGGAGTATAGGTCACAGTGACTGGGTTATCATCTGTTGGAACATAGTTGTCCCTCATATGAGTCAATATACCCTTTCTGGCCCAGGTATGCTTCCCCAGTTCATCCAGGACCTTGGAACCTTACCAGAAATTATTGGCCTGGGTCATCCACCCCAAACTATAGATGCACACCTTTCATGAACACTTGCTTCCAGTGTGGACAAAGAGGGCATTATGCAGCCAATTGCCCTAGTCAACCACATGTGTATGCAATGCCAACTAGGATGATTGAGCAGGGAGAATCTCGAGTTGATAGAGATGGGACGCTTTAGATCCGCTAAGTCCATATCACTTGTCTCCAACAATCCCCAAACATCTTTTTGGGTAGAAATTAACCCTCAATTGGATGATGTGTTATACCAGCAGCTTTCCTTGGATACCCCTGCTTCCGCTTCCATGAGTAAAGGCTTACCCCATCAGGCTGAGCTTCTCCAGGATGTGCAGAAGCCATATGCGTGGCAGATCTTGGAACAGACTGGCATTAGCTTGGATCCTTCACTGAACATCACTCCTTTGGTAGGGGTTACCATAGCTATTCTGGTGGAGAAAATCGCTAGGGAGTACCCTCAAGTCAGCAAGGGCATTTCTTCTTTTTTGAGTATCACAAAGCCCTTGAACGTACAAGCAATACACACCAATGATTCATCTTACACGGAATGTACTTATTGCGATATATTCGTTCAAAACACGAAAACCCGCGCTATCATAGACATGGAAGCACATGTGAACATAGTCTCCACTCAGTTGGTGGCTAAACTTATGTTGAAACTAGATGTGGACCATTGCGTAGTATATGGGACCGCTGGAACACACAGCACTGTGTCAGAAGGAGCATATAGCGCGTTACCTCTATGATTTGGGTTAGTTCAGGTTTCTGCTCCAGCTGTGGTTTTGCCAAATAACCACTACAATATGTTAATTGGCGCGTCTTTCATGAGGAAATTTGGCGTTAAAAAGATATAGTGGAAGAAAACCTTACCATATTTGGTCAACAAATTCCAATATATTTTTCCTCTGGTGGAATCCCAACGGATCCAGTCCACTCCAGCTAGATCAATCTAGCATACAGTGACAGAGTAATCCCTGTTCACTAAAAGCGACTGAGTTGGCAGACCAAGATCCTTCCCAACCAGATATATGAGTATAAGGGAATCCCGCTTTGAGCAACGCACCCTTTAAGCTTACTGTCTGTACATCAGGGCATAATATGGACTGGGCTCAAAATTGAAGTCCCTAAGGGGCTTTATGGAGAAATCCTGGCGCCTTATCAGCACTCACAGCTCTAACATGTGGCTCCAGGGTTATTGTTTCCTGGGAATGGGGAGGTGAAGGTGCTGCTCGTGAACCTACAGATAGAGACAATAACAATTAGGCGGCACCAAGTGGTGGCTACCTACACTTTGTTCCTATTGGGGAAGTTTGTCATACTCATGACTTTGGCTCATGGGAAGATCTCAGATTACCAGCTTGTTCCTCATTCGGTGTACTGACTGTAGTACCATGGGAAGCGCTCATGGGATTATCAGTGGAACAACAAGATAAGGCTATGACCTTATTTGAAAAGTATCAGGATATTTTCGCAAATGATGATCATGACCTGGGGTGCACTCAAGGGGTGGTATATCAGATAGATATGGAGGATCACCCTCCCATTTGTTAACGACCCATTAGATGTTCAAAAGCAGTGGAAGAGGTTGTCTCCGATGAAGTAGATAAACTTATTGAGCAAGGAATGCTAGAGCTGTCAAACAGTCTGTGGGCGTCGCCTGTGCTCATTGTAAAGAAGAAGGATGGCACGAATCAAGTGGTTATTAACTATTGTAAACTCAATAACATAACAAAGAAGGATTCTTACCCTCTTCCGCGGATTGATGATGCATTAGACTGATGGGGCGGGGCTAACTATTTTTCTGCCATGGATCTGATCTCAGGGTATTGGCAGATCGAATTGCCATTAGTGGAATGGGAGAAATGTGCAATCATCACCTCAAGAGGATTGTTCCAGCTGACGCGCATACCACAAGGGTTGTGTAATGCTCTGGCTACATTCCAGCATGCCATGTATACAATTTTAGGTGATTTAAAGCTGGCTGCATCTTAGTTTACCTTGACGACATCTATGTGTTTTCATGGACATTTACAGAGCACCTAGACCACTTGGAGAAAGTGTTTCAGCGCCTCGCTGCCACTAATAACAAAATTAAGCCTCAAAAGTGCCATTTCTTTAAGGAGCAATTAAAATAACTCAGGTTTGTTGTGGATTCACATGGGCTTAACCCACAGCCAGCTAAAGTGGAAGCGATAAGCAGGATGACTCACCCAGTGAATAAGCGGGAGATTAAAGTGTTTCTGGGAATGGCTGGGTATTACTGACAGTTCATTCCCAATTTCAGCTTCATCGGTGCCCCACTTTTCAAGCTATTAAAGAAAAGCGCTTCTTTCAATTGGATGGAACGATGCCAGAATGCTTTCAAAGTATTGCGTACCACGTTAGCAAGTGCACCCATTTTACAATACCCCAACTTTGATAAGCCATGCATAGTGCAAATGGATGCATTGCTCTCCACTATAGGGGCAGTACTATCTCAGAAGGACGATTATGGCGTGGAGCATCCTGTTGCCTTCTGTAGTCAAATTTTAAACTGTCACAAATGAAACTACACTGTTACTGAGTGAGAATGTTAAGCGGTAATTTACACTTATAAACAGTTTTGAGTATACCTGCATGGGGTATTATTCCAGTCATAACAGACCATGCTTCCTTGCGTTGGTTGCAGAATCTGCGTGAACCTATAGGGCGGCTCGCACGTTAGGCGTTGAAGCTGCAAGCATATGATTTCTATCTTGCATCGACCAGGAGCAAAACATCAAAGTGCAGATTGTCTCTTTAGTCTGCCAACAGTCACAATCGCATCAGATCTAGCTGACATAATGTATGAGAAGATGGTGGTAAATAAATACCAGGATGAGCCTCCACATGTGATCAAGGTACTAGACGGTCTTAGGGCAGATACCTTTCTATGTGAAGGAGAACTATATAAGCGGATTGGCGACCAGACGTTGAGTTTCCTAAGCCTTTGGCCTGACCTGCAATAATTATGGATGCTCATCAGGCTGTAGGCCATGGAGGATTGCAGAAAACACCGGAGATGTTGCAATCCCAATACTACTGGGATAGCATGCATTACGACATATAGGAAACAATCAGTTGTTGTCATCAGTGTCAAGTGGAAAAACAATTCTGTAAGAGAACCACATATCAGCTGGTCAAACCCCAGTTTTCTTGGTATACCGTTTCTATTGATGTAGTAGGACCTCTGCCAACTAGTACCAATCAGTCCAAATATATTATCATCGCCATAGATCATCTGAATCAATGGGTGGAGGCCAGGGCCATCAACGATTTGGGCGAGGTTACTACTGCCAAATTCATCATGGAGTGTGTTATAAAGTGACACGGCTGCCTGCAATTCATTTTAACAGATAACGGAACCAATTTCACCTCACACATTCTGCCAAAGTTGAACGAGCTGATGGCGATCCATGGGGTTCTGACCACCCCATATTATCCAGAATCTAATGGAATGGTGGAGCGTGTTAATGGAACTTTGGTGAACATCCTCCATAAATTGGTAAATGATTGACCCTCGGAATAGAGCGCCCTCCTACCCACGGCAGTATCTGCATATAATATCAGTTATCATTTGGCCACCAGTAAGAGCCCATTTCAACTGCTGTATAGTCGACATTCAGCTCTGCCTGCCTTGCTATATTTGTGTATAGAGGACACTGGTGGGGTGAATACTCAGCGATATCTAAATCAACTCATGCATTTTTTAATCAAGTTGCAAATGAAAGCTTACTCCACCAGTCTAGCAAAGAAAATCTGTGACCAGGCGGGCAATTAGAAGTGCCAGAGTGGTCTTCCATTGTTCGCTGTAGGGGATTACATTTTATTCAATGACTAGCATGGATTAGGACAAAAAAATAAGCTCTTTAACATTTGGGTCAGCCCGTTTGAGATTATTGAGAAGACTGGCATGGATGTCTACACAATTAAGGAACCCACTGGGGGTCAAGTTATCAATTGAGTCCACACAAAGTTCCTTCGAGCACACAAACATTAAGAACTTATTGTCCAGGCAAGGAGGGGGTATTGTAGCGATTCCAATATGACTGGATGATAAGCTCTAAGTTAATATGGCGGAATGGATGGAATCCGCTGGGATTAGCAGTGCTGGAAATTTAAGTGCTTTGAAATGAGGCATTTGGTGAATTAAGAGGATTTATGCTGAGATTTGATACAAATGAGAGTAAGTCGAAAAGGGAAGCTGAAGAGAAGAGTACCAAGCCAAGGATGCATCCAGCTGGGGAACCAAAGTATAAAGAGTCTGAGGGAAGATAAAAGGGGGAGGTTTTTACAAGAAGAAGGCGTGCGCAGATAAGTTTGTGATTAAAATTAAAAATAAAGGTCTAAATAAGGGGCAATACCTCCATAAATATTTTATCAAGTTTATTATATAGTCGACGATCTTTATATCATCTGATTTAGTTGCTCAGTGGCTCATACCCTATGCAAAACTAACTCAGCGGAATCAAGACCAAACGCCAAGAATTAACACATCTATCAGCTCTTCCTAATTTTCTGGGGCCAAATCCTTGATGATTTTTCTATGTACTGTCTTCAATGACGACGTTCTCTCAAATTGGCCAGGCATTCAGTTGCCCCACCACTTATTTTCTTTCAAGTAATATATACCAAATTTACCAGATCTCTCCATTGTATCCCTGCTAGCTACTTCTGGCCCATACCACCCTGCTAAGTTTGGATCCCTCTTTGTTTTTACAAAACTATGTGCACCAGAATCTTGACTGCTCCTGATGCACAAGACAAACTATGCCCAAAGGATTTTTTAACCAGCGTCTTGGCTTTTAACCCCAAGATGAGGCTTGAAGGGGGCTCTGTCAGGATTTGCCCTTTGCTGGGTGAATCCTTTATCTATGGGTTGCGCCTCACTAATTTTTAATTGTTAGTGAATGCTGAATTGTGGTCCTCATTAACTTAAAGTTGATCCCAATTTAAAGTGTCATGGATTAACCCCAAAAACATATAATATTAACTTTAAAATTAATAGTTTCAACTTGACACCATTAACTATAGCTAAGGATGTTGAAATAAACATATGAATCAATTGGGCTCATGGCATAATCCATTTTGTCGCTGAAATCCAATAATATGCCTTTTAGAGATTTACTGGTGACTTATGCTGATGGTAATCAACCTGCTAGCGGAATACCGAAGTTTAAAATAAATTGAGTGAGTGATAGTGTTTCCGCTGCTTTAAATTAACTAGTCTAAACTATCATAAATGATCCCTCATAGTATATCAAAACTTATAATTAATGGCGACTACAAGCTGAGGATAAATGATTTCTTTTTATTATTAGTAAATTTATATCTTTTATTATTACTCTATCAGAAAATGATGCCAACATCTTCCTTAGCAAGGCCCTTTTGTTTAGCTCCTACCACCTTCCTTTTCCTCTCATTTTTAGCTTCAAAGTACTATAAATAATAAGACCTTATCCTCGTAAACTTATCATTTATCTACCACTAGTTTCTATTGTAGGTTTTTATGCCCCATGGATTGACCAACCACCAGGAGCTTCAGAGAGCTTGCCTCAACTAAAAGACAATTTGGTTTTATCCATCGCATCCCAATAGATGGTATAGTGCCTTTGTATCATATTTTTGATAGGGCAAAATTATGAGTTAAATATCCAAGTCTGATGAGACTGGGGTTCACTTACGTTATCCACTGGCAGTCTCCTATAATCCTACTCTCTTATATGGTACATCTTAATTTACTGCCTCAAGTGCTATCTTGAGTCACTGTCGCCTGACCTTCTGATGATACATCATTTTGATGACGCAGGACTCTATCTTGGGGTATCTTAGGCTCAATTTGGTCTGTTGGAATTTCTTGGAGTCAATTTGACTATTCGACTATTTATTTCTCCAGATATTTTATCATGGTATATCCTTTACCTTAATCTTGGTTCTAAGAGTAAATTCACCTGATGGAGTTAAATGGTCAATATTCTTCCCATCATGTCTGATAACCTGATATCTGAAACCCTATGGCTTGTTACACGTTGAAATGGTCTGTTCCTTTTCTTTTCATCAGTTTGATTTTTTGTGTTCAATTTACCTCAGTGCCAGAAATGTTGTTTCCAGTTATTTTGGGGGTAGGTTGGTGGCATTGGCAACAGGTACATATCAGTCTAGAACCCAATCTCTTGTCTTTTAATTAACTCCAATCATACTACTCTCTTTTGCTTCAACACCAAAATTGAAGCCAATTTGAATTTTTTAAAAAAGTTACAAAAAATCGCTGCTCAATCAAGCCAATACTTACAAATGTTGATGCTCTCACCGCCTGCTGCCTTGGCTTGGGGTGGTGCACCACCATCTGGCATATTTCAGCTGCCACCAAAGCATGCCCAAGCTGGCTCTGCTAGACCCCTTAATGCTATCAGGCGTTATGTCTTCCTTTGGGACTTGGCCCACCACCTCACAAGTTCCCATGTGTTGCTATGAAGCCCTTTGGTGCTCCCATGGAGAAATTTACATTTTGGCCTCCAGGTCAAATATGGAAACCTCTTCCCATATGCAAGTGAAGCCATCATCAAGGTGGCCATAGAGGTGTTTAAACCCACTGGCTTCATTGATTTCAGCCCCTTTAATGGGTATTTTGACCACAGTTTCCATTCTGAGGCTGATACAATAGCAGCATCTAAGCTGCCATTAATATTTAAAAATATTTCCCTTCCCACTGTTCACACCTGAATCCTAGATGAGGCCACTTTGGTGGTCCAGTTCGTCAGGTTGCCCTCCCACCTTTCCCCTGAATGCCTCCACCATGAGCTCACAGAGAGTTTGGCCATTTACAGCACAGCTCAATGTTGCAATTCCTGGTTCCTAATAAAGTGGATTGTTTGGCAGTGCCGCGCGCCTTTGTGATGATCTGCCCATTCCATCACAACACCTACCTCGCAATTCCCTATCACATGGTGATCATATCTGCCCCTGGTCACCCTTAAGGATGTGAGTTGAGAATGTCCACGCCATTTGCCCCTAGTGTTTTGAGCTTGATCACTCAAAGCACAAATGCCCTACAGCTTCCACCTCCTTTTTCTCTGCCGCTCCTCCAACAGCGTTAGGTTGGTGGCTGGTTTGGACCAATTTTTCAAATGGGGCTCAATCCTCCCGCTCCCAACCTCAGTAAATTCTGGCGCCACTTCCAAGGTGGCAGCCAATCAAAAATCAAAAATTCTTAAACATTTAAACAATTCAACCAGTTATGGAATCCTGAGTCGATGGATGAACCAGTTTCAGCTGAGCTGCATTGGTCAATAGCACATGGCCAATCAGCTCCTGCCACTGCCCTAATTCCGGTGGCTTCCCTGTGCTAGCTGAATCCCTTCCATTTGAGGCTCTTGAACGGATTGATGAGGATGAACGGCCATACTATATAAAACTGGATTTTGCTTTGGAGGAGTTCTTTGTTGACCCTCCCAATTCAAACCCCTCTATTTTAGCTCTTTAAACGGATTTTCCAATATAAAAATCTCAACAAAATGGCAGTTGAGGCTGCAGCTGCCCCTGCCAACACCCTACTTCATCAGCAAATTCATGGGGCGATGAAGCCCCTTGTTGAGGGTATTCCTATCGCCTTCTTTCCCCATGATTTTGAGAAAGCTGCGAAGTATGAAATTGAGGAGCTTGCTTTTGGTGTAAGCCGCGCTTTTATTAATTCAGCAAAAAAATCTGTTTTTGACCCCAATTATCCCAAAACCCACCAGAGCATCAAGTCATTCAATTGTATGCCTGATCTCCATTTTCGCTGAGCATCAACTTGCTTAATACATTGAGGAAATGGACACTTCCTGCCTCATCAATGAAGAAAACCCACAATTATAACTCCTTATGCCACATGTTGCTGATTCTCATATCCTGATGTTGTCTGCCATGGTCCGCCAGCTAAAGCTGGCGTTGAACAAAAGTTACTCAAAGATTCCTCACCTTCTGATATGGCTTCCTAGGCTGTTAGCTGGGGTGCCATATCAGGAGTTTTTTATTTCTAATAATCACTTTGTTTGGCCCATTTGCAAATAAAGATGCGTGGTAGCTCCCCCTTTTTGGTTGGGCTCCACTAATGCTAAAAAAGAGAACTACAATTATGTGACTAGTCCCACAATTTGATACCTTCTCCCCTACCATAATTTTGGGTTCCCTCACAACAGTTCCTGTCCCTACTGAATTACCCCTAATTTCCCTACTGGTTTGCTGCAGTATAAGGACATCTTCAAATGGAGTGAGACAGTCGCCTTCCCGCTCACTCCAAGTATCAATTGATACTTCCAACTAATGGTGGATTTACTTAACATTAATTTCCCTCTGTATCCCTATACAGAGCAAGGAGATAAGGCATTGGAGATGTTGCTGAAAAATATGCTTTAAAAGGGTGGATAGTGAGAAAATCCTCACTCATCACTTCCCCAATTTTTTGCCCAAAAAGTTGATGGTAATTTATGCCCCTGTGTGGACTATGCCCATTTAAATAGTATCACGGAGCATGATCCCTATCTCCTTCCCCTTAAAAAACATTATCCAGGCGGTAGCTAATCCTGTTTTTCTCTAAGATGGAATTGGTGAACGACTTCAATAAAATTTGTGTAGCTGAGGGCCAGGAGTGGCTTATGTCCATTCAGACTAGGAGGGGTATTTCCCAGATCTGTGTTTTACCTTTGGCAGCAATAACGCGCCTTCCACCTTCAGCACATGATTGACGATGTTCTAGGTGATCTTCACTTTAACTGCGTGGTAGCATACATTGATGATATTATGGTGAATTTCCCTAATCCTGAACAGCATGTGAAGGAATTAGGGGCGATATTGGCGGCACTAAATAAAGCAGACCTTTGTGTGAAGTCTTCAATGTGCAATTTTTTCAAGAAAGAGGTCACCTTCCTGAGTAACTTGATCTTGAAAGATGGGCACACCACTCCTCCCAGAAAAATCAATGTCATCCTTTCATGGCCCACGCCCACCACCCAGAATCATCTGCAAAGTTTTCTGAGAACAACCATTTTACTAAAGAAGTTTCTCCAGCGCTCTCACAATTGGTAGCGCCGCTTAATACTCTGAAAGGGAAAATGTTCCTTTTATTAAGTCAGATGAGTGTCAACGTGTTTGAAGAAATCAAGGAATTGTTTGTGGCGCCACCAGTTCTAAAACATGCCAACTCATTCTGGCCTTTTATATTGGCCTGTGTTGCCTCTGAGGCTGCAGTGGGGGCGGTTATGCTTTGGTAGTATGATAGGGTGGAACATCCTGTTGCCTACCTCTCATGTATGTTCTCCTCCTTGGAGCAATCTTGGGCCAATTATGATAAGGAGCTTACCCACAGTGTCATGGTCGCTCACCCACTGGCGGGATCTTCTAAAGGAGCCTGATTGAAGTGGTCATTAGGACGGATCACCAGGCCCTAATGTACTTCAGGAAGCCACAGAAGTTGGCGCACCATCAGGTCCAGACATTTTGCAACGCTGTGCAGCTTCAATTAAAGTACAATTTGTGAAGGGTGCACTGAACATTTAGTTGATCTCTTGAGTAAGTTTCCTTCCTTAAGCCCTACGGTGGATGAGGAAAGAAAATGAGCATGGTAAATACTCCTGTTTAGATCTTAGCCATTGCTCCTCCTGCAAGTTCTGGGGCATACTGGGCTCCAGATGAGCCTTTAGTCTCTCAGGTACTGGTTGTCCAGATGTCCGTTTGGAGGGTCTGGAGCTATTTGACCAGTTGTATTGCTAGCCCAATAGTGTACCCATTTTTTGCTTCGGGAGAGGAGTTTCTTGTTTAGAAGTAGGGTTTAGGTTCCTTCCAATTTCGTGATCAGGTATTTCCACCCACCATGATCCTCAGAGGTGAGGCACTTAGGGAATAAAAGTGCCTCAATTTGGTAAAGCGGATATTTAACTGGACAGATATCTCTAAGGATATCCCAGATTATATCACCAATTTCATTACATGCACGTGGACAGAATCAGATGTGTCACGTAAAAATGGTCTTCTCCATCCTCTGCAGCAAGCAGAGGGATCGTGGATCTTAGTATTAGTTGACTTCATAGTTGAGCTTCTTAGCTCAAATGGGTTCAACCTGATTATGGCGGTCATGGAACGCTTTACTAAATTCTCCACATTTATTACTTTTATGTCTGATATCACCCAATAATAAACAATTAGGATTTATGTTCAACATGTGTTATCCATGTTCGCCTTCCTCAGGAGATGGTCAGTGACAAAGTTCCCCAGTTTGTCTCCTGATTTTTGACCATACTTTTGGCTATCCTGAAAATCAAGCCATGATATTCAACTGTTATCACCCCCGTTGAATGGTCAGATGAAGAGGGTCAACCAGATCCTTAAGCAGTATCTGCTCTGCTATGCCTTTACCTCTAAGCATACCTGGGCTTCTGACCTTGCACTAGCGCAGTTTGTATACAACAATGCCACTAACACTTTTAAAGAGCTAAACCCCTATTAAGACACCATGGGGTTTAACCCTCATTTCTTATTGGTCCCTGAATACGCCCAGAAGTACCTTCTGCTGATGAGCACTTGCAACAGATCCGGACTATGCAATCCATGGTGCAGGAACATCTGATTAAGGCAATTGGTAACTACAAGAAGTTAGTGGATTGCAAATGATTACCAGACCATAAGAAAAATAAGGTTTCCTTAGTGATGCTGGATACATGATACCTACGTGTTGAGTTTTGGGCTTCAGTCTGATGGCTGGTTCTTCTTCAACCATAGGGAAAAGTTTCGGGCATCTATTGTGTGAGGACAATAGATAAGATGGTGATTAAAATCTATAATATAGCTTCTTGGTAGTACTCCAATCGTATACCCTGTTATTTCACTTGGTTTATGGCATGCCGCCCTTATTCTACTGATCCCAAGTGAAGCTTGACGAATACAAAATGAAGTGCTAAATGCAAAAAGTTTATAAATTAAATTATAAACAAGTCTAGTAGTTGAATAATATTTATTAGTGTCAACTTGAGGGTTATTTATAGGGCTTGATGTTCACCACATTTTACCCATGATGTCTCATTTTCAATGGCACTTGGCCACGTAAAATGTTTATAAGAACATCTACAAATACTTCAACTCAGGGCATCATGCTCAGCCTCAGGGTCAGAGTAAACACTGTCATCATTCTTGAGATGGCGTTTCAGACACATCTTCAAAATAGCTGAACCAAATCACTTTCACATTTAATTGGCAGCACATACCAAGGTAATTCATATCACTAATTAGTAATTAATTCAATCAAAAACTTGACCAACATTAAAAACCTATTTTTGACATAGACAAACAAAGCCCACATGCCCGAGTCATTAAATCAAAACTTAATTTTAAGTCTGACCTAACCAACAAAGCCCTCAAGTCTGTGTCATCATAGTCAAATATTATTAAGTGAAATCACTAGGCCGCAGATCCTAAGTTCTGATATACTTAGGATATACCTGAACCATAATCGCTGATATCAAATATGATCGAATATCTAATGATTAGGTCCAGTCAATTACTCAACACTACGTATGAAAGTTCCCTCCCCAGTAGTTTTCAAGCAAACACTCTGGGCCTCACTTGGTGGAGAAAAATCTAGGAGATGGGGCCTTTCAGTCAAAACTCCCCACTTATTGGAAGCAGCATCCCGTATTCCACGCTTCCCAGATATACCCTTTCAAGGGGAAGCGCCTGTTGTTCCATAACAAATCCTGGTGGAGGTTTTCAATGAGGCCAAAGTTGACGCGATTTTGCATCAGGGAATCCCACCGTTTGAAGTACTTGGTCTCCTGGAAAGATTTCCCTTTCTATAAAAAGAGCTGGTTAAGTGCTAAAGATTGTGTGCATTGGTATGAGTTAGTGTAAACTACCACGCTGCGCACTCTAGTGCTCTTCATCTTGCCCAGGAAGTTGCCTCTCTTATGGCCATCAAATTGCCCAGGGCGCACAAGAACTTCGCGCTTGACCACGTTCCTGGTGGTGATACTCACACTGTCCAAAAATGTCAGGATAATGTAATTCACGGGGAGTACCCCCTTCACCTTTAAATGGAGGACCTTACCTTTAGGACCAAGAAAAAAGAAAAGAAACCAGATCACCCTTAATCATCCAGGGAAATCTAGCCAGGTGGTTGATGAGAGATTGGTGAAAGCTTATCCCCTGAAGGTTCCTATTTTTCCTCCTCTTCTCATCACTAAGGATTTGGTGGAGAAGATCAAGGGGGTGTGTCAGGAGTGGTGGTGTCCAAGAGCCATATCCAACAACAAAGGAAAAGCTCCCCGCCTTTCCAAAAGACATCCCCATCTAAATTTGAGTCCCATTATTGAGGAGAAAGTTGTTACTGAATATTATTGAATTTCTTAAATCACCCTTAGCACAAAAAGCCTCTCTGACCTCTCAACCTATTAAGAGTGAAAGCAAGTTTACCCCAACAGTTTCAGGTGAACTGAATTCATTTAATTTAAAAGGGACTGCCCTACCTGTCCTTGTCTTTGGAAGATCCAGCTAGCTGTTGCACTAGTTGATGACAGCTCATGAGGCCGAAGTGCATGGGAAAAAACTTTGGAAATAAATTGATAATGATCTAGCTAGGTGAGCCAGATACAAATCAACATTTTCAGCTGATTAGTGCCAATCCATATTGTACTATAGCAAAAAGATTCCCAGGCATTAATGCCACTTTTCCTAATCCATAGATGATGAGCTTAATAAACAGCAGTCCCCAACATGTACTGCTCTACTCCATTTAATTATTTTACTTAGATTATGTAAAATAAAAACTTGACTTTACCAAATTTTAAGTAAACTAAGTAGTAGCAATAACAATATCTTGTTATAAGGTCCAATTTTTGGTTTACCTGGAAGATGTTGGTACTGTCCCTATGAGCTATCACTAAAACTATTTGGATGGCTGTATGAGATGTTTTCTGGCTGCTGCTTTGAGTGGCAACTCACCAAGAGTGTAAGTACAGTCTTATTATTATTGGCAAGCTCCATGAAAATGAGCTCCTTAATTAAGTCAAATCTTTTTTTAAGGGGAACAAATGGTTCTATATAATAAAGCAAATTTGCAATAAAAAAACCATGACTATTGACATAAGATAACTATAAGTGATAATTTAATGTGTGCTAGAGGTTTAAAATATTTTTCACTAAAAATGAGAAACAAATTGATCTTAATAAATAAAACGATCTTAATAAATAAAATAAAATATAATTTTTAGAATCTTAAATCATAATTTTTAATTTTTAATTTTATTTGAATTAAATAAACTTGAGATCATGCACCTGATGATGAGGTGTGGTGAGGAAAAATAGGAGAATAAAAATGCAGCCTTTTTACCAGGCTGGGATCTGTGAAATGCCTATCTAACTATGATAGATTTGGAGGAGGATTGGACAACAATTGTTGGGATTTTTGCCCACAATAACCAGCTTCCTCAATGATGTTTAATCTGCTTGTCCACTAGGGGATTCGTCCAACTAGTGGATGTGAGGGTTATCAATTGCATATACAATAACTATTTTTAAAGAGTTATTCTCAGTGAATATATATTGATCCACCAGTTTACAATCTTCCTGAAAGATGGTTGTTTTTTGGGGATTATCTTTAACAATAACAAACAATTCGTGTGTAGATTTTATTATTAATAACTTAATTGACTTGTAAGAGTCAATTGAGTTAGGTGCCAATTGACTAACGGGATTATATGCTGTTGGCAAGTAATGCTGCCTGTGATAGAGCAACTATCAAGTAATTTTTATGGATCTCAATCTGCTGTTTATGGGTAAGAGTCCCATTACCTAAGCAGGTTGTTACCAAATAATAGTAATTCAATGGGAGTAGCAAAAGCGTAGGGACACATTCTTTGTTTTAAATAAGAAGAGGTCGTGATTGAGTAGAAGAGAGAACCTGATTAACTTGCTGAGGAAGATCATCGCTTTGCACAACCATATAGGGTTAATTCATCAACTAAAAGCTGCTATCCCAATTGGGGTGCCACCCAAAGAGTTGTGTAATGAATTACTTATAGATTCCCTTTGGGTTTTTAAAATAAAACAGATCTGATTGAAATAAACAATTTTTTATAAAGTTTTATATTAGAACTATTTGCTCTTGTGATTATATATGGAAGGACAAGAAGACTTAAGTCTATATTTTTGTTGATCACTGCAGATTCTGCATGAAAAGGAGAAAGAGAAACTCTGAAACTTATCCTAGGTTAATTTCTACCAGACGAAATAAGATAGAAGTCCCTAAAATTCTAGATGAAATCAGATTAGGACAAGCATCAGGTTGGAGAAAGAAACTAATTGTTGTCTTAGCTGAAATAAGTTCAACTAGAGTATTATTCTTCACGCTACTACTACCTATAATAATATATTATCAACAAGTCAAACAACAAACATGCAAGAAACCTGTGAAGTTTAAAAGAGAGAGAAGAAGCAAGTATTATCCATAATGAGGAAATGAATCCTGAAGATTTAAAAAAGATGCTCAATCAGGTCACTAATGGCTCCCAGTTTTAACAATCGGTGCTCACTACAGAGGTTAGTTGAGTTTAGCCAAATTCAATAAGAAGATCGTATCAAACACGTTTTTTATCTAGATCTATGCAGGCCTTGGCTGAAACTTGAAATTGTCAACAATAACGCGCTTAACTTGGCATCACAGGCCGACTTCAATGTATTTAAAGAACGAGTGACAAAAACTGAGGAAGGGGTCGAATTTTTGGAGAATTAACCAATGACCTCTGTGGAATAGTCAACTACTTGAAGTGCAAGGAGAGTGATATAATCAAAGAAGTATTGTCTCAGAAGACCAAACGTATGGCCAACCAAGAACGCATATGCTGGCTTATTAAAGAGATAGTGTGACAATTGAAGAATATAGAAGAACTGAGGGGACCATAATGCGATTTTGCACAAATGGAGGTGGGAGAATCTGGCAATAAAATTCCTGAAACTCCAGTCAGGAAGAATAAGCTACCCAGAAGTATACTTATTCATTTAAAGCAAATTTGGAGATGCCTCCTGAAATTACTCCTATGGTCAATAGTGTTGGGCATGATTCACATGCTAGTGGAGCCACGGATGAATTTTTAAGCACACCAAAACTACTCACGTTCCATCATGATAACGCCCCTGCGTTATTCCAATTATTTTAGATGATGATGTTCAGTTCCAGTGACCTCAAAAGCCAGTGACCGTCATGAACTTCCTGAACACCAACTTTCAGAAACTGGTGTTACCCCATCTAAACAGAAAGAATAGTTCTAATCAGGAGGCCAGAGAATCTATTTGTTAGAAATTGGAAGCCCTACGCGGATGTCTAACTGAAAGCAGAAATTTATGGTGATTAAATTCTGAAAAGTGAGACTCTAGTAGCTTTAATGACCGATTCTATCAGGAGCAACAGATCCTGGAAGTTACAAAAGTGCTAGCAAATTTGAAGCCTGAATTGTGATGCAAGCGGCATTATGGCCCAATCATGCTTTGCACCAAACAATGGCTTCAGAGTTAGTGTTGCAAATGTCCACATCTCAAAAGATTGATCATTTGAAGATGTTGAGCATTTCTGAAGCCCCAAACCAAGAGTTTAAAGTAATAAAAGGACTTGAGCCCAGAATATTGTAAAATTTGCTGAGATGAATAGGGAGCAATCAAATTGAGTCATGTCAGGAAACAAACCCAAAGAATGAAAACAAGTGGAAAATATGCAAACCCGCTGCCAACAGTGTGGTAAACAAGGACACATAGCTGCCAAATGTTGGAGTAAGAAACCCAATGAGCAAGTTACCTTAGTCCAAGCAAATGAGAAGAAAATCAGTCAGGAGTCAGGAAAAGGTCCACGATCTAGAGAAGGAACAATCTGGCACCATGATTAAACCTTTTCCTCCTGATACTATGAACAATAATGTTGACTTTTTTGATCTCTTTGTAGATGATAAAACAATTACCCATTATATTAGGTTTTAAACTTGGACATGTATTCCAAAACTTGAATCAAAATTAAGGGAATTAACACCAAAATCGTGAGGGAAATGGCTCAACATACGCTTGTCAGCTAGCAGACAAGAAAAAATTTGCTGAGAACTAGGAGGAATTACTCAAGCTGATTATATGATGCAAACGTATCTATTCCAGTTAGCATAATCAAGGAAATTTACCTGTTATATACACACAATAACTAATTCTCTCAATTTGGCAAATAATACAACCATTTACTCAGTAAAAACCCTGTTACAATGTTCTGAGTGTAAGGGGAGGATACCCCAGTGGTAGAATAATGACCTCTACCGCTGCCTCCCCAAGTTTGATCCCAGTAGTGAACTTTGGGTAGGGGATGATTATGACTGTGTTGGTGTTGCGCACCAATGCCCCAAACCGAGATAGCAAATAGCAAAAGCGGTCCATGGAGTTCCTGGCCTATCATACACCACCCATGGAGGTTTTCCGGGTTTTATACTCCTTTCCCATTTTTCTTCACAACCCCTTATCAGTGTGGTATCATCCTCAGGTCAGCCCACCTCGAATAAAAATTAAAAATTAAAATATTTTGATTGTACCTATATGGATATCATAGTTACCAAAGTGAGATTGAGGGCAATAATTGACAGTGAAGCGCCCATCAACATCGTTTTTACCAAATTGGTCATATGAATGAAGACTTCACTGGACCTAGAACACTGGAAGAAATACAGAGCAGCTGGTTCAGATCTGACAATATCCTATGGACCTACAGTGCTCTGCCACTCTAGTTCAGTTCACTTGTGATATCAGCTCCCGTCATCCTGATGTAATACCAGAATTATGATATCCTTATTAAGACGGAGTTCTTGAGAAAATATGGAGTAAAATGTAATTTTGTGGAGAATACACTGGCCATTTTAGTGCTGACCATGTCCTTGGTATATCAGAAGGAAGGATAACCGGCGCAGACTAAGAAAAACTTTGTAAGCTTCATTTATGATGATGGCATCATTCCCATCTAGTGAAAGTAATTGGGCAAAAACGGAGAGAACTGCTGAAGGGAATCTTAGAAAATCTGGGATACCCTTAAGAAGAAAATGATGAAAACTATACCGCCTGGGATGCAAATAATCGTTAACACAGGGTTAGTGCTTGAAATCCTAAAGCAACTATATGGAGAAGTCGTTGGACTATGGAGAAAATCAAGAATCATTCCATGGGTAGTGACAGAGATAATTATGCTGTGACATGGAGAAATAAATGTGCTATTGGATAATCTGGTGAAAAATGATGAAGATAGCAAAAAAACAAGTTGTTGCATTTCTACATCTAATCCTGATGGCAGAGATTAGAAAACTTTATAATTTTGGAACACTATTTTGAAACAGGATTGATGGTGGAAAATGCTAAAAGAGTCAATTTTTTATAGATTGAAGCAAATGGCTGATTTATTCAAACATAAGCAAGAAGATTTGCTCCAACATTTTGAGAAGTATCAGGAGATATTCACCCAAGATGACTACAACTTAGGAGGACAAAGAACTTGATCCACAAGGTTGACACTAGTGGAGTATTCGCCAATAAGGATGAGACATTTTTGAAGTTCTAGAGCTGCTGAAGCCGTGGTCAGCAAAAAAATTAGTAAGCTAGTTGAGCATAAGCTCATTGTTCCTTCATCAATCCCATGGATGAGTCTGATCCTTATGGTAAAAATGAAGGAAGGATTAAAAAAAGTAATGAATATCTTCACCAATCGAACAAAAGCACTAAGAAGGACTCTTATCCACCCCTGAGGATTTACAATGCACTCAATCGCCTAGGAATAACCAATATCATTTTGGCAATGGACTTAATTTTAAGATGTTGAAAAATCGATTCGTTAAAGGAGGACCAAGAATAATGTGCAATCATTAATGCACATGGACTTTATCACCCTACCCAGATACCCCAGGATTGTGTAATGCGCCAGCCACATATCAGAGAGCATTTGACTCTATCTTTAGTGGTTTGAAGCTATTCTATGTCTTAGTATATCTGGATTATATAAATGTATTCAGCAGGACCTTCACGGAACATTTAGAGCACTTAGAAGAAGTGTTTAAGCACCTGGTGTTGGCAAAATTATAATTAAACCAAATTATTGAAGTTCTGCTTAAGTGCTCACTGGTGCGTTTCCCCCCTGAATTACAACAATATTTTTGCAGAAGATTTAATAAAATCAACTGCGGGAATAATTATTATTAGGGTATTGTGGACCACTTATAGTTATATTATGAAAATTTTAATAATACTTAAAAAGCTGGATTTTATATGATTTTTTATTAGGTTGATCTTGGGGGTCAAAGAGAGAACCCTCTCAATATCTTGGTGCTTAGTATTTGATTGTGTCAAGGCTCAAAGTTTAGATTAGGCTAGGAATGGCTGAATTAGTGAAAGTGAAAATTCAATCTTTTAGAGCTCATGAGATTCGCCTTGCTTTAAAACAATGGCTGACAAAGGGTGATGGCAGGAAGGAAAAATCCGTGAAGTAAGGATTTAATATGTTTGACCCAATCTTTGGGCGGAAAATTATTTGCACCTTGTGGGACCCCCTTCACCCTATAAAAGGGCCCAGTCTCCATGGTGTAGTCTATAATAAATTGGCTGTAGAACATGGAGTGGCCTCTGAATGGCTCCCATGATTCCGCTGACAATTTGGCGTAACACTGCTAATATTTGTAGGCTTATTTGGATGAGGAGTAGGGGAAATTATATTGCCCCAATTTAAGGGTTCCACCAAGAAATGGCCAGGGTCTTTTGGCTGATAGTATCTTTATTCTCATCCAAAACTCTCTTTTCACAATATTGGACTTTTAATTGAGTAACATGAAGAAATGCCACTTTTTCAAGAAGGATCTTGAGTACCTGGGGTTTTTATATAATTTACAGCGGGCTGAAAACCCACTAGCAGAAGATTATGGCAATCAAAATAATGTTGATTCTGAAGAGCGTTCAGGATACCCAAGTAGTCCTTATGATTGGTCAACTACTACTATTTATTCATAAAGGATTTTGCTAAATGTGGAGCCTTTATTCCACTTTTGAAGATCTAAAAAATCATTTATGTGGGTTGAAGAAGCCCAAGAGCTATTCAATGATTTACGCTTATATTTAATGATTAGTCCTGTCTTAAAGTAATTAAATTTTGATCAGGAATTCATCATCCAAAATGATTCTTTGTTGATGACAATTGGTGCCATTTTGAGGCAAGTGGATGAAGATGGGGAAGAACATCTGGTGGCCTTTGTGAAATGAACTCTAGCACCAGTGGAGAAAAATTATACCAGGGTGGAGCGTGAATGCCTCATGGTGATTTATGCATGCAAGTATTTCTGAGTGTACATCCCTGTAACGCATTTTAAAACGGTGATGGACCACTTGTCTTTATGCTGGATCCATAACTTGAAGAAACCAGAGGGGCAACTGACCTGATGGGCTTTAAAAATACAAGCCTACGACTTTGAGATACTACATTAATCTGGAGTAGTGCATCAAAACGCCGACGGATTATTAAAATTCCCTGTGGTCCAAGTTGTCTATCATCAAGTGAACAAATTATCCCAAAGGATGATTATTTGCAGTTTTAGGGATGAACCCCAAGAAATTCAAGGTGCACTAAGAAAAATGATGAATAACAATGATATAAAAAATGGACAACTGATAAAAAAAATTGACAAAACTGGTTTTCATCCCAAAACCATAAGATTGAGTGGAAATAGATTGAGATGAACACAAATTTTTCAGCCATGGTGGCCTGATGAAAACCATGGATCATATTCTCCAGTACAACTACTGGGAATAAATCAACTATAATGTCACCAACTACCTCGCCTGTTGTGTGGAATGCTAACTCCACAAACCTCATAAGAATATAACTGGATATAGGCTAGCGCACTTTATTTGTGTGGCACACTGTGTCCATAGATGTTATGAGACCCCTGAATATCAGTACAAAAGGCGCAAAATATATCATAGTGGCAATAAACTATCTAACTGGATGTGTTAGAACCAAATCCTTGAGCAAAGTTGATGTTGTCAGCACAGAGAAGTTCATTTTGGATCAAGTATTATATTGGCACAGAAAACTCAAGTTATTATATGTGAATAATGGAACTAACTTTACCTCTCATGTAATCCTAAGGCTTAATGAATTGATGGAGATTAGAGGAATAGTATTAGTTTCATATAGACCAGAAACAAATGGAAAAGTGAAATGTGTTAATGGAATGCTAGCTGCAATGCTAAAAAATGGGTCATGGGAAGAAATTCTTCTTGAAGAACTTACCTAAGCTTGGTTACCTTCGCCTAAAACATAAGTCATCATATAGTGAAAGGAAAAATGCCATTTAAATTACTTTATGGACAAAGGGCTTCCTTACCACCAACTTTGTCTTATTTTTTAGATCCACAAGAGGGGTTAGTACCGTTCAACACCTTAAATAACTGGCCAGTATAATGATCAAACTGAAGTTACAAGTTTTCAATATCTCCTTAAAGAAAAGGATCAAAGTGAAATTGGTGGATGACATGAACTATCCAGCGATATATAAGTACCATGTGGAGCTAGGGTATCCTATTGTGACACCCATTGTTTTGGATAAAGAAATAAGCTGGATGTTTTATGATCTGGTCTGTTTGAAGTGACTATCAATTCAATGACTGATGCCTACACAATTAAGAACATCGCAGATGGTCATGTAGTTGTCTGTGTCCATACAAAATATCTCAAGTATTGGATCTAGAGGAGAAATAAGTTTAATGTTCTGAAGGATCAGTGAACTTGGAAAATTATAGTCAAGTCCTAGTGTTGGTCAAGTCCCAGGGTTGGGCCACTAAACCATAATAGGTGGTTAAGTCTTAAAAATAGATCTCTGAACCATGATATCTGGCTTAGTTCAAAAAATGAACTGCTGAACCATAGTAGGGGAAAAAATAAGAAGGGCCTCTTAATTTAACAATAGGTTAAGTCCCATTGCAAAAAAAGATTAGAAAGTAATATAAAGAAAATAACAAAAAAATAATATAATGGAAAAATCAAAAGAAAAAATATATAAAAATATAGAAATGTAAAAATATAAAAAATTCAATTTTTATTTGCTATCATCAAAAAAGCATCTGATGATGTACCCTTAAGTTATTGGTAGGGCCAACTTGGGTTGAAACTTGGTCTGCCACTAGTAGTCTCAAGGCGATGAAAGAAGCAAACAAATCAGTAGAATTAGGATGGGTAAAATAGGATTTTCTGGGATTAGTCTCTTAAGAAATGAAGCCCAGCCTGGGGGAATACAAGGAACAAGGAATTGGAGAATCCTTCTGAGAAGATCCTTTAAATAATGAGGTTTCATATAACCCTGACCTGAGGAAAACAGGCTTTCCAGACCCTATGATTGGCCAGAACAACTAAATTAGGCTGGCATGGCATGTGGCTGTGGGAACCATGCTCTGCGGAGGCAGCAATGATAAGGATACAGAATGGAAATGTGCAAAGATGGACTAAATTTAGATGCATCAAGAAAGGGATGGAGATGGACCAAGAGCACTCAAATATAAACCATGCATGCAGACTCACTCAGAATAAAAATTGGCGTATGCCCTCAGAAAATCTTCATCACTGGATAAGATATTCTGGTCAAGTGGTGAGATGTGTTAGGATTTTTGCCCACATTACCCAGCTTCATCAATTATAATTTAATCTGCTTGTCCACTAGAGGATTCATCCATCTAGCTGATGTGAGAGTTATTTATTGCATATATGATAACTATTGTTTGGAAAAATATTCTCAGCAAATATTAATGATTTCCCAGATTACAATATGCCATATTGAAGAGTGTGTTGTCAGGGATGTTACCCAACAATAAAAAAGTGATTAGGGTGACAATTTCACTATTGATAAACTGATTGACTTGGAGGAGTCAACTAGTTTTAGCTGTCAATTTACTAATGGGTTTATGAGTTGATTGTGAGTAATGCCGCCTGTGATAGAGAAACTGTCAAGTTAACCTTTTTTGGATCACAATATGACGTTTATGGGTAATAGTATCATTATCTAAGCAGGTTGCTACCAAATTAGGGTAATTCAATGGGAGCTGGGCAAAAACGTTGGGACATGTTCTTTGTTTCAACTCATAAGAGGTCATAGTTGAGTAGGGGAGAGAACCCAATAATTTGTTAAAGAAGTCCATCATTTCACATTAACCTGGGTGTTAATTCATCAGCGAAGGCTGCTATTCCCAATTAGGGCACCAAACAAAGAGGTATGCGCTAAATTCCCTATAAATTCCCCTATGGTTTTTATAATAGAGCATACCTGATTGAAATAAACAATTACCAAAAAATGATTTATAATTTACACAATTTGCTCTTAAGATTGAGTAGGAAGGACAAGAATACACTTTGTCTATATTATTGTTGATCTCTAAGGACTCTGCGTGACAAGAAAGAAGAAGAACATATGATCCTTATCCTAGGTTAAGTTCTAACTTACAAAATAGGGAAGAAATTCCTGCAAACCCAGATGAATTTGAGATTAGGACAAGCATCAGGTTGGCGTTGGACCTAACAGCTAATTTTGCTGAAAAACCTCAGCTAGATAGTGGTCTCCATACTATTACTGCCCATTATAATCTATTATTCACAATCCAAACAACGCACATACAAGGAACCTGTGCAGTTTAACAAGGGATCTAGAGCGAATATAAATAAAGAAGAAATCAATACTTAAGATTTACATTTGATCTCAATTGAGTCACTTTCAGCTCATTTTCTAGCAAAGTTTTGGCTGCCATGCTCCTGTAGAGCACGTTATTCATATTGGAGATCCGCGGATTGGGGCATTGATTAATTGTGGTTTGAGTTCATTATAGGGTACGTTATTAAGGAGGAGCATGTCATAAACTTCATATCCAAAAATCAACTAGTTTGCGTTTATCCAAGATGTGGACATAAAGAAGGTGGCTTATACAGTAAAACTCAATTGTGACAACTTAACTCTTAGTTTATTTTCACCACTGTAAAGATGGCGCAGACTACATGGTCTCTTTTGTGTGAAGGGTGATGATTTTGCACTTGGTAACGGTAGTAAATCAAATGGGAAGGTGGGAAGGGACACGCTGTTGGTCAGTAAGGCAGAGATTTTGTAGACACCTTTATAAAGTGGGCGGCATTTGTTTGAGGCACCACTTTTATTATGAGATGATGATTACTTTGGTATGGGGCAGCATATGGCTTTGGCACCTAATAACAAGGATGAAATTTTGTGTCATAATCTGTGTTTAAATAATGGCCAAATTTATAAGGTTGGCCAAGTTAGGAATTAGTTCACCCTAATATTCACCTCAAGCAGATATTCCCAGAGGTTTTGGTTAACCTGAATTGGGGCATCTGAATATGGTTAGGATTGTAGGAATGATTGGTATTGGGAATTGAAGCTTAAAATTGTGAATAAAGCACAATTATAATTAGCTGGGGTGAGATTTTGCTGATGGAACAAACTAAATATCTTGATACCTTTGCTGAGGGTGAGAGTAATTGGCTGGTGTGATGATCAAGACACAGCCTGACCGTCCCATAGCCCTGATCCCCCTAAGGCAGAGATTGGGCCTCTTAATATCAATAACAATAATAAAAATGTAGGGTTCAAGGGCAACGACCCTCAAAAATGGCATTCTGATATATCAGATGCCGATAAATTGACTAAACCTTGGAGCGGAGGTGGCAAGGGCTGATGTAGGTGGCAATCCAGTTAATCAAAGGCTGCCAACCAAAAATACACTTAAATGAGAAATGATGAGGACAACGGAAAAAGGCAGCCCAGAGAATTAGGGGCTGCTAAGCCAATTATGCCAAAAATGGTAATGTCAAGAACCATGGCAATGAGCAGTTTGCAAATCAGGAGCTGCCAAGCCAAATATTCCGCTAGCCAAGAATATCATGAGCCATGACAAAGTCAGCCCAGAGAATCAGGGGCTGCCAAGCTAAATTACGTTAAAAAATTAAGTATTGAGAGTCAAGGGGAGCAGCACCTGAGCAAATCAGAGGTTGCCAGAAATCTTTTAATGAGTTTTAATTTAAAAGTTTGTGATAAGAATGAAACGGAAATGCTGAGCTCTGATTCATCCCCAATAAACGAACTAGATGTATAAAAGTTTCCATAACGCCTGGGTACCTAACGAACGGTCTATAATGGGCCCAGACAGGAATATTGGGGGCTGAGATTCTTAAAATAGGCCCATGGGTAGCCTGCCACCCGCAGACTCCACAGGAACAAATTCCCCCATATCCCCCACTTCCTAACATAAATACAACCAGAAGAAGGTGTTTAGGGAAACTTTGTCTTCTAATACATGCAATAAAAACCTCAAAAATCAAAAATAAAACTTAAAATCTTAAAATATTGAAATAATTTGTTGAGATTATGTGAAGGTAATCTATATTTTGAGCGTAAAATGAACTATCATCTAGTTTTGACAAGGTTGCCGCCTCTCTGTACGCCCTCTCTGGTGGACAGAGAATCCTAAGCGTCAATATTGTCCTTACCATTTTCCAAGGGTTTAGCAACAACCATTCATCAAGCCTTCAAATGGGATCTTTAACTACACTTCCCTCTCCTGCTTGTAGGCCCTTGCCTGCGCCCTCCTTCCAAATTGGTTCATGGTGATGTGGAAAGATCCCATTCATCAGAGATGACTTATTTGTAGTCACTCTTAGCTTTGCTGCTGTTGGTAACAAGCTGGGGATAACTTAATGGGTACTTGGAGGTGCCTAGGCTAGACAACTTAGGCTGATTTGTAACTTAACTTAAAATGTAGGTTCAGAGGTTCCATACAATTCTCAGAGGGCTTGAGTTCTTTCCATTTTAGAAAATGAGATTTTTTAACTAAAAATAAATACAAGCTAAAATTACTCTATTATGAAAGTTAGTAGCAGTTAAAGTACCAGGGGAAATCAGGTCATGATGAGAGATAGGTGAATACCACGTGTGAGGGTGGAAGTAGATTCAGGAAATTAGGAGGTTATGGCACAGTTCCAGCTCAGATTTGGATAGATCAGAGTTCTTTACTGAAATCTGGACTGAGATCAATAATGGTAACACAGTTAAGTTGTTTTCATTATTTTCTATTAGAAAGCTAATAGATAGTATGGCATAATGGTGGCATAAGCTTGTTAATGTGGCGGATAGGAACTTCAAACATTGAATACAGCTTGCACTTAACATCGAGATGATAAAGTTCTTTGGGGCATTCATATCTATCTCATTGGACATTAGATCACTAATAGGGCTTAATCTGGAAAGATTAGGTTCTGAACTCAGAATTATCATAGAAAATTGCTCAGCACTTTTGAGATAGATTTACTAATGGTTTTAAAACTTATGCCATTGAAATATAAAAGAATAAAAGAATAATAAATAGTTTTAGTCAAGATCAATTAAAGTAATTATAAACCATAATTTTAATGTTGAGACCTCACCTAAACCATAGTGAAGACCAACAGTCACAACCACATTTTTTGGGGGGAGGGGGAGAGTAGAACCCCAGGGAGCAAAGTATGCTTCTTTGGCAACTAATTGATCTCAGGGTTTATCTTGGTGCAGATGTGGTGATAGAATAGGAGGGAACTTATACTTTGAGTGGTCTAACCTACAGTATGGTGGGAATATAGTCTTTCCACACTCCACATTGGCCCATAAGGGAATTTGAGGTGAAGAATAAACTTTGGCGCAGGGGAATTTTTGAGGGGGTGTTACTGTTGTGGGTCAAATTGTCATAAAGGTGTAAGGCCAAGCAAGGTAGTTGGATCCATTTGGGACAAACTATAAGATGGGGTCTAAGCTGTTATGACTCAAACCTGCCAGGAGAGCTTGTAACATGTTAGGGGAGGTGAATGGTCAAGCCTGAGAATTGTATTACAAGAATTGAGTCCAAAGGCAACCTGGTCACATGGTGTTGATTGGAATATCTTTATAATTGAGATACTATAGCTGATATTTCAGCATCATCCTCAAAAGAAAAGTTGAGGTAAAAGTACCTCTTGAAGGCTAAGAAGTTGAATAAGCTGGAAAGTGACATTACTACCTGGGCCAAGTTGATGATTGCTTCATCATCACAGGGAATGAGGGCCCCATAATTGACAAAAAAGCCAAGTTCAATTGCTCCGAGGGAGCACCAAGGGGTCTAAAGCATCGCCTGGGAGCACGTGATATGAAGGGCTAGGTCAAGAGGCAGGCAAGTGACTGTATGAATGGGGCTACCAGAGTTAGCCTGGAATTTTTGGTAGCGGCTAAAAACATTAGGAGGTGACATCCACTATTCCACTTGAGGGCATTGTCAGGGACTTAAACCAATTTATCAAAGATTGAAATAGCAAGCCATAAACTTGCTGTTCCTGAGCTAAAGATCTAATATATCAAAGGGATGATGCGTACCATATAAAGAATAGCAGTGGAAAATGGCCATTATACCCTAATAAAAGGAAGGACTGCTTCACCCAGTCACATTACTCTTAAGGCCAGTGCACCAACTATGCTTAGACCTGGAAGTATAGGTAAAGGTAAGTTCAAAAAGAGTTTTTTCTGTGCTCATAACTAATGAATTTCCAGAAAAGTTAGGAAATGAGAGCGTAGGTTTAAGCATAATAAAATATTTGTTTTGGTTTTATACCTTGTTTACTATAAAGATATATGGGACAAGTATCAAAAGAAAATAAATACTTAGAGTAATTTGCATTAGTACCTCATTTAATGTAAAGTTTTGAAAAATATGCCTAAATTATATATCCTCTCCACTCCCTGGACTTACTCAAGTTTATTTTAAATTTTAGAGTAGTACTACTATTCTTTTAAGTTTCTGAAATTAATTTTTGCACATGATTTTAGAAAGAAATTGGTATCATCTCTCTTTTATCAAATTTAGCTTGGTATTCAATCATCTGACTCAATATTATTGCAATTGAGTTTTGGTACGTGATTTATTGACTAAACTTGTTGCAACTAATCTTTGGTATGCAATTGATTGATCTAACTTCACCATATACTTTTTTGAATTAATAGATAATATCTAGAATCTCAAAAATCCCACTCATTTCAGGCTCTTTACCTGACATCATCCCCCACCAAGACTAAAGATATCTTCAAGGTTCCTTTCTAATTCTTCATCAACTGACCTACCTTCTTCAGAATTTTTAGCTCCTAGGTGCTCATAAGCGGGATATCATAAATATTTGAGCATGTATTACACTAAACCATGATGTTTTCTTCTCACTTTAGTAGCATCAACCCCATACTCAGGACATTGGCCTTTAATCAGTGGTGTGCTATCCTTTTGACCCTATAATGTTTTATGGAAATACCTTCTTTTTTGCAAGATGGAAGAAATGGAATAAATCATGGACCTTCCAACCTTAAGGCAGAGCCATATGGTAAGCCACCCCGCCTATAACCACGTAAACTTGTAATCCTCTAAGCGCTGATGAGCATGTTTTTCAACATGGTACATCCAAAGGAATACTAAGAGCATCCAGGTAAACTTTTCTACCTACTTCAAACATCTTTTCAAGCACACGCTTCTTATTTGTGAACTCTTTGTAAGTATGTGCTGCTTGGTTAAAATTTCCTAGAAATTTGCATGAGTTTGATTAATGTTTCTCAAAAAAGCATCCCAGGGTGTTATCTGCTTCAACAGTTGGCAACGATCCCAATTCACACTATGCCTATAATTAGTTTTGAATGGTGACATTACAGTGGAGGCTTGATCTAGAGCGTTATAATAGAACTAGGCCATAGGCAACAACTCAACTTGGTTGTCATGAAATGCGTTAACATTTCATCTCATGTTCTGCTCCTGCACCTGAATAAAACTCTCTTATTGTTAATCAGTCTGTGATGGTATGAAAAGGATAACTTCTCATAATTTTGAGGTCTGCATAGCTGTTTCAGGAAAGATCTTATGTGGACTGAAGCCCTCTGTCTGAAATCGCCTCCTTAAGAGTACCATGATGCAGGAATACATGTCTTAAAAAACGAGAAATCTTTGAATGTGATATCGCTGGTAGTTCAGATTAATTGGCCCATTTTATTAACTCTTACCTTAACTAATTTTGCATTGAATCCTTGAGAGCAAATTAATTTCACTACAAAATCCCTATATAATGACCACCATTGCTATTGTGCAATTGATAATGGTTCCAATTGTTACTCAGGAAGTGTCTGCAAGCCTTGGTGCCCCCACAAACCTCACATACTTCATCATATCCTAAGACGTCTCCTCCAAACCAGGCCATAATTGAGTTCTTTGGATAAGATGATCACTTTATCTTTCCAGAGTGTCCTACCATTCCTACATTATGGTGCTCACTAAGACCCTAATAATAAAGGCACTTTTTGGCACATAAAAAAGCATTTTCAAATTCTTACAGTCCCTGCAACGAGTAATCTTCATTGTACCACACACTGTCCAAGTTTTAATGAGATCGTTATTCACTTCCTGACAGAAAGCATCAGTATTTTGAAAATCCAAAATATCATCTTCATGGCCAACTAGTACCAGATGAGCTAACAACGGAGAGAATTTTTGGTCTTCAGAAGCACCAGTGTATTAAACTCAGATATTTTTCTTTATGCAGGTATCATGTCAAGATGAAGGCTTAGGGAATATGGAACTAAAGTTACTTACCAAGGTCTGAAAAAAATGGTAAAGTCAAAATCCACCTGAGTAAGTGCCCATCAGCCTGACGCTGGTTTAATTGCCGTGAGGTGAAAAAGTAAGCCAAGTTCTTATTGTTTGTCAAAATTTCTTATTAGGTACTTCGTCTCATATAAGTACCAGCGCCAGTGCTTTAGACAATGAACAACGCTAAAAGCTCTTTATCATAGATAGGGTTTTTGCATACCAATAGGATGATTTTTTTGGAATATTAGGCTAAAGACGCAACTTACTATCATCCTCTCCTACAACAAACCATTTGAGCGTATTCTGAAGCTTCAGTCTCAGCCACAGAAGGATTATCTAGTAGGCATAGTCTACACTAGAGCATAGGTAAATGCAGCTTTTAAATCAGAAAAAATATCTGCCGCATGAGAACATTTCTGCGGAACACTTTATGATGTGAGCCATTTTAAGGGTAACGCAATAGAATAAAAGCCTTAATTGTTTCTCTGCAAAGGTTTACCAAGCCTAAGAGACTTCATTTACCCTTTCAGTTAGTAGGTTTATGCCAAGCTTTAATGGTATCCACCTTTCTTGGTGCCATTATGAACCCAAATTTGCACAACAACGTAGCCTAGGAACTCAATATTTTCCTGTCCAAACTCACACTTTGGAAAGTTTTAAATGAGAATTTTACTACTGGAAGTTCTTAGAGATTAAACCTTAGATAGGGAAGATGTTCCTCTAGTGATATGCTATATACAGAATATCATATAAGTAAGCCACACAGAAACTGGTTCATCTAACCGCTCAATACTGTGTTGATCATTTTATATAACGTTTTAGGTGCGTTGCATTGACCAGATGACATGACATGATACTTAAACAACCCAAACTTTGTCTTGAAAGCTGTTTTACATTCATCGAATTCACTAATCCTGAGTTGATAAAATGCATCTCTCAGGTCCACCTTTGAAAAGATAATTGCCCAAAAGCTGATCTTTTAAGTATTCAGCATCTAGAAAAGAGTGTTGATTCTTGATGATCATATCAAGCAACTTCTGGTAGTTTACACATGGACGCAAACCTCCAAATTTCTTGCTTACAAATAAAAAAGGTGATGAACACTTGGGCCAGGACATCCAAATAAAACCTTATTCTAGCAAAGTGTCCATGTATTACATTTAGCCACATGTTTCCGTTTGTTACAATTATTCATTGGTCCATTAGTAGGCTTTTCTTCTACAAAATTTATTGCATGATCAAAATGGCTTTGGGATGGAAAAACTTTGCCTCCTTTTCACTAAAATACTAAAGATCACGCTTTAGAGTATGCTGGAAACACTCATTTATATGCCTCCAATGAAAACTTTGGATGTTCTCAACATACAGTCCTGTAAATAAGTATTTCTCATAACGCCCATTCTTCACGCTTCCCATCTACCTTAACTGCGATGATGTTTCTGCTATAGTCATGCTGAAGCTCCATCTGTGCTAACCAAGGAAACCCAAGAATTACGGGCTGCAGATCACTTTTTAGGATTAGATTTAAACCTCTGGTTTTAGGGAACCGATTTCAATACATACTAGATGGGCAAGTCATTAGGAAACTGGTTATTCACCAATTCCCAGTTTTAATCAGTGTTTTAGTCCCAATTTTTACTCCCAACTGCTTTATTGTTTCTTAAAATATAGTGTTCTTGGAGGAACACTACCCAGTAACGCTTAGTATAAATTTAACATTTTTAAGTTACAATTTTTTAAAACAAAACAGGATAATACTGGATTTTGTTTTCTATTTCAGAGGCAACTGATAAAGACTTCAATTCCTTTGAGCCTTGAAATGATAATGCCCAGGATTATGGCAAAAACAACAGATTCTTTTCTTCAAATGTTCTTGGTATTATTCATTGAAATGTTATGGTTTTATTCCTGAAAGCAGGTTCTTGCCACATGAAAGTTAATTAGATAGCAAATTTGCAGTCGTTACTAGCTATTTTCTCAAAGGCATTGTGATGGGGAGGTTTTTAATTAAATTGGTTAAGCTACTTTCTAGCCATTATCTGAAATTAAGCTTTCCCAGCCCACCATTTAATTCTGTCTTCTGTTTTCATCTAAAAACTTCTGCGTTTATTTCTCAGCAGTTTTTTTCCTGTTAAAGGTATTCAAGGCAATCTGCGCCTGTAATCTGGTATTTGTAGGAGTTGCTGCAACTAGCAACTGACTTTTATACTCTTCAATGTCAACACATAAATTTTCATTCTCATCTAAAGTTCTGGTAAATCATCTCAGAGCGTCATCAGTGAGTTTAGAACCCATGCCCATAACTTTTTGTGCATGATCTGGGTAGCTTTCAGGATAGGCTTTGAAATGCTCTACCAAAAAAGTAAGTCCTCCTTTTACTTCAGCTAAAGCTAAACTTTTCGTTAAAGGGAAATGTAGGGTAATTATAGGCATGTGATAACCACAGTCACCATATGCACTTGAATTTGTCCTACCACTTTATACATGGTGTTTATTTTTTATCACTGGGCAGAAAACCCGCTTTAGCAATGGTAACTTTTTGTTGACAAGGCAAGTTTCAGTTTCTAATAATAAGATGAGTTAGAACGCACTTAATAATTTTGGGAGGTCGGATTGTTAGGGACTGGAACTGCTTATCTCAGTTTATAGTAACAAGTCTTGAACTTGATGTTCCTAAGCTAAATGTTAGATAGTATAAAGGGACAGTGCAGACCTTTCGAGATAGCAGTGGCAAATGGCCAATTCAAACATGATGACGGAATGACTGCTTCGCCCCATTTCCATTACTGTCCTGGCCAATGTACCAACTATGATTGGATGCTGAAGTATAGAAAGAGTGGTTTATCAGGTGTGGTGTTTCTGTGCTCATAACTATTAAATTTCCAGAAAAGAAGTTAGGATATAGAATCGTTGGTGTAAGCTTTTTAGGTACTGTTTAATCGTATAGCCTTTTCCTATAAAGATATATGGTACAAATATCAATAGATAATAGATATATAAAGTAATTTAAACTGATATTTTTCATTTACCGCAAAGTTTTACAATATTGAATTTGTCATATTTCTTTCTTTCCACTCCCCAGACTTATAATGAAACTTGTTATTTTATATGGCACTACTATTCTTCTGAGCTTCTGTAATTAATGCTTCCACATGATTTCTACTGTTAGTTGGTATCATCTCTCTCTTTACTAATTAGGTTTGCTATTCAATTAACTGTCTCAATTTTACTACTATTGAGTTTAGATTCTCAATTGATTACCCAATCTTTTTGCAACTAAATTTTTGATATACAAATTTATTTATCTAACTTCATCACATACTTGCTTGAGTTTATGGATCATATCTGGAATCTCATCAATCTCACACATGTTAGGCATTGCCATAAAATGAGGTGGGCGTCAAATTCATTGAAATTGATAAGGTAAAAACAGTGCAATGGCAAGCGTTGGCGTTACTAAATTTGAACGTTCAAATTTGACCAAAAAGTAGTCAAAGTGAAAGAGAGAGGTCAATATAATGATAGTAATTTGATGATTAAAACTAGAAACAAGTATTGATATTTTGCTATTTGTTGGCTACTCAACAATAATAATTAGACCTGGAAAGGTAATGAAAGCTAAATTAAAAACATCAATATATAAATGACCTTTAAAGTTTAATTGATGTTTTTAAATCAATCTAGAGACTATGACTCAGTAGACTATAATACCTTTTAGTTTTATATATACAAGCATGTCATTAACTTTAATAAGGTTTATAAATTTTCAGAGGACTGCAACTTATCTTACTGATATTAATTATAAAACTAAAAGTTACATCTGATAGAGCCTTTACCAAAACTACACAATATTATAATATTCAAAGTATAGCCAAAATATTATTTCATAGTATAAAAAATTATTAGGTGGAGTCAAATATAAGAGACACTTTTCTTAAAAAGGTTAACAAAGCAGATGACTGTGTAGCTGGAACCTCATTTAAAATAAATGGAAGAAAGATAATGACTAGTTATAGACTCTGATCTGTTAAATTTGAGGGCTTAAAAATATATTATAATACTTAAATCTATATGAAGCAAAAAATATATATTAGTTTAGAAGAAATATATAAGATTTGGGATTCTCAAATTTTTTGGCCTAAGTCCTTTGAGGGCTAGAAGATTGAGTCAAACTAGCTCTAGCATCTTCCTTTTGAATATTTCATCCTTAGGTAGATTAACACTTTAGGCTCTTTTTTTAGTACTAGATAACACTTTAGGCTCTTCTTGGTGGAAATATTCTTCTAGTAAGATAGTAAAAAACACTTTTCATAAATTCATCAAGAGAGAAATAATTCAATAATGATTTTTTAATCAATAATTTTAAATATTTTTTCTTTTCAGAGGTATGCTCTCAGGGTGGATTAACCCTCAAGATTGGCAAAGTCATACATATACCTCAAGCTATCTTTTGTTTGAGTCCAGGAAAGAATCAGCGAAAAGGGAGGATACCCCAGTGGTAGAGTATAGACCCTCTACCACTGCCTCCCGAGTTCAATCCCGGTAATGGACTTTGGGTAGGGGACGATTTTGACTGTGTTGGTTTTGCACGCCAATGCCCTGAACTGAGATAGCAAATAGCAAAGGCGGTCCATGGAGTTCCTGGCCTATCATACGCTGCGCAAGGAGGTTTTCCAGGTTTTATCCTCCTTTCCCATTTTCTTCACTTCCCTAATCGGTGCAGTATTGTCCCCAGGTCGGCCCACCTTGAATAAAATTTACAAAAATTTAGGAAAGAATCAGCGAAAAAAGGGCTAGGATTTACTATCATGAGCATTTATATTGATGAAGTAAATTCTAATAATTAGATAGGAGGGAATATTAAGTATAAATCTAGTTAGATATAAGGTAGTACAAGGTACATTAAAGTTTTGGTTCTTACCATCTAGTGGAGCACTGAGTGGTGAGTCATATTGGATTTATCTAATAAGGAACTTTGGCATTATATATCATTAAATGTTTTAAGTTAATATCAATAATATTTTTGGCATTAAGCTCATTAAAGCATTGATCAATATATAATTAAATAAAAATAGATATATAAATATATATAGGCCAATAATTTCAAAACAAAGATCATATTTAAAAGGGCAAGGTTGTGGTTTCACACCTATTTGGGAAAGTCCTAAAAATATATAAAACTTATACAATATGGGGTAAAGCCATAAAAAAATCCAAAAAACTGCCTCATTTCCAGACCCCTTTATGCAAAAGTATATTCATTTCACTTTCATATGCATTTCCAGTAATAAAGTTGTAACACAATAAAATAATGTATTCTGATCAAGCCCAATTGATTCATAAAATTATAAATAAACTCACTTGATTAACATATTCATAAAAGTTGTTTTAGCAACCAATTGGGTTTAATTCCTTGCAACTGAATATAAATCTATAGTTATTTAGAAGATTTAAGTTTATAAGTACAAAATTCATCTTGCTAAATGTGAAAAGACTTAACTCAATTTTAAAATCATTATTATTAGTAGTGCAAAACTCTAAGTATAAACCCCAGATAGTGTGCGAGCCAAGTCTAAGTTATAAGGTTTAAACTAATTGATATTAGGTTAACTTATAGATAAACTTTCCTGAGAAGACAGTAGATATTTACTTAATTTTAAGTAAATACTGTTTTTTCTAGACTATAACTACTTTATTAATCCTGCAAGTTTTAATTTGGTTTTTGGTAAATTCAAATTTATATCATTTTAAGTATAACATTAGGATACTCTACCACTTCTTATTGTATGTCACCATTGCTTCAATTAATTTTACTTTTTTTTTCTGGTTTAATTTGCTTATTTATCTATACTAATATCACAAGAGATCTTTTAATTTTATCTTATTTTAATTAAGCTTACATAATCAATGTGATATAGAACCTTCTATCAATTTCAAAGGTTCTTAAAAATGACCATCTAGTACTAAAAAAAGGTTCTTAAAAATGTTTCTCCCCCTTTCATTCTGTAAATTCTGGGCTGTATGTAGTTGTGCATACCTATAACTAAAAGCTAAAAGGGCGTACTAAATGCCATAACAGAATTTAAACCCTTTCTGGCAAGGACAAAACACTATTTCCTCCCTCTCCACTATCATTTTTGATTTAAAATTTTTGTTAATTTGACTTTTAAACACATGGATGCTTGTCCATCTGATAAGGCTATCCAGGTGTCTATTAGTTTAATTTTACGAATAAATCTTAATGAAATACTTGGAGAATTAATTAAACTAGCTCTGAAGTATGTCCCTCACACTAATTTGGATTTAGTTATGTCATCTAAGAGAAACTCAACCCCCTTTTTAAGACTAGAGGAATTTTAAAAGATTATATATTTCTTCAACCAATCTAATGCCATAAAACAGTCAAATCAACTGAAATTAAATTACACTAAAGCCAATTGATTGGGTAAGTTAAAATTAAAGCATTACCAAACAGAGATGTCATTTGAGCATATGACAAGTCAATGACCATTAAGTTAGGTCGAGATAAATTATATTTAAGAGTTCTAATTGGCCAACCACCTAAAAATCAAAAGTCTATACTGATTCAAAACTTGATAGCCTAGATCAGAAATGCAGCAATCTGAATATAAGTTTAGATCAATATCAAGTTAATAATAAAACTTGAAACTTCTCTTTAGATTCAGTGGGTCAACAAAATATAAATAGGTTGTTGGACAATTAGAAGTTTAATTGGGTGAGAAGAGTATATCATTGGGGAGTAATTCAGGTATTTTACAAAAAACCTTGGCCAAATCAAATGGAATCCATCTAATTGGAGTAATCATTCTCCGCCTCAACTCAAGCCAAAAGCATTAGATACTGGCACTCTGACACTACAACACCTTCAGCAGAATAGCTCAACTGAACTGGATCTCTGCCCAAACAGAAGCTTGACTTTGCAGGTTCCTAAGAGAAAACCGTCACTATTTACAGACCTGAAGGTGGCTCAGGGGAAGAAAATATTTTCCCTACCAATCATCAACTAGGAGCTGTGTTAATCAGCCGAACTACAACCCTTGTCAGATGGCTGATTGGAGGATTATATTAATATGCTCCCCCCACAATTATGTTGTTCCAGGATATAAACTCACACTTACAATCTAAGCTTTATTAATATGATAAAGTCTCTCCAAGAAGTAATAGGCTAAATCATCATCTAGGCAAACTCAAGAAGCACCTTGCATATTCCAAATTCCATCGCCTCCCTCTACTTAGATTCAAGTTAGTGTAAGTACTAAGAGAGATTAATGTAATGGGAGTTCTTCTTTCCCTAATACCCAGTTATTATTATCGCTAAAATCATATAATAACTACTTTTCCCTTTAGTTTATTATAATCTTTTGTTTAAATTTAAAATAGCTAGCACACTTTCTAAATATTCCAGTAACAGCTATATTGTTGAAAATTCTATGCACCTATCTCCAGTGAGCAAATTAACTACCAATATTCCTACATGGGTAATATTGCAATTATCCAAAAGCATAGCAAGATCCAAATTCTTGCAATGTTAATAATTCAACACAACGCTGAAAGTTTATGAATCCTGTCTGTCTCCATGTGTACTTCCCCTTTAAACATATTGTATGTATATTCCTTTATATATGGAGTGTCTTGTGATCATAGTCTTTTTCTGAGATAATTTCTGTTTTCTTAAATCAAAGGGCATGTAAACCCCTCACTATTATTAAATAAAGTATCATATAATACATCAATTTTCATTTTTATTGTCAGTGCCATTTGTGAGTAACATTATGGAACCAATTTTATATAGTTGCAAATATTGAAAAATTCTGCAGCTGTTATTATTTTTGGTCCTAAGGTTAAGCACCTGCAGAAATCACCCTTACCAGGATTTTAATAAGTTATGCTCACTAAAGTGGGTCCTGTACAATACAATTTGAATTTGTCAACAGTTTAGATGAAATATGCAAGGGTAGTTAGCCTGGCAGGGTATTCCCTGCTTCCACTCTTGTGCAGGTTTGTTTAACACACGTTCAAAGCATGTACTGGCTATAAAAAATCTCGGTGTGGTATATTTGTCCAAAGGTTGACCCGCCTCAATTAGTAAGATAAAAGATGCAACTGATTTTAGCATACTAGATGGATCAAGATTGAGAAAGGCAAAGATGATGAAGTATTTATAGCCTTCCTAATTTTTGTAAAAAAACAAATTAGCCAAGTTGTCAAGCCAGAATCTTAATGTAACCTGTCCTTCCCCTAAAATTGTTATATATTTAAACCATAGCACCCTGAAAACTGAAGATAATACATCCTGTGTGAAAAGGTTTTTTATTAAGGATTATTTGATGTTCCATTTACAAAAATAGAACTCTAATGACACATACAGTTAATATACTAATCTTTAACTTTACGTCCAAAAATTTGGCCACTCTGAAATGTTCCATATCATACGTTTACTTGGAGTGCCTCACTTTGAGCTTCAGAATCACATAGATATTCAAGATGCTCTGAGATGCGCTTATGGGAACTTTATAAATTGGCGTCAAGTTATGTTGTAAATTATAGGTCTGGAGTAAAATAAAACTGAAGGTTCACTATTCAGCTTCATGTTCAGATTACTATGGCTGATTTTTGTGCTGTGAAGTACATGGCAGAAGCCAGAAGTTATTTTCTTGATGAGCTGGATAAGTCCGCCACTAAGGCCCATCATCTATTTGAAATTTGAAAAAGAACATGCAATTTTAACCCTAACTCACAGTAAACTCTTGTCACAAGCTTCTACCTCTCAACAAGATGATGAACATCAAATAATTGCTTTTGAACAGGAAATAGCTCAGGACTTAACTCGCCTTAAGGGAGCTTGAGAGTCGCCTTCCTCAAAAAACTCGTGGCTCTTTTTACATCTTGGAACTAAAAATTAACTGATGGAGAAGAAGTTGAAGTTGAATTGCTCTTTTTAGAATGCCAAATGCTTTTCCCAAAGATTTACTTCATGCAAGAAAGAGTTTACAGTGTTGAGAATGATATTATAGGTAAGACTTTTTAAAAATATGTCTATAAGATTTTAGATCAAGTTGAGAATTATCATGATCAGCTTAAGACTGATTTAAAATCTTAAAAACCCCATTTATGATATTTGTGATGTAAGAATAAGGAGGATCTCCTCAAGCGTGTCTAGTAAGTGGATACTAACAACTAAAACTTAGTTCCCTCCAATATATCTTTGCTCAAGATTAAAGAGCTTGAATGGCTGATAGAAAACATTGATACTAATAAGATTGCGCTTGTAGATAGAATATCTTTCTGTGAACTCGCAACCTGATTTCCCCTGAAGCAATAGTAACTTGACTGTAACCTATCTAAAAGCAAAGTAACATGCTTTCTCGCTCTCTTGATTAACTACATATACAAACTGAGGTCACTGGAGTTAATACTCTAGCCATTTATGCAATCACTAATGGTGACCCTAACCCTCTATAATCCATCTTCTTATTATAAGTTTACCCATGGCTTAAGTAGCATTGACTCATTTTTATGTCTATAATTCAGTCATTGAAGCAGCGAGTGACTGTAAGGAGAGTGTCTATAACTCTTCTGTTCCCAGCGTGGTAGTGCTTAGTGCATAGGGCAGCGCCAGGGAACTAGCCGTTAGAATCAAAGTCACTATTGAAGAGCAGAGGGTGCTGGAGCAATAATAACTCAAGCAAAAGTGAGTGATTATTAAGGTAAAACCCCAACCAAAAATTACGCGGTGCACTAAGGGAGAAGTGGTAAACGTCCCAGGTTGGAGGGAACCTGGGTGAACCAATGGTGCACTAGGTGATAGCCTATTCATATATAAAATGTGGTGGTTAAGGTATCGTGAGAACTCCTCAAAGAGGTCCACGCACAGGATCATTTGAGCTATAATAAATAAAATTGGAAAAATGGGGGGACTTTATTGTAAAAAGTCGACAAAAAAGGATTGTTGGTCGCAGGAACATAATTAGACTTCGTTGGGGAAATTTGGAGTCTGCCAAAGTGGTACCAAGCACCAATTCGCCAATAAGCAAACACTACCATTTGAATTGGTATAAAACACCAAAACTTTCTTCATTTGAGTAATCAATTGAAGTTGGATCCGACCCAAAAATGTGATTATATAAATGGAATGGTTTTTGAAACCCCGTTCCTCAACTAACTGGATTGAACTGTCTGCGTTAATTGTGTAAACCGTTCATTTTAATGCCTGGAATGACGTATGGGGCTGGGCGTTAGGCACCTCACTAGTACCAACCTGGGCATATTTAGCTTGTACCCAGCGCTTTCTAGTGTGTGTCTGAGGTCAGGGATGTCCTGAAGCTTCACCTTCTGGGCATCCTAGCGCCCAGCATTATCCCTAGGGTTGGTCCCCACTATGATGTCATTTAACCATGACACTGACCACCAGAAAGTTAAACACATCCTCTCTTATGTAATTCCTATGACTCAAAATGTTAGATTCTGAAAAAGATATTCTTAGTACCTGAGCCAAAGTAAAAGAAGCTCTTATTGATTAAATTGTGTCAAAACAGAGCCTTAGCATGAAAAAAACCAGCCTTAATTCGTATCAATATGTAAAGAAGATAATCAGTTACTTCTTTTGACAATTTATTTTTATATCAAAGCCTAGACTCAGCTGATTTCAAAAGATGTTCACTCTCAATGATGCAGTAGCTATCATTATGACTGGGTTGGCTCCTCTTCCTTATTTGGCACTGCACATCAGCTCTGTGAAAAAAATATTTTAAAATGTTTATGTCATAAAAAGCCCTTTTGGTTGAAGCTGATTATCATATACTTAAGGCTACCTAAGGCGTTTCCATTAAGCTGCAAGTTTTGACTATTGCAAATCAGAAGCCAAATCAGCCTGAGTGTCATAAGTGCTTCTTCTATAATAATCTTGAACACCTTGAGAGCGACTGTTGTAAGAAGAATTCTGAGACAAGGAATTATGGAAAATACTTGTAATCTTCAGTAAAGGTACCCTTATTGACAACAAATCTGTAGTACCTGACAATCCCCCTCTTCTATTTTATCTAATTTGTATATAAAACCTCCAAAGAGATTTTAAAAGTCTGATAGAGATGTTGGTTATCATGCTTTAGGAGCGCACGTTGAAATTTGAGATTCCAGATCTTTTGAACGCAAGAGTGTAGACAATGCCATGGTACCAGACGAAATACACCACAGTCAAGTTCTGGAATGTCTTAATGTAATAGATACTCCATGTGATGACAATCAGTTTATTGCCTTACAGATCAACTGACTCAAAGTTTTTACAGCTTATATCTATCAATAAACCTTATCCTGAGGCCGTTCATAATCTCAATGCTATGTTCCATCTCAAAGAAATTCTTGCTTTTCTTTCAGATTTAGAGGAATATCATGAAGGAAGAAGTTGTTATTTAGAAAAACCTGAGTTTTACCCATCCTCATTAGCGGCTTGACTATCAATGTCATATCTTTGAAACTCATAAAGAAGATTAAGTTAGCGCCTGAATTGGCCTATTATTAAGGGCATGGAAAAGCGAGTCAAATAACACTCGTGTTATTGGTTCTTATCCTCTTTGACCATATGAATTATAAATCTTGTCCTATCAGCGCCAGCCATGGCTTTGGACAACAACAACTATAATATGCTCTTTGTCACTCAGTTTATGCTTGAGTATGATGGTATAGTCAATATGAGAAAAGGTTTTCTCTCCCTCCTCAACATAAAATTTCTTTGGTTTTGAGTAATAAAGATCCCATCAATAATGAATATTCTTGCCCGGGAAAGTACCCTAATTCTTCCTATCTTTATATTTTACCACATAAGTACTAAACATAAAAAATGTGCCTTATTATGTAGAAACTTTAGACGTAATTCCCTTAAGGTTCAGAAAAAATAATAATAAAGCCCAGTGAACAATGAGTGGTTGATACCAAGATCACTCTAAAGATCCTTAAGCATTACTTATTGCATATAATGAGTAAAGATGGAGTCAAGTTGTAAGTCCCGGGGAACAGCCCCTGTGCGTGGATTGGGCGATCTTCCCGTTTACAAATAAAATAAGGGTCTGAAGATGGTGGCTGTACCCCTCGTCACCCAGGGTGACCTCACCCATGTGGTAGACAAGCGCTGGGTAACAGCCCTTCCTCTTAGGATCCTTCCCCCAGTACCCTTACTCACCTAGGCTGAACTTGTCCGCCAGATGAAGGAAATCTAAGCTGAGATCACCAAATCAAAGTTGAAAGGTCTGAAATCAATGGTAATAAAGACCAACTATTGGAAAAAAAATATTCAAAAAGGGATAAATATAGAATTATCAGCTAGAATCACTGACCATTTCAACACAGCCAGTAGTATGATTGCTGATGCCAACTACATCTCATAATCATTGGTTATGATCCCCGACTTGCAGATGGTATTTTTGGGAACTATCAGCAGACAGTTCAAAATACCTATCCAATGAACTAGGATTTGCAGCTGGCAAAAATCAATTGACTGAATGAATGCCCCAGAAACTGGGCATGGGCATGTTGGGCATCCCAAACCCTTTTTCAACCAATTGAGACTGCCCCTATTTGGTGTGGCCCTGGGAAATTCCCGATGCTCATCTGGCCAGATGCTGTTGCGCCAACCAATAGAAATGCAGTCAAGCCTCAGTTCAGGCATTCATGGTCAATCTGAAAGCAACTCAGCCTGCTTGCAATCATTTGATGTCAGTTCTAATTGATATTATCTGCCTCCTTTCCCAAAAAATTCAACAGTTAGTCAAATTTGAGGGACCCAATCCCTTCTTGGACCCACTACAATTGAACACTATCTAATTAGTTGCATTGCATTGAGGAAATTGTTGGTCGAGTCATTTGTTTTCCTTTCCAATAAATTTCTGCTAAAACCATCAATTTTTACTCTATTTATATCCTTCCTGCCAAAGTCCTGATGGCATTAACCTGGTGGCCAGTTAGTCCCTATACTGGATGGGCATTACCAGGTTTAATGATCATAATCGCTCCCACCATTGTTAAGTGGATTCAACGTGCAAGAAACTTCTGGCAATTTAACCCCATCATTGCAACTATCCAAAATCAATATATTGGGATCTTGTGGCCTTACATCCACCATTTCCAAGAAAGGATCCGCCCCCTTTTATCCACAATTGTATTGAACCCACCCACCAGCACCCTGTAGAAACCATCCCAGTGTTACAAAACCCTGCAGCAAGACCCCCAGCATCTGGGGTTGTTTCCATTTGGTTAATTTTCAGGTTTCTTTTAACACTCATTCTACACCAATTAGTCGTCATTTACCAATTCATGGCTCCATACAACGTCATACAAGCATCAATGCCACTGGCATTCTGGCTTGCTTTTTGGGTGCTCACGCATCCTGACTGGTAGGCTGTCCTAAACTTCTTCTGCCGTTTTCATAACAAGTCCCTTGAACCTTAAGTTCTACCCAGGATATTAGATCTGGCCTATCAGCAACCTGTCAATATTTTTCTTAGAAATTTCACCAATAAGGATATCCTTGTAAAAAATCAAGAATAAGAAAGAGGTCTACTGGTTCCAATTGTGTAGATTGAAAAGATTTATTATATTGGTACTACGTTGGACATGGGGTTACCTACTGACAAGATGCTTCAATTTATACCTAACATTCATATTTTAAGACTAATGAACTCCTGAAGAGATTTAAAATGTTCATTTCTTTAGATGAATATAAGGATATACCAAATAAATATGACACTGGCTATGGGCATGAAGAATTTGAGCAAAACTATTGATGTGTGTGTTGCTAACCCTATATGGTACAAACCATATTGCAAATGTAAGGTCAAAGGACAACAGATGAGTATAAAACTCGGATAATTTATAGACGCTGGTATAATAATGCCATTTAAAGTCCTTAGTGTCTCAACTTTTATTTATAAAGAAAGAATGGTTGCCAAAAAGTTGTGATGGACTACCAGAAGCTAAGTAACTTCATTAAGAAAAATATTTATCCTATTCCCACATCAATGACGCTCTTGCTCAACTCTCTGGTTCTAACTTCTTTATACTATGGATATGCCAGAGGGTACTGGCAAATGGACCTTTCCACCCAACATCAAGAAAGTGCGCGCTCATTTGTAGCGAAAACCTATTTTAACTACTCAACTTCCTCAAGTTCTATGCAATGCTCCGCCTCTTCCAATGAGCGATGTATCAAATATATAGACCTTAAGCTAAGTTTCATGATTGTTTATCCTAATGATATTACAGTTTTTTCTAGGATTTTCAATGATCATCCTAATCACTTTTAGGAAGCCTTTTGATACAGTTAAAAAACTCTAACTTCAGGTTAAGCCCTCCCAATATACTTTCTTCCACAAGAAAATGAAATTACTTGCGCATGATATATCCAAAGAAGCTATCAAGCTATATAGTATAAGATTAGTGCTATATGGAAATTCATAAAATCTCAAACCCTCTGTAATATCCAGGTATTTTTGGGCATGATGGGTATTATTATCAATTTATACCTAAGATTGCTCACATCAGAGAGCCTATAGTTTAACTACTAACCAAGAACACTCCCTTATTTTGGATTCAGAACAAAGAATTAGCTTTTTGAGACTCTAAAGAAGTTAAAGCAAGGATGACATATCAACGTTACCCAGGATATGAAAAACTTTTATCTTATTCACTAATGCCTTCAATTACATTGTTGGGCTATTCTTGCTCAACTGAACAATTACGGCGTTGATCAACTGTCTCATATTCAGCAAGATGCTTTACAAGAAGAACATAAGTATAGCACCATTGAAAAGGAGTGACTTGCAGCCCTGCTTGTAGTAAAACTATCGCCTAATTCTGATTGGCATTACGTTTACTGTTGTCACAGACCACGCCTCTTTGGTTTGGTAAAAAAACACGAAAGGTCCCACTGGAAGATTGGCTCATTCAGCTCTAAAGCTTTAGCAATACAATATGAAAGTTGAGATCTCAATTTAATCTGACATATGAACATAGATTTACTAACTACCCTGCCTTCCTCCACTTTAAACATATTGAAGCAGAGAATTACACGTTTTTAATGGCTTCTGAGGCTTGAGAGGATGAAGATGAAACCATTAAGAAGTTCTTATGATATTTTTAAAACACCAAGGTTGAAGAATAAATTATATGGGAATGTAGGAATAAATTGTAACCCTATCTCAGGCTTATGAACAATTACAAGAGATTATGGAAGCACACAAGCCACCCTTGAATATGGAGGTTTGTGAGATGCATTTGAATGGATTAAAGATTGGTACTATTGGAAGGAATCCTATAATCTATTATCAAAGTCTTAGAATGTTTGTTTAACTTGTTAAAAGCAATCTAATTACAAATCTAAATTCAATACCAACCTATTACTCCTAACAACCATTTCATCTAATTAGTTTGGCATGTTATAAGTCTGCTTCCTCAAACTACAAGTTAGAATCGGTATATACTGATAGAATTGACTATTTTACAAAATGGGTCGAGGCTCTTGCTTTTCTGGCCCAAGCTACTAAAACAACCATATTCTTACATCAACCTATTTTTACCAAACATGATTGTCCTCATGTTCTCCTCTGTGATAATGTAAAGATTTTCATCTCTAGAGTTTTCAAGTTCCTGGCTGCATTTATGGTTAATCAACAACACTTTCCGCTCCTTACAACCTTTTTACAAAAGGCTCCAAGGAGCGAGCTAATGGAACCTTAGTTTCAATATTATGACCAATGTCTACTTAAGATTCTCTATACTGGTATCAATATTTGCCTAGTGCACTCATGGCATATCAGACTAGTTATCATCACATATTAAGATGACACCTTTTCTAAGTCTTATATGTTCATGAACCTGGAATATCTCCCCTATTAGCCAATATTATTCTCTCTGCTAAGACTAAAAATAAGATAATGCTATGAAAAGATTTACTTTACATATCAATTACTTTAGATATTGTTATGACTAACTTGGAAAAAACGATTACCTTATTGGTGCATCTCCTTCATTAGGTTGGGACCACCTAGTGCTAAAAAGAAACGACTTTTATTAAAGAGGGCCAAGCTGCTAATGAACTCGAGTAACCTCTACCAACCTTCAAAATAATAGATTTTGTTTTATATTGGCACAATTGCATCGCCACCAATTTGGTAAACATGATTCAATTTATGAATGGTCTTTTGTAATCTCCTATAAAAGAGATATTTAATACTCTTTAACTTATCTTTCCTCCAGGATTATAAAACTGTTTCCATAACAGATTCTACATCACTATCCTCACTTAAATGTTCTTTAATAGGGTAATGATAGAGATATAGATGTTCATCATGCTGAGAAAAAAATACCCAGGTGTCTAATAATTTGATTTATTCTATTTAACCTAAAGAAAATGCTCATAAAATTAGACAAATTAACTCTGAAGTTTGTCATAACAGTAACCTTAACTTAGGTATGATACTTAAGAGAAACTACAACTTTGGTAGAGCTGAGGGTCTTAGCTTAATAAATTTTTTAGGCTAATCAGAAGCCAAAAAGAAATAAAATGGACCAAAATGAAGATACATCAGATCCAACTGTTTGGTTAAGTTTAATAAAGCATTACTGAATTGATAAGTCATTTAAACATCTGATGAGTCAATGACCATTAAGTTAGAAAATGACATCATCATAAACTGTGATTGTCAACCATCTTGTAATCAGAAGTATATTCTCTCAATTCAAAGCGAATAACCCAGATCAGAAATGCATCAATTTGAATATGAATTAAGATTAAAAAAGATGATAATAATTGTTAAACTTTGCTTCAGATTCAGTGGACCAACACAAAATTAGAATGGTACATTGGCGATAATTTAGAACAATTCAGGTCCAAATTCTCACAATCCCAAATTAATGTGATTCTGAATGTATTGTGCGCCCATATGTCTTCACGCGCTCCTCCCCCTTTACCATATTGAATTTATTATTTTACATAGAATTTTATGTAATCCTAGATTTAATCTGGGATAGATTCTTTTTTCTTTGATCAAATAATTATAAACCCCCCACTTTTTTAATAAACTATCATTTTTTTTATTCTTTTTGTTTATTGTCAGTAAAATTTGTGGATTACCTTTTGGTCCTAAATTTTAGATAGCTACAAAGTTTTATAACTTCTGCGGCTGTTGTTATTTTTTATATCCTGAGGTTGAAAACTGTGAGCAGCATTTATCAAGATTTCAACGTCACTTTTTTAAAAATTATGTGGTTCCTATGCGTGGTGGTATCCTCTACTGCTGAATCTGTTAAATTTGTTTGTAATTACAGGAATTTTGCATCTATAATTTATCCAGTTTTATCTATGTATCAGTACAACGAAAAGTTGGTGCTCATTACTATATACAGGTTTTCATAATATTATATTTATTATTTTAATCATATTTTTCTACAAAACCATCTATGGTTAGCTCTATATGCATTTACATAATCAGTTTCTTTACCCACTTCTTGTTTGCTAAATTGAGCCAAATTCTGTGACACCTAATAGAACGGCATATAAGACAAGATGTTAAATATAATTATGGTTGAAATTAGGGATAGTAGCTAAGCGGAGAAAATTATTCTCTATCTAGGATGTTGTTTACTAGCAAACACCGTTATTCATAAGTACTGATATCTGCGCATGTGATAGCATTCTTAATGTGCTTTTATATTATCTCTTTTTTAAATTACTAAATACTACTACTTACCACCAGCTCTAGTCATTGCACTAGTTTGTCCTTTTAAAAAGAGATATATTCATTTGATCTTGAAAATTAGCATCAATTAGAAAAATGAATGCTATGAACTTACAAGTATAAAAACTTTAAGTTTATAAGAAATTCCATAAAAACTTATATAGTTATCACTAAAATATTAATTATATGGTATTATCAAACTTTTGATATATATGCACAATATTATATAGGTCATATTTTTTGATGCCATATTTTTTTAGTAATAGAGGTGCCCAATACAAAATGGGGAGCCGCCATGCATCATGACTTGATGCCTTATTTAAAGTTGATTTTGTGATACTTTAGCCAGAAGAAATCACATAAGCTTTAAAATATGTGTTAAAAGTGATGTAGTAAAATAAGAGATCTATGGAACTTAAAAACTCATGCTTCTATCAGGTCTTGGACACACTTTTGTGTCACTTTAAAATCATTTTTTACGAACTTTTAGATTTTGCACATACAAACTTTTCCAAGTAACCTTAAAAGCTAAAATTCTTATATATTCTAAATTATTCTTTACACTGGTCCAGCACTGTGTATGGCAGGGCTAAGCAAAGGAACAGGCTTTGAAGCTGCTTGGAGTTTGATGTGGTTTTTTAATAAAGTACAGCAAGTGGAAAAACTATCAGAATGGCCAAGGCTCGGTGAAAAACCTCATTAAAATCTTAGAAAAAGGAAGCTTGTTTAAGATGCATAAACAAAAAAAGCAGTAACAGTTTATTTGAATCAAACAATATTTAAAGGAATTTGGTTTATTGGATCTGATATGTTCCCTTTCTGACGATCAAGATCTCCTTGAGCTTCAGGATGTGATTGAGGATGAGCCAAATTACTTTTTGCCATTGAGGGATTCTGGAACCTCCATGGTAGTCTCTAAATCCCCTTGGGTTTAAGCAATTCTAAGCTTTCCTTCTTTCATCTGTTAATTTATAGGATGGTGACTCAGGCAATTTGTTATCAGGTATTGATTATTGGTAGGGAGGCAAAATCTGACTCCAATATTTTATTAATTTTTCTTTGTCCAAAGTTTGGGTTCCAACAGTCCCCCCTCAAGGTTTTTTTAGTTGGGTACAAAAGCTCTAAAAATCATCCATATAGCTGGTTGACAACCATGCCCTGTTTACACTAACAATGCAGTGTTCTGACACATCCTTATGAAGAAGTTTATAAGGGCCAGACCAAGGGGCAGCAAGCTTTTAATTCTTCCTCCAGGGAGATGATGGTAAACATTTTCCAAGTTCCCTGGCCGATGTAACAGCAGGGGGAAGGGGAGGATACCCCAATAATAAAATCAGGACCCTCTACCACTACCTTCCCATGTTCAATTCCAGTATAGGAACTTTGGGTAGGGGATGATTATGAGTGTGTTGACGTTGCACACTAATGCCCCAAACTGAGATAGAAAATAGCAAAGGTGGCACATGGAGTTCCTAGCCTATCATACACCACGCATGGAGGTTTTCCAGATTTTATCCTTCTTTCCCATTCATTAGACTTCACCTTAACTGGTGTAATATCATCCCCAGGTCAGCCAACCTCAAATAAAATTTAAAATAACAACAGGGGGAATCGTTGTAAGTTGCTTTAACTAGACTCCCAGGTTGTGGTTTTCACCAAAGCATCCATGGCTAGATACTGTAATTGGATAATTGCGTCTGTTAGAGCTCTTAGGGAGATCTCAAAAAAATCTCATTAGTTGCTAAAAATAGCATAGGTTGTAGAATAGTTGGTAAGAAGGGTTCCCTGCTATAAAGTGCCCTAAAAGGGACATCTTTATTTTCAGTTGTATCTGAACCAATAAGAAAGTAGCTTTCAGTAGGGAACGGTTCCATTAAAATTGATTGGTAGAAGCTATCTTTCTTATATTGAAACAAAAGCGCCTTTAACTCTATTTATGGATTCTTCTGTAGAAGGGTTATAGGGTGCTGAAAGAGCTTTGTGAGTATTGACTAGTGTGGTAAATTACCAAACCACCTCTGAAGTGAAAATATACCATTACTTGGATAAGAGCACCCTCAGGATACCATGCTGTGTGGAGATGCCGTTAGGATTTTTGCCCAACTTTCCAGCTTCCTAGGTTATCTGCTGGTTCGCTATGGGATAAGTCTCACTAGTGAATGAATCAGATACTATTTGGTTTTGACTTTGCTTGATTATGTACGTGGATATTTTGGGTACTTCGCCAGGTTTGAATTTAACAAGATTGATCTATGCAAAAGCTTTAGATCTTCTCCAGAAGAGTTTCTGACAAAATTGAGGCATTTGATAGCTGATTTTTGGTTAACTATTAAATGCACTGATTAGATTGGTCGGGTTTCATCAATGACTGATTGGGAAAATCAGCAGTTGTGAGGCGAGTGATGCTACCTGCAACAAGCAATCAATCAAAAAGTTTTGACATGCTATAATGAGTAAAGAGTCCCATTACCTTTTCAGGTCGCTAGCCAAATGTGGCTAAATTGTTTTAATTGAACGGAAATGTTAGGTACACATTTTCTGGATCTTTCCGTTTTCAGATCTCTGGGATTTCTGACGAAGGGATCCTTAACCTGATGAAGAACAATCACTGGAAGAGACTTTGAATGAAAAATAATGGCAACGGCTGCCATTCCATGACTGAGGCGCCAACCATGGAGCTTAGCAAATTCTCCTATAAATTCCCTAGAATTTTAAAATATTACACAGATCATACATGATATCAAATCAGATCTTACATCTCTAAAAAAGATAGGCTCAAAAGTAGAGACCTATTCAGTATCGCCCGTCCTGGGGTTGATACAGGTTTTAGGAATTAATCAGCAAGGGTATATGAGATTCTTGTATGGCAGTTAGCCATGAAAAACATAGAATTATATCTCTAGTACCTTGAAGCGAGGAGAATCTCTGGGATGTAAGAGGTTACCTGATTGAGGTAGAAAAAAACTATAAAGAAGATGGGCGGCTAACTGATGTTCAACATTAGCACTTCTTTATCTCTTGCATCAGACCATTTGATATTTGTAGCAATGTACCTAATTGAGGAGGAAGCTAGTATGGAGAAGATGACTGACTAAATGTTGTCACACATTAGCATTCTCTATTTTCTATAATTAGTCATTTTAACTTGTATTATCAATATTTATATCCCTTTATATTTTATAATAAGAGATCATACACTAAATCTAATATAATATAAAGTTTTCTTTATATTAAGTATTTAATGTTTATTACAATAATTGAAGTCTCTTTTGTGTGATTAGGAGTAATTATCAGATATCCTTAGAATTGAAGCAGAACATTATAGTAGATCTTTACTGACTCAGTATGATGAAAACTAAGGCTGGTAAATTCCAAATCTGAGAGTGAATTAAGTTCAGCTGAGATAGGGAAGAAGTCCGTAGTTGTCAACATAATCATTATTTTGTGGATCATTCCAAGTCTAACGTTGGATTACCAGTCACTTGGGTATATATCATTCAACTATGTTGATAGTCTTCATACTATTATTAACTTGTTTATTTCTTACTATCAAGCAACTTGGATCGTGCACATAAATGAGCATGTGCAATTAACTACTGAAAAGATCATCATGAAAACCAGACTTCAAAAATTGATGCTCACTACAGGGGGTAGTTGGGTAAGTTAAGCTAATCCATGATGTCATAAAGACGAATTTAGTAAGCTATTGATGGAATTGACAACCATCAATATGAACGCCTTGAATTCAGCTAAACATAGAAAATCTGCTGCTCTAGAGAAGAGAGACACTAGGATCGAGGAAGGAGTAGAAGAAGTTTTAAACTTAAGCAATGAGCTATTTGGAAAAATAATTTCCATAAAAAGGAAGAAAGTTAATCAGAGAAGTTTTTTTTCCTGAAAATGGAACGTGAAGTGGATCAAGTTAGATTGCGCTCACTCAGATCAGACATTGACTTATAGTGAAACAAGTTGACAAACTGTATAAGCTGAAATGTGAATGCAAACCCTATGCAGCGAACAGTTCAGAAGAAACACTTTAAGAATTTCAGTTTGTAAGTTGGCAACTTTTAGAAAAATACTGACTGCATTTGCTACCATTTTTGGATATGACCCTGAGATTACTACACTAGTCAGTTGAGTAGTCAAGCTGCAAGTAGTTGCTAGAGAAAATTCAGAGTCATTAAAAACCAAGCCAAAAACTACCAACTTTTTATCAAGATAACACTACTGCGTTCTTCTGCCTGTTCAATATGACTATGTCTAGGTGTGGCGATAGACAAAAAGCTTTGACAGTCATGAACTTATTGGTAATTGTTGCTAAAACTGAAGATACCTCATCTTGATGGAAGCAGCTGGTCTATAATGAAGCTAAGGCTGCAATCATGAAGGAGTTTGGAATTCCTCATGTATGTTGAAACTCAAGCAAGAGTCATGGGTATCCAACCTCTGAAAGATGAAACATTAGCAAAATTTTAATGAACATTTCTACTAAGAATCACAGTTTTTGTTGGAGCTAAAGTTTTGACCAATTATGATGCATTAATCATGTTAGAAGCGGCTCTTTGGCTTTATTGAAAATTGCATTGAATGATGTCTTCCACGATTTTCATCAAAATAGACACCTTGAAAAAGGTGGATCACTTGAAGATGTTATGCACCACAGTTGAGGCCCCTAACCAAAGATACAATCTTAGCATGTCAATAATCTGAATACCGCCAAATTTTCAAAACCCTCTAAGGGATCGCCCATTTGAGCAGCGCTGGGAACTAAACCCAAGAGGTTCAAACAGACAGAAATGAGCAGTATGCGTTGTCACCAGTGTGCGAGGAAGGGCCACTTCGCTGCCCAGTGCTCTAACAAGAACCTTAAGGAGCAAATTAATGTGGTGCAGACTAAGGAAGCTAAACCCGCACAGAATTTGGCAAAGGGCCCACAGCCTAGATGTGGAACAGTCTAGAGCTGATGTTAAAACCGTTCCTCCTGATATTTGAATGAGGACATTGACATAAGTGATCTGTTTGTTGATGATGATGTGCTGGAGCAGCTTTGTCAAGTGGTTAGCCTAGATATCAATGAAGTAACCAGAGCTGGAGCAAAGGGTATTGATCCCAACACAATTAAGGAGGTCACTTTCTCATATGCACGCCAACTAGCAGACAAGATCTGATCCACTGAGAATCTGGATGAACTGGACGAGGTAAAATTTAGATGAAGCAAACCTGTGACTACCCTTAATCGTGATCAAGGAATCTCTTACTGATTTGTCAGTGCAAATAAATCACACCCTCGATTTACAAATAACGCCACTATAAACTCAGTAAACACTATTTTACAACACTCCTAGATACATAAATGATATAAAATCTATTGAGTATGGGTGTAAACAATTAATGAAAGAAGAACGCCAATCAATATTGTCTTGACCAAGTTAGTGGAGAAATTAAAATTTCGCCTGATTATTAACACAAAAAAGAATATGGGACCACCATTACTGATACTACCTTCTCCTGTGGAACATAATGCACATCGCTACTCAGATTTGATCATTAGTGGTATTTGCCCCAGCTATAGCTTTTGCCAACTAAACTATACATTCTAATAGGGACCAAGTTTTTAGGAAGTACAGAGTTAAATGCAACTTTTAAGGACTATATGCTGACCATATTGAGCCAAACGCTGTCTCTGGTCTATCATATGGACGGAAAAACTCCGCTTATTAGAAAAGACAATTTTATACACCTAAACTATAATAATGCATTATCCTGATCCGCTAACAAAAGTTTGGATGAAAGCATATAGAAAAGCCAATGGAAACCCTGAAAATCAGGGAAATCTGTTATGGATGAAGATATCAAACATCATACTGCCAGGATCTCAGATAGTTAATATTGGAAGGTATTTGAAAATACCTGAGCAACTGTATGGAGAAGTCAGTAGTCCATAAGAAGTCCAGAGTAGAGACATGAGTGACGCCTGGAATAGTGATGCCAGGCCATGGAGAGATCTGAGTTCTCCTAGTAAATCTGAGTGGAAACTCAAAGAATATTGAGAATGTCAGATCATAACGTTTATACATCTTATCCCAACGGCAAAAAATTCCATAATTTTGGGACTTTACTCAGATGGGATTGCTGGCAGGAATTGCTGAAAAGATCGCTTCTATTGGTCAACCAAGAGCAACTCGCTGATCTGACAGAAAGACAGCAGAAGGAGGTTCTCAAACTACTTGAACAGTATTGGCAATGATCACCAAGTATGATAACGACTTGAGATGTGCAAATGACGTAATCCATAAAGTCAACACCAAGTAAAACCTACCAAGATGAATGTTATAATTTTGGGCTGTATCATTAGGATACGCAGTAAGGGTTGCACAGGTCAAACCCACTCAACGACAGACAGATGATATGATTAACGTCAGTTATACAAACACTTTGGAAAATATAATAAAATAGGAGCAATTGCCCAAACGACACTTTTATTTATTTTGATAAATATAGTGACTCTTTGCTGTTCCCCTCTTTCAACTATTAACAACCTCTCCTTTCAATCAACCCATCTCACTTATATATCAGCAAAATCGGAAAATATCATTTTTTTAGCTTAGACTATTCTATTCCGCCTAATCTCATCGGTTTCAGATGTTATGCTTCAAATTTCTATCACCTTAGATTGAGGTGATCTGAGTTATAATCATCAAATGAAGACATACCTTATCACCTTATTTGTAGGTGATCCAATAATCCGTTATAAACCAATATTGCCTCTTCAAAAGGCGCTTAAATACTCACAAATAACATCCTAGTCAGAGGATTTTTGCCATTCCGCCATATCTCTTCAGGGCTTATTATCCAATCATATCAGAATCTTGATAACAGATGAGACTAATCTGACAATTAAAGGCAGATGACGTAGTAGTCAAAGCTGAAATCAGCATACTTGTGAAGCATGGCCTCCTGGTTCTATCATTGAGCCACTGGACGAGCAATATCTTAATAATAAAGAAGAATGGCAGCTCTAATTGAGCAATGATTATCTATCAGAGGTTAAATAAGATAACAAAGAAGGATCTGTATTCACTACCACGAATTAATGATGCATTAGACCGCCTGGGAGAAGCGAAGTATTTTGCCATGATGAATCTAATATCAGGATATTGGTAAATCTATTTTTTTACTGAAAACCAAGAGAAGTGCGTTATAGTAACCTCACAGGGGCTAAACCAACCGACTAAGATGTCCCAAGGACTTTGTAATGCGCCTGTGAAGTTTCAAAGAGCTCTGGATGCCATATCAACGACCTGAAGTTATTCTGCGTCCTAGTGTACTTGGACGACATAAATATGTTAAGTAAAATTTTCTTTGACTATTTACTCCATTTAGAAAGAGTTTTCAAGAGATAGCAATGGCCTATCTGAAGATCAAGCTGAGGAATGTCACACTTTTTTCAAAATAGATTTGGAATATCTGGGTTTTTCATTAACTCCTGCGGGCTGCAGCTGCAAACCCAGAAGAACAAGGCTATTATGTGGATAGCTATCCTGAGGAATGTTCGAGATATCCATGTGTTCCTTGGAATGGTAAGATACTATTGAAGATTCATATGAGATTTTGAATTTCCAGAGCCTCTTTCCATCTTTTATAGCACTAGCGGTGCCCAACCCAAAAAGGGGGAGCCACCACTCATCTTTATTTGCAAATGGGCCCAATAAAATAATTTTTTGAATTAGAAAAATTCTTAATATGGCACCTCATCTAACAGCCTAGGAAATTATATCAGAAGGTGAGGAAGCTTTGGGGAAACTTTTGTCTGGCGCCCTTTTTAGCTGGCGGACCATGGCGGACAGCATTGAGGTGGGAGCATCAGTGACATGGGGCATAAGGAGGTATAGTTGTGGGAATTCTTTGTTTATGAGGCCAGCGTAATCCATCGCCTCAAGCCCTTTTTCCATCTTTAAGGATCCAGAGAAATGATTTCTATGGAATGAAGAGGTTCAAATTCATTTGATGAGTTACACCGGTACCTTATAGATTCTCCAGTTTTGAGATATTCAAATTTCAAAGAAAGTATATAGTAAGAACCAATACTCCACTGATGGCAGTCAGTGTCGTACTGATTCAAGTGGATTAATTAAGAGAGGAGAATCTGGTAGCTTATGTGAGCTGGACATTATCAGCAGCAGAACAGAGTTACACCATTACTGAGCATGATGCATCATGATGATTTACACCTATAAGAAGTTTCAGATGTATATCCATGGTATGCAATTTAAAGTTGTGATGGACCACTCCTTCCTGAATTTGCTGCATAATTTGAAAGAACTGGAAGGACTTCTACCAATGGGCAGTGAAACTTCAAGTTTATGACTTTGAAATCGTCCATGAAGCAGGAGCTGCAATCAAAATGCGGATGATTTATCAAGGTTACCCATGATCTAAGTTGTAAACCATCAAGCTGATGACTATTACAGCGGAAGGTTGATGGAGATATCAGGAACAAGAGCTGAGATTTCAAGGTGAGTTTAAAATATGATGAAAAACAACAAGACCAAGAATGGAAAAGTATACAAGATGATTGATAGAAAACAATTACTATTCCTGAAACTGTCAGAACGAGTGGCAATAGTTCAAGCTGCACATAAAGTTGTCAGGCATGGAGGCCTGAAGAATATAAGCAACCAAATTCACTATTAATATTACTGGAAATCTATCAACTATAATGTGGCCAACTATCTAGATTACTTTGTGGAGTGCCAATATTATATACCAAACATGAAAACTACCAGATATCAACTGTCCGCCCAGGAATTTACTGGCATACAGTGTCCATTGACGTGATGGGACCACTGAATATGAGCACTGGGGGATTCAAGTATATCTTAGATGCAATTAATCATCAGATAAATAAACAAGATGAAGGCACTATCAAAAGTGGATGCTACAAATAATGCATATTCATCCCAAATCAAGTTATTTATCACCAGAGATGACTGCAAGTCTTGTTGAGTGACAATAGGGCGAATTTCACGTCTCAAATGATCCTGAGGTCTAATGAAATAATGGGGATCTGAGGAGTCATTTCTGTCCTATATCAGCAAAAACAAATTTTCTGGTTAAATGAGTAAATGAACTCTGGCCTCAACACTGTGGAAGCTGGTCGCCTGGAAAAACTTCTTTGTGAGGAACCTACCTCAGTTTGGTGACATTTGCATACAATATTGGTCACCATACAGCAATGAGATGACGCCATAAGATTTGTTGTACAGAAGAAACGCTGGGTTACCACTGATTTTGTATCTTGCAGTCAAACCAATTTTGGGGATGAGTGCAGAGCAATACCTACTCCAAATAACAAACGTCTTGATCGCAATGCAATCACAAGCATTCACTACAACCTTAAAGAAAAATATGATGGCCAGGACAATGGATAATAAAATTTGACTGGCACTACACAAATACCATGTGGGCTAGATGATAAACTATTTATATATTCATGTCATAGGGGAAGAAACAAATTAGATGCGCTATGGTCAGGTCCATTTGAGATAATTGCCAAGATGGCAACAGATGCATATACCATCTAAAACCAAGCAGATGGAAGAATAGTGAACAGGGTACATTTGAAGTACCTAAAGAAGTGGATCCAAGAAAAAAAATAAAGAGGTTGCTATAATTTTGGCAATTTATTGGGGTTACGGCATATGAGTCACACATGGTTAAACCCACTGACAACTGATATATGATGTGCGAATCACCAGTCCTCAAAGCAATTTTAAATAAATTAATAAAATATGAAGCAATATGTTCCAACCACAAGACTTAATCTATTTAATATAAGCAGATTCCCTCCGCTCTACTATCCTCGTCCTACTTACAATCCTTCTCCTTCAATCGCCCCATCTCACTTATATTAGTGACTTCAGACAATACTGCTCCCTTGGTTTATGTTATTCAGTTTTACCATATTCTCTTTGGCTCTGGTAAAGTATGGTATTCTCAAATTTTCTATTGCCTTAGTTTGAGGCGATCTATACAATATTTGTCAAATGTCAACATCGCCTTATTGCCCTATTTAGAGGAGATCCAATAACTACCCTTCCCGACCTAATTTCGCCTAATCTAAAGTCACTCAAATAATTGTAACTACAAATCATGGTTGGCGGATTATAGCCAATCCGCCATGGCTATTTCAGGCTTATTGTCCAGTCATATCAGATTCTTAACAATACACCCCTTTATTAAAATAAGTCTCCTATCTTTTATAAGCTAAGAGGAACTTTGCATGCACTTAGTTAATAATCTGAGTGCTTTTGGGGTCCTTGATAGTATAAGCGCTGACACCTGTTTTCTCATTAACTTCAAATGGACCAATACAAATTCTGGACAATTTGTGCTTCTTACTAAAACCATGTTGATCATGGAATAGAACCATATTCCCAACCTTGAACTGAGCTAACCCACTACGCTGTACCTAATCAGCAAACTAATTTTTATCTTTTTAGCTAAATGGAACGATTACGCTACATTTTGTAACTTGATTAATGTGTCCACTAGAAAGTCAAATAGCATTGGGGATTCATTTTGCTGGTATCTTATATAAAAGCATAAAGAAATTCTTTAATAGCAGGATGTCGTCCATATAGTAGTTGAAAGGGACTCTTCACCATGACAGACCAATAGCTAATATTATAAGTAAAGAGAGTGGTAGAAAGAAAGGAACTTTTATCTGAAATCAATCTACTATCAGTTTATGGAGTATGTTCACTAAAGCCCTATTAACTTCTTGACCATCCCATTAGACTTGGAGGTGATAGTGGGTCAACATCCCACGGAAGGCCATCAGCTCATTTAGCTTTGGGAAGATGTTGTAAGATAAATTAGTTCCGCTTTTGTTAAGGAGGAACTGAGGGATGCCATGGAGCTGGATAATACATTCCGTTATGAACTTGACCATTATGACAGTCTCCAAATCCCATAACAACTGCACTTAGACCTACCTGGTCAAGTGGTCGATTGCCACCAGAATGTATTTGGACTGGTTAGCTCCTGTTAGCAGAGGGCCAACGACATCAATGGAAACCGTATGCCAAGCAAAATGTGATTTCACTAACTGGTATGAGGTTTTCTGGTGAAAGAGATTTTACACTTTGCACTAATAGCAGCAGGAAATAGTTTCAAGAACATCAAAGTTCCTGCTTTCCCATTAACTCTGAGGCCACAACAATTCCAGCTTTTTGAGCACAACACTATGTCCAACTGCCTTATGCGTGTTAATGATAATGCTAGGCCATGCTGAGGGTCGCTGAAAGTTCATTGTAGAATCACCAATCTGTTTGTACAACTAACCATTACATTTGAGGTAGTCCGTTTGCATCTTGTTTAAAGCTTTTACAATTTGAAATGGTTATCATTTTATTTATCGCTGAGCATTTTATCATACATCATGTCACTCAGATCAGATGTGATGGCAACTGCTGGTAATTTTTATAAACAATCAGCGCTCTGGTGTTTTGCTACTGGGTGGTGGAGGATCTCAAGTCAAAAGCCTGCAGTTTGAGGGCCTATCAAACTAGCGCCCTTCTGGCTCCTTGAGGTTTGGTAATAAGCGTAACAAAGCATTTTCCGTTACAACTTTAAACTCCACTCCATGTAAATACAGCCTAAATTGCTTATATACATATATCATCATTAAGCACTCCCGCTCAGTCAAGGTAGAATTACAGTCATGGTATTTATGCTCTGATTGCAGTATGCCACTAAGTGCTCCTCCCTCTTATCATCTTTTTGAGATAGGATACCCATACATCGGAAAGAGACGCATCCATCTGACCAATAAACTCTATCAAAATCTGGGTAGCCCAGCACTGACGCACTGATTAGAGCCATTAAGAAGTATTGAAAAGAGCATTGTAAACATTCTATCAATTCAAACGCGGTACCCTTCTCTAATAACTCAAACAATGGACCCCCATTAAAATTAAAGTTGGGTATAAAGCGGCTGTAGTAATCACCCATCCTTAAAGATACCTGCATATTGCGCTCAATGCTTGGAATAGCCATCTTCCAGATAGGTTCCACCTTGGCTGGTTGGGGCTTCAGCCTGGTCGCATCTACCATTAGCCCAAGATACTCCAGTTGGTCCTAAAGAATTGGCACTTTTGGGGCTTAATTTTGATGTTGGGCTCTTCAAGCTGGCGGAAGACCTCCTCCAGATGGGTAAGGTGCTTGGAAAATGTATGTGAAAAGACATTGATATCAATAAGATACACAAGGATGCACAACCGCTTATTTTCACTGATAATGGTGTCTATGGCCCGTTAGAACGTATCCAGGGCATTACATAGCCATTATGGCATACAGGTCGGTTGGAAAAGCCCCTTGGACGTGATAATGGCTCATTTCTCCTGTTCCACTGCGGGCAACTCAATCTGTCAAAAAACCTGATATCAGATCCATCTCCAAGAAGTAATGAGCTCCTCCCAACTGATCCAAGGCATCATCAATCTGAGGCAAGAGTATGAGTCCATTTTTAGTAATTCAGTTGAGCTTCTGGTAGTATATCACTACCCAATTGGTACCCTCCTTCTTTTTGACAATTAGAATGGGCAAAGCCCTCGAACTTTTTGAGGGTTCAAGCTTCTCTTGCTCCAGCAGCTTATTAATTTCCTCAGTGACGACTTCTTCCACTGTTCTAGATTGGCAAATTGGCTGAGACCTAATGGGAGGTGATCACCCATTTCCAATCAATGTGCCACTACTCACGCACACCCTTAAATCATGGTTGTTAATGGCAAAATCTCCATGTATTTGGATAAAGCTATCGCCTGGTCTTTCTGGTCTACTGTTAACTCCATCAAATTAGTGCTGTACCACCACATTACAATGAGCTTCAGTTTGATGTGTAGACCAACTTCATCCAGCAACCTGAACTAATGAACTTGAAGGAGCTCCTCAGTAGGGGTTTAGCTTAAATATGCACTATTTGGTGTCAGAGGATTTTCAATGGTTCTTTTGGTAGATCTGCTAGTAAAACCTCGATCACCCCATGTCCCAAAGTATTATGCCTGGAGCCACATGGGGCTCAAGCCGCAATTGCAGATAAGGTCCAATAATTTTTCCATAAATTCCTTTTGGCATTTCTTCCACCAATTTGGTGTTCACTACTACTTGATGATTAGTGCATGGATATAGACCCAACAGCTCTTAGAGGCAACACTTGATAAACATATATCTGCTTGGGAGAGCCTGGATTTTCCTCTATGTTAAGTAGTGCAATGAAATTGCACCGTCACTATAGGCGAAGTTGACATGTCCCATATGCACCAGATCCATTAGTACTCTGCTGGAGATAGAAATTAAATTGGGATCTGCTGCCCCATATTTTAATGATCTCTCCCATCATATTGATGACAGCACTAAACTGTCGCCTAAATACAGTTCTAATTAGCATGTTATAATTAATATTTAGTAACATTATCGTTGGAGCTACCACAGCAATTGAACTAAACTTCAAAGGTAGCACACCGTATGCTTCCTCAGAGACTGGCTTTCTGAGCCTCCGGTCTTATACACCATTTAATGTTCTACATCAGGTTTTAGTTTCAATTTCACCACCAACTTAGTAGAAGCTATTTTGACTGGGGCGCATGTATCTATGGTAGTGCGGATGCATTTGTTTGCTAAAAATGTCAAAGTAGGTACATTTAGAAAAAGAAGAATATTGATTGTTTAATATGTGAACATTTAAGGGTTTCTGTTCCCAAGGAAGCTCATAATCCCCTCACAGACCTTGTGGTATTCTTTAGTAATAGTGTCTACTAGAAGGGCGACGTTTAATGCTTTCAGGAAAGGTGCATCTGCGGCTGGATCCAGCTTGTCTACAGAGGATTAGACGAACATTTGGCAGGCATATAGGTTTGTTAATCCTGAGGTCCTTCATCCACCACAGCCTTATCATGCGCCCAACTCAGCACTTTTACTCCTCTCCAACCTGTTGCAGGTAGACTTTTCTTTCTCGTTGCAATCACTTTTGCAACCTATTCAATTCAAGACTGAATCTAGTTTGATAATCTCACAGAGGAGATTAGTCTGCGCCCATGTCAGGGAGCAGTTGGGCAAGTAAGGTAAGAGGAGCAGGTGGAAGGCCCGCGGCCTCCAACGTTTGAAAACGCCCCGGAGAAACCAGCGGAATAGACAAAAATTTTAAAAAACCGGCGGACACTATTTCCCCTGAGATACTTGCATGGCAAGCACGATACAACCAGTACATCAACACGCCACACTCCCAGCCACTTTTGCCGGTGGAATTTGGATTCCGCATGTTTCTGGACATATAACAAACGGCCTTATGGGAAAAATTTTGTGAAGATGTGCACACAATTTTCCTGACCGCGGTGTATGTCGCACCTCACTCCATGTCACGCGGTGGGCTGGACCTAGGTTTTGAAAGCAAAGAGGCAGCAGACGAGGCTGTGGTGGTGCGTGTAGTGGTTGACCTCCCCCAAGGGCAATGGGTCGTTGAAACAAAATGCACCAGATGGACAAAATCAAACCAAATTTCCTCACATTTGACTTTTTGCCTACTACGGTAAAACGTGACATTTTGGAACAACACCTGAAAGATGGTCTCGCCATATATGGCAAAATACAATCTTTTGAAATGCAACGCTTCAAGCTGATGCCACACCTATGCACCAGCAAAGCCATTGCAGTCCTGACCCCAACTGAGGAGATTGCAAAGGACCTAACCCAGATCCTGCACTCCACTTTTATTGATATCACAGGGCATACCACCCACCCATTCCGGGTGACTGTGGACAGCGCGCCCCCATTTGCACCCACTGTGACGCATTTGGCCATAAGGTGCAAGCATGCCCCACCAAGGAGGGTGTCACATTCCAAGAGTACCCCTTGGCGGCCATGTCCAGCGGAGAGGCGCACTACAAACCAACTGCAAGCACCAAAGAGGCTTTCCCGTGGGGAGCACAAGGCTGCTACCTACTGGTAAAGCCTATCTCCCCACAGGAGTGGAAGAAGGCCAAGCAGGCCCATAGGGCCGCGGCCAAGGAAGTGGCCAAAGCCACCACCGCTATCCCACACTCACAATGCCAGGAGGACATGGAAGCCTTTGCGGTGGAAGCAACTCAGGAATCCATCAACCAATCATATTGGGAAGCCCATGCTGAGTGGGCCACTCAATCTGAGGATCCGATGGGGGATTCAATCTCACCCAATTGTTGCACCCAAGCTCCGGTTGAAACCAACTTGGGACCCATCCCAACTGAAAAAAAAATTTTGACCCACTCAACGGTGCACCAAACTCATCTGCACCGCAAAAAATTTGTCCAACATCAGGAAAACAAAAAGCGAAGGCTAAAGCCAACGCAACTCTTTCCACAAAAATTAACAAAATCTGATAGCATTGCTGCTAACAACCATGCTGCTGTGAAAGCCCGTGGGGACCTTGAAGAGGCTGGTGGGCCCGGGGCCCACCCCCTCACACCTAAGGTGCAATGGGGGAAACCTTCTCTTTAGGGACATTGAATATCGCCAGACTCAAGGCCTCCCCATCCTAGGATAGGAAACTGAGTTTCTTACGACACAATTTGCCCGTGGATATCCTGGCCATCCATGAGTCCCACTGTCCACGAGGTTCTAAGGAAGCTTGGAAAACAATGCTCCTCCCATACCTATCCTTTTGGTTGAAGTACTGTGGGGTGCTAATCTGGAAAAATAATTTTTTCAAATTTTTATCCTCAGAAACATTCTTAAATGGCTGAGTGCTTGTTGTCACTTTCTCGTGGGCTGACATAGCACATGCAATCGTCAACATCTATGCCCCAAATGGTGCATGCAAGCATCGGGAAATTTCTCATTGGTCAAATCCCTCCCACTACCCCCAGACTCTTTCCTAGTCGGTGACATGAACTGTTGGCTAAACACACCAACAGACCGGTGGCCTTCCTCACCCCACGCCCCCCAGGGTCATGTAGAACTGCGCGTTCTAAAGGCCACCCTTAGGTTAATGGATGCGCTGCCATGACATGCACCACTGCTCAAAAACATGATGTGCCCCCACGTCCACAATGGCCAATTAAGGTCCATGACCCGCATTGACCTTATCCTAATGCTGGCGAAATTCCAACCCCACATCTTTCAATTCAAAACAACAAAAATGGAATTCTCTGACCATTGACTGGTCTCTCTAACCTACTACCTACCTGTCACAGCTGCTAAGGCCCCACATTGGTGCAAAATCTGCCCCTCCAAGATCGCATCGCCAGGATTTTCTGCGTGGGTGGAAGTGGCAACTTTGGCAAAAAAGTTTGTTGCACCGTTTTGTGCGGACCCCATTTCCACATGGGCAACTTTCAAAGATGACACCATCCGACACTCTCGCCATCTCTCCTCCAGATGCTTACAAGCCACATCGGCGGTCATTTTGCACGCTCTGGCAGAGTTGGCACACCTGGAGTCCAACATCCCAGCTATAGGATACAGCTCTGCATAGGGCCAGAAGTAGGCAAAGGCAGCCGCCCACCTCAACGCACTCAAAAGGCAACACAAACATTGGGTTTGTGTTCAGTACAGGGCCACACGTATCACAAAAGGCGACAAGTGCACCGCACATTTCTTTAAAAAAATTTTGCACCACGCCAGAGTGTGGCCTACACACAGGTGCGAAGATTGGATGATTCCATTGTGGATACGCCAGCCAAAGTGGCAATCAAAACAAAAAAGTATTACTCCAAGTTGTACCGATCTGATCCAATTAAGCTGGCCAAAGTGGTGGAATTTCTCAACTGAGCCCACATCTGCACTGTTTTCCAATACCCGGAAATAATTAATTTGATTACTCTGACCAAATTATGGACAGCCATTCACGGTGCGCCAAACTGAAAATGCCCAGGCCCAGATGGCATTCCATATGAGTTCTACAAAAAAATTTCCAATATATATCCCCATTGCTGCTCGCCTCACTTAACCAAAGCCTGTTGGAAACGCGCCTCCTACCAGGGGGACATGAGGCCTTTACCGTCACACTCTTCAAGAAAGGGGATAAGCTAGACTTAGCCAACTGGCGCCCCATTTCTCTAACAAACACAGACACTAAATTTTGACAAAAATCATGGCTAACCGTTTAGGGACTGTAGCATCTGCCACCCTCTCACAGAACAATTCAGTTTCATACCCAGAAGGTCGATTTTGGGATAACGTGCACTCTGTGGCTAATGTATGTCAATCCACAGCCTCTGGGGCATTTGTATTATCGGACCAACAAAAGGCCTATGATAGAGTAAACTGGGAATACCTCAGGGCCTGCCTCCATCAATTCTAACTACCCCCTCGCTTCATCAACTGGGTGATGCTGCTCACAGAATCTGCAACAATGGCAGTACGTGGCCCTGGCTTCCTAACGGAAGTAGTCCGCCCCCAAAGGGGCTTGCGACAAGGGGACCCCCTCAGCCCACTCTTATACAACTTCAGCCTTGACCCACTACTGCGAAATGTGAATGCCCAACTCACTGGGGTCCATGTGCCAGGCCAAGCCCCAGTCAAAATAATGGCGTTTGCAGATGACTGTGTGGTTGGGGTGTCTAATAATCAAGATGCACGCGCTTGAAGCTCTCATCCAGGAGTATTCCTGGGTAAGCAACGTGGCACTGAACGCTTCCAAAACCGAAATCACCCTTTTGGTCAGTTTCAGAACTGCTGGACCCCAGCTATTAGTTCCCAACCCGGCCCATCTGCTCGCCCACGTCCTCGACTTACTAACTCAACACACACCGCCCCACTGGTGCTCCCCTTTGTGCCACGTCCTACCATAGGACCGGTATGTGATCTGGGCGTGTGGATGGAGGCAGGCGGATACGTGTCAGCAGTAATGGAGTGCCATATTTTGGACAATGTGACAAAGCAAATCGCCTCTCTCAGAGATCACCCTACTTTCCTTACTGGCAGGGTTGTTTTAGCCAACTTTATGCTCCTCTCCAAAGTCTGGTTCGGAGTCCACGCCATCCCCTTCTCCCCAAGCTTCTTCAAATCCTTGTATGCCTTGCTGCAAGGATGGCTTTGGTCAGGCCGCCCTCCACCAGTTCGGCTAGAGGTCATGTTTGGCCCTCATCATCATGGTGGCATGAGCCTGCTTGACTTCAAAGCCCATGCTGCCAAGATCCTGAGCACCTGGATTGCGGCTGTCGCCACCCCTACACTCCCCTCCCAACACTGGTCCCGTGCAGCCTGCTCCAACTTCTCCCGCGCCTTGGGCCTCAACAATCCATCGAACCCCCACTCCCAGATGAAATACCTCGCATCACACACATTGGCCACAGGTCCTCACGGGACTAAAACCCACTACAAACGAATCCTACTCTCCATGCGGAACGCTGAGTGGAGAATTTGTATTAGCAGACATACAACCTAAAGAGGCTGCCCCTCTCCTCAGTTCACACAAGAGGTACATGGGCTACCCATCCATGAAGGCGAGATCCCCATTTGGCCCCATGTCCTATCCAGGGTGGACTACCTGGACATGATGGACCTCCCTTACTCCATTGAGACCCAAAAAACTATCTGGAAATACGTACACCATCCTCTGTTGTAGCCTCAAGTCCGCTCCCATGTGTGGCGCTGCCTGAGGCAGGTGTATCGTACAGATGAGCAATCTAACGCTTTACACTCATCCTGTGTCGTGTGTGGCCAGTATGGAACGCTGTTCCACCGCCTGGAGAAGTGCCCTACCCAATAAAGTGATATGGCGCGAAGTTCAACGTCTGCTGGGCCAGGATCAAACGCATCCTTCAGTCTGTCAAGAGATATGTTTGCTCTATCAATGGCCTCTTCTCTTCCACCCTCCCTCCATGCTTTGGTGGTTGCAATTGACATGTGGACCATCCACACGATTGTCTTAGATGCCATCGCAGGCTCCACCCCCACCCTCCCAGAAGCTTTTCACAGATTCTGGTCTCATTTGGTGGACCACTTTCAAGCGTGGATGTTTGGACACCTCCCACCGCGTCGCCGACAGCTGGTCTCCTCCTGGTTCCCAGTATGGTTCATCAACTCAGACCCCTTCCTCCACACGTGTTCAGTTGTGGCTACGGCCCCTCCACACGTTCCCTCCCCCTCCCCATAAGTGGCGTTCCCTCTGGCAACAAGAGATAGCATCGCTTCTCTGGGGTGCCTTACCTGGTACTAAGTTTTGTCTCTTCTGAGTCATATTTGGAAGTGTCCATCCCATGGTCAGCCTTCCCGCAATAAATTTAAAACTTAAACCTGCTGCAGGTATAAAAACCCATCATCATATTGAAAGTCTTCTGCTGGGTATACTACATTTGATAAAAATGGGATGGTTAAGCTGGGATCGCAGCAGTAGAGTGCTCATTTTTACTCCGCTCCATCTTTTCTCTGGTATTATTGATCCTGCTGAATGTATTGAACTCGATGGTTAGGGATATTTCATGCAAGGTGACCAGGGCAACTGCAACCAAAACAGTTAGCCCCATAGGTACCGCATTCTTGGTTCTTATAATAGGGGAGGGGCTGATAATTTGATTTTTGATGATTGGCGTAACCAGGGCTAGATCAATATGATAATTGCTTATGATCAGCATAACTAAGTCCAGGTCAGTAGTTGGGCTGCTGATAAATTTTTTAAGCAGGGCTGTAGCAGAAATCAGACTTCTGGGGGTAAATCAGCTAAGGGCAAAGCACAAAATTATAATAAGGCCATCGGATAATAGGCAGGATTTAAACAGGACGTAAGAAATCCCCCAAATAAGAAGGTCCAGAAATGGCGGCGGTATGCTTTCGCTCTATATTGGGTGGAGGGAAGATAGCAGAAAGGCAGCGCAGAAACTGAACAATTCTGAGCAGGGGCACATTGTCCTCAAAAATTGGAGTCATGACATTGTGCTTCTCATGGTAAGGTTTCACTGCGGAGGTCATTGCAATGCATACATCGGATTCAGATAAAGTTCCTTCCCCAATCAGCACATGGGCTTCCGCCATAAACCAGTCAGAAACTATTGAGGTTCTCGTAACATTGGAACCAATGGTCAAGAATATAGCCTATTTCTGTAATATCTTTGAGGTACCACCTTGCAACTGCAGAATGGTATCCTTCACTTATTATTAAGTAACAGAACTGCTTGGAAGGTAGCAGATGACTTGATCAGTAGTCCCAACATCCTAGGCATTTATTAACAGGTTAGCTTTACAACGATCTGATGCTCCTTACCAAAAAAATCTAATTTTTAGAGAATATGTGGATATTCCCATTGCTATTGAATGGAGGAAGGTTATTAATACAAACCTCCTCTCCTACTTGTAGCTGAGAACATTTGGAGCATACTGAGGAATAGTTCAAGACCCATTAGCGGTATCCTGATGAGGAGCTGATCCAGTAGTGGATGGACTATCTGTGGCTCTAGGGGTGGCGTGTGTCTCTTCAATGGGCAGTACAGCCAGTACTTAGAGGAATTGGGTCTCTGATACATAATCATCTCCAGAGCTGCCCCCTCAAGTGTAGAAGCTCATACCAGTGTCATATAATTCATAATAAAATTTTCCCCAAGCAGCCCCTTGTCGCGCATCCACTTCCTATTGAGGGGGCTTGGACATACTATCAAGTTTCCGCTTAACACAATGAAATCGTTCAGTGGTTTGTCTAAATGATTGGCAATCTGCTTGTTTTGTTGTCCAAGGATTTCATTTTACTAAGAGTGATATCAATTTGATTTATTACATTGTTCTACTCCTCAAGGAGCTCATCCTGCTTTTTTAGCACAGTGAAAAAAGTAAGCTTGAGTTCCTCATATACAGCTAGTGGCGCATCTCATGAAGGTTCCTATCAAATCAAGCCTGATGTGACATGGCCAATAACTGGAGATTTTTTTTGTGGTTAATCAATGAGCTCCCTTTAAAGAGCACCAGTGTTATAATTTAATCTATTTTTTGGATGTATGCCATTAGGGTTGCACAGGGTAAAACCCACTTTGACGGATGGATGATGTGAGGATCACCAGTCATCAAAGCAAATCGTAGATAAATTAAAAATATAAAGCATAACGCTTTAACATGTCAAAGAATCACTTTTCCAACAATAGGGGCTCCGCTAGTGTGCCATGCCAACAAATATGGAGACTGGTTGACCCTTGTTATTTTGCCTTCATAGGTGTACTAACCCCTTATAAGTCATTATCCAATTCACCAACACAGTAGACCAACGACTTCGCCTTAGCCCTATGGTCCCTCTTAAGAGTGCACCTGTGGTAACCCAGTCCCTTTTCTGGGTGGCCTGATCCCTTGCTCTTTCTCCCTCATGACCAATCGCCAGTCACTCTTGGGTGTGTCCCAGCGAGTCCATCCCCTTTCCTGGGCGGTTATGGCACTCCAATGATGCACCACCCTCATGGCTGACAGCCATCAGCACTTGTCATTGGTGGAAAGTTGGCCTGGTTCCTGTCAGGTCTTCATAGGGCTGAGGTATGGAAGCTGGCAGTGTCAGACACTCCAGCCTCATCTCACGCCAAATTTTGGGGTACAGTCCCATCTTCCCTTAATCTAGTAGACAAACTACTAAGAACAAATAAAAGATGGGCTAGAGAGAGATAATTTTTGGAGGGAAGGATGACTATTTATACTTTAGGCTACTGCGCCTATAAAAACCCCTCAGCCATCCAAACCAAAACTTTGACCAATTGCAGTTGCCCATGGTAATGATTCGCTCCCATTCCACTCATCCAAATCACCAAATATTAGGTTGACTCATCCTCAGCATGAGTCACCGTCAGTCTTATATATTACTATATATTAAATAACTTTTAGCATCCTTGACGTGAGTTGCGGCACTCCAATTTGGGATAGCCAAATCATAGTCAGATGTTTGATAATGAATACATCAGCGTTCCGCTGGAAAATTCCCACTATTGGCCATAATTAATAGTTGGCGTCAAACTAGGATAATCAGATAGTTCATAATGAATTTGTCAGCTTTTTCACCAGAAAATCCCACGATCATCCACGATTTTAAAGTTGGTCTAAAACTAGGATTCCGCTGAACCCAAACAGTTTGTATATAATTGGTCAACATCCTTGGCATGAGTCGCCAGTGTCAAACTTTACATAACATTACTATTACGGATTATCCCCAGTACTTCAAAAGGGCTCAACCCACCTAAATGGAGAGTACCAATCAGTAAATAACATTGAAATAATATTGAACTAGGCGCTTTGCTGGAAATCACGCCTGACTAACTGACACCCTAATTTCTGATAATATTGGAAGGGTCAATTTGGTTATTTTCTTACCAACTTCACTTCTTTATTTAATATCAGCAGATTCCCTCTGCTCTACAACCCTCAGTCCTACCAGCAATCCTTCTCCTTCAATCACCCCATCCTGCTTATATATCAGCAACTTTATAAGATACTGCTTCCCTGGCTTAGACTATTTAGTTCTGCCATATTCTCATTGGCTCTGGCAGAGTATGGTATCCTCAAATTCCCTATCGCCTTAGTTCAAGGCAATCTACTCAATATTTGTCAAATGTCAACATAACCTTATTACCTTATTTGGAGGCAATCCAACAGCTACCCTTCCTGACCCAATATCAGCTCAACTCAAGGCGCTCAAATAAGCATAATTATAAATCATGATAAGCTGTTTATAGCCAATCCGCCATGACTATTTTGAGTTTATTGTCCATTAATATCAGAACCTCAACAGAGGTTGTTCCTAAAGGTCCGCCAAACCATTAAGATGGTTACGTCATGACAATTTTTGATCAATTCCTAAGAAATGGACTGCTGAACCAAAATAAATTAAGCTTTAAAAAAAGATCTCTGAACCATAAATACTGGTAGATCAGAGTATACCTAGGAACCGGTTTGTGGGAAAAAAAATAAAAGAAAAGGTGGACTGCTGAAAAAGTAAAGGTCAGATCCTATAGAAAGAATAAGAAATATACAATAAAAATTGATAAAATATGGAAAAAGAAGCGGAAAAAACAGCATATATTTTATGATATTTTATTTGTTATCCTTGACAAAGGGTTGATACCGCCTATGTCACCTCTTGGGTGAGGGAGGATGTATGACAGTAGGAGTTAACAAGCCATCAAAACTGTTTGAGAGCAAACATTATCAAGGGCTAGACCTACTCAGAACCAAGTTCATTGAGAAGAAGCTGAGCCTTGAGAGAACGCAACCAGGGAAAAAAATGAGAGTACCTGTCAAAAGTGAAACTCTGGATTGGGGAGTAAAACAGAAGAAAGGAAAGAGGCAGTTGGTGAATAAACCCAAATAATCCCAATATGGCACCAGAGCCAGAAGATTAGTCTTAAGTTCTTGCCGATGGGCTTCATCAAGGACGTTAGACACGTGGGCAGGCATGGAACAAGGGATACTTGAAGGAGGTTTCCAAATCATGCCTTCAATCAGAGCCATTAGATAGAGATAGCGATGAAAAGTTCAGATTAAAGGTAGTCATGCTAATGAGTGAACAGCATCCAAAAGGTGATGGCTGTAAGATCCTTGAATTTGGAAACAAAATTAATGATGAAAGTCGTGGGAGGATGGAAGCTTTGTGGTCCAACTGCGATGGATTTTGGACCACAAAATGAAGAGCGTAGTCTGCAACATCTCAATCTAAGATGCTTGAGAGGTTGGAGGTTCTCAGAGCACTCAGCAAGGGCCTCAGTTACTCTGTTCCTTAACTCTTCATATGTGAGCTCAAAGTGTTCCCAATTTTAATAGTTAATTTGGATGAAAGTACCGCTGGATTTTATTATTGGCCAGCCAAAAAAAGGAACTCTGGAAGCAAATTGGATCCAGCATGAAATGACTGATATATTAAATGGCATTACTTCAATAGGATTGATTATTATAATGAGATTATCCATGAAATGAGCTAAATCCAAGGTTGATGGAGCCCCTTGTTGAGGGTATTCCTATACCCAATTTTCCCTATGGCTTTGAGGAAGATGAGAAGTATGAATTTGAAGAGCTTATTTCTGGTGAGAGCCATGCTTTCATCAACGCAGCAAAAAATTCTCTTTTGAACCCCAATTATCCCAAAACCCGCTGGTGCATCAAGTCATTCACTTATGTGCCCCTCTCATCACTTTAGCTGATCATCACCTTGCTTAATACGTTGAGGCAACGATCACTGCTGGCCTCATCAATGAATAAAACCCACTATTATACCTCCTTATGTCACACGTTGCTGATGCTCTTATCACAATGTTGTCTGCCATGGTCTGCCAGCTAAAGCGGGCATTAGTAAAAGTTTTTCTTAAAGCTTCCTCATCTTTTGATATGGTTTCCTAGGCTGTTGGCTGAGGTGCCATATTAAGAATTTTCTATTTCTAATAATCCCTTTGTTTAGCCCATTTGCAAATAAAGATGTATGGCGGCTCCTCATTTTTGTGTTGGGAATCAATAGTGCTAAAGAGGAGCTAAATCTAGAAAAGTGTCAAAGCTAATTTTGTGAACCAATGAAAGAAGGACAATTTGTCATGATTTATTTTGAGATGGTAGTTACTATGGTTTCATCAGTATTGAATACCATTTCTGGTATTTCAGCAGAAGGACTACCTACATGCGCTCACTTACTGTATGGTCCTGGGGTATCATAAGAATAAAATATTTGGAGCAGTAAAACTGATTAATTGGAAGAGGCTTAATTATCATTAGAAAGATTGTCCAGATATTGCTGATACCAGGAGCTAAAAGAGTTTAACATATGAGCTGAATGAGCTGGGGGAGGTAGACTTTTATATGTGTTGGCATTATCCACTTTAATGTAGATGAAGCTCTAATTTACTCTAATCTTGGCACAATAAATTTTTTATTAAACAAGCTCTTCAAAAAAATAAATGCAAAAATGAAATGAGCAAAAAGTTAGAAAGAAATTTTAACAAGGGCAACTATAATTAATCATTATTATTTTCTGCTTTGAGAATGGATTCAGTGGTAATAACCTCCTGCCAAGGATGAAGAGTATATCAAGGACTCCAAACTAAGATCCTTTAAACAATAAAGGGTCATATAGCCCTTACTGGGGGAGAACCGACTTTCTGGGAATTGCATTGGCATGAAAAACAGACTAGGTTGTCATGGCAGTGGGTCACGAGAACCACGTTCTAAAGAGGTGGCAGCGAGGAAGAAAGGAAGAGAACCGCAGGCCAAAGTTGTCATGAGCAGCAGTAAGTGTGGAAAGATCTGTGATTCACTGGAAATTTAGAAATATCTTACCTGTCCTGAGGTGGGATACTCCTGTCTCAATCTTATTCTCACTAAAATCTAAACAAGAGGGAGATGTGTTGGGATTTTTGCCCACCTTTCCAGCTTCCTAGATTATCTACTGGTTTGCTAGGGGATAAGTTTCACAAGCAAGTGAATCGGATATCAGTTGACCTTAATTTCAGGTTAATCATGTCTGAGGATTTTCAGTAATTAGCCGGGGTTGGATCCAACAGAGATCAAACCATGTGAATGCTTATAATCTGGTCAGGCAGAGTTGCCAAAAAAATTGGGGCATCTAATAATTGATCACAGATTAACTGTCAGATGTACTAATTGAGATTAGTTGGTTTTTATCACTGACTGATTAAAAACATAATCAACATTTGTGAGGTTAGTGATGCCATTTGTAACTAGTGAATCAATAAGTTGGTTCTCAATCTGATATAATGGGTAAAGAGTCCCATTACCTAATCAGGTCGCTAGACAGATGTAGTTGGTTTCTTGTGATCAAGTGGAAACGTTAGGGACACGCTTTATGGCTCTTTCCTTTTTCAGGTAACTGGGATGTTAACGGTTGAAACCTTAGCCTGATGGAGAATACCATTGACAGAAGAGAATTAGACAGGAAACTTAATGGCATTGGCTACTGTTTCATGGCTGAGGCGCCAACTAAGGAGTTTGGGCTGATTTCTACTACAAATTCCCTAGCATTTTAAAATAATAAAACAGATCGTACACGTGATCAGATAAGATCTTATATTTGGATAAAAGTAGGCTCAAAAGTTGAGTCTTCTTCGGGTCTCACCCATCCTGGGGTGATAAAGTTTTTAGGAATTAATCAGCAAGGTTGACCGAGATTCTTGTAAGGCAGGTTGTCATGAAAAACAAAGGCTTATGTCTTTAGTATTTTTAAAGTGAGGAATAATCACTGGGGTGTAAAAGGTTACCTGATTGAGGTGGAATAAAATTTAAAGAAGATTGGCATCTACTATTGTTAAAATATTAGCAATTCTTTATCTCTTGCATCGATCATTCAGTTTTTGTAGCAATGTACCTGATTGAGGAGGAAGCTACTATAGAGAAGATGCTTGATTAACTGTATTCAAACATTAGCACTTATCTATTTTCTACAAAGAGTCAATCTAATTCGTATCATCAATATTTATATACCTTTATTTTTTATAATAAAAGATCATACACTGAATCTAATTTAATATAGAGTTTTATGCATCTTCAGTCTTTATTGTGTAATACAGTAATTGTAGACTCTTTTGTGAGATTAAGAGTTAGGATAGGATAACCTTAGAGGAGAAGCAGATCTTTGAAGTAGATCTCCGCCAGCTCAATGTGATATGAACTAACTTTGGTAACCTCTGAATCTGAATGTGGATTGAGATCAGTTGAAATATAGGAATCCACTAATTGTCAGTATAATCATTATTTTGTGGATCATTCCAAGTTTAGCTTTGGAATATTAATCAACTGGTTTAATTCATTAAACTATGGATTATAGTCTTCATACTATTAAAGACTATATATCTCTTAATATCAAGTAATGTGAGTTGTGAACATAACTGAACTTATGCAGTTAACTTCTGGAAGCAATCAAAACAGAAGCCAGATTCTAACAGTAGCTGATTAGGAATAAAGGTGTTTAACTAGGAAGTGGCTGTGGATCCAAATCTTACCTTGATCTTTTGGAGTTGTGTTCCAAGGCCGATATTATACATTGATGGCCATGGACTCCTGTGGGCAAAGGACCTATGATGACAATGGTTACCATGTGAAAAGGGGCCAAAGGCGCAACAACATTTTGTTAAAATCTCATGTTGGGCTTGTCATGCTTGCTACAAGTAATATAGACATCAAAACATCATGAATTGATTTGTGGATTATGTCCCAGAACTATTAAGATTTGGGTTATTGTGGGTTTTTGCATTGCACCATGCTAGTGGTAGTATGATACTCCATAATAAACCCAGTCCATTCATAGATACAAACATAGGGAAACCTTTTTTTACTAATATATAAAGCATACTACAAAAAATTGTGTATTAATCACACACTGCTTTAGCTAACACTGGATTATAGGAGTTTCTTTTGGCACAAGTCAGATTGTCAGATGAGATCATATAAATGCCCTCTTTGGCAAATAAAACAATCAGTACTGGTTTTGTGAAAGATAGAAATCATTTTGGCTAATTGCAGTTGGTTGATAAATGATTGAGAAATTGTAGTTATTTTGATTTTAGGGCTCATTAGACAGATGGTGTAAAAATTTACTGATGGGTTATTATCAGATTACAACCCTAGTAACCTTTTTACTGCACTGGCTCAGTTTTCTCATGCACTTTGTTGCATTCTATAGAAGATTATCTTTTTATAATAGTATGACAACTATTATCTGTAGTTGAGTATAAATTCTTATACTTCAGCCTAATGCTTGGCCAGTATTCCCAATTAGTACTTGTGATGTTGTACTCGTAGGGATTCGTTCCCTTGTTCTATACAACCTGATCTTCGCTGAGATACCCTGGTGACAGTCACTTCAGTCCAACACACAGTTGGCAGCTATCCCCATTTTTGAATCCTTCTTCCTAGATCCCCGCTCAGATCTTTACTCCTTTCTCTAAGAGTCTTTCAGATATTGTACACAGCAAAAATATCATTAAGACAGAACAACACGATGGAAGCTGATGAAAGTTTACTCTTTAAACTATATCACGAATGGATAACTTAGAACTATATAACTCTGTTCTCCTTTATTATCTGTTTTTTATTATAGTGAATCCAAGAGAATTTATAGTGGGAGTTCAGTCATCTAACCCTCAGTTGACACCTCTTTAATGAAATGGCAGCTGTTGCCATTAAACACCCATCCTCATCTTGGCAGCGATGGTCTTCCCCATTCTGGCTAGGATTTCATCATTGGACATCCTTGAGACCCAAATGGAAAGAGTCAAAAAGTGTCCCTAACGTTTAACTCTCAATCCAAGTGAACCAACCATATTTGGCTAGCGATCTGCTTAGTTAATGGTACTTTATTACCCATTAAGGCAGGTCATGCACCAACCGTTTGATTCACTAGTTGCAGGTGGCATCACTCGCCTCACAACTTGCTATTCATTTCCAATCGTTTGGTGATGAAACCCAACCAATCTCATTTGGTAACCTGATAGTTAATTTTTCTTAGATGCCCTTTTTGTCAGCAACTCCGCCCAATGAGATCTTATTTATTTGTCCAGATTGATCCCTGACAGATACGACCAGGAAAATATCCCAAAATCCCCCTAGCATAGATACTCTGAAACTTAGATCAACTGATTTCCAATTCACTTCACCTTAGGGAATTTTCCCCTAGCAATTCCAGGTAATCTAGCAGGCTGGGAATATGGGAAAATATCACAACACATCCCACCTCTTGCCTAGTTTTCCAGTGAGAAAAGGACCGGGGCATGAGAACACCTCTTTGGACACTTAGTTGAATATTTCATTGGTTCAAGCAGGGACCAGCTCATAAATACTCAACGCTTCTCAGGATGACCTTCGGCATATGGCGCTCTTCCTCTTCCTCCTAGCTACCACCTCCTCAGAGTGCAGTCCCCATGACCTACTGTCATGCCGGGCTAATCAATTTACTTGTGATGATATTAATCCTGGGATCCAGTTTTCCCCCCATCAGGGTACATGACTCGCTGTAATATTCAGGATATTTGGTCCAGATTCCTATATTTTCTGATTATTCTCATCGTAGACAGGAGACTCTTGCCATCAATGTTCATCTCGTGGCTCAATTAAGAATACTTATGTTATTCACCATTGTATTTTACTCATAACCTCTTGGCTCAAGTTATTCCTAATTCTTCTCTTGGAGAGCTTATTCCATTAATTTTGAGATTAATTTCTCCAAAATCGGAGCTTAATGGTTTTTAGAGTGCATAATGTTAACTTCCATATAAGTCTGACATCCCCCTCTCATCCAGCTCATATGCTTATTCAGAGTCCAGATACCAGCAGCTTCTGAATAGTTTGTCTGATCAAGACCTCCGTCTCTTCCAGAAGATGAGTTGGGATGCTTGCCGGAACCTCTTCTATGTTCCTTCTATGACTTATACGCCTATTCTGGCACCTGAGGCTAGTCCTTCCATCTAATTACTTGAAATGGTAACTAATCCCTCTAAAACCAGGCTTGAATTGTTTTGAACAACTCTTGGTCGATTTTTCCTCTGTCATTTATTCCAAATTGGACTTCAAATCTCTCCTGGATTCAGCTCCTTTTGCTGATGCACCAACCATCATTGTAGTTGCTCAGGAGATTATGCCGTTTGCTCTTGATCGCTCGTTTCTTACCAGGTGGGACCTGCTTCCTAAGTTCCTCTTCTGACTCAGACAGTATTAGAAACCCACAGTTCTGGCTACCAAGCTCACCATTGGTAACAGTATTCACTTCGTGCTCTCCTATGCTGAACTCTGGGCCCAAGTCACCGAGGCTTTGTCCCTAGTGCTGAATCCCTCTGATCTAGATAACATCCTGGATCAAGATATCTCCACTTATGCTCTTTGCTTTGCTGGCCAAGTATTTTAAAGTTGGTTCATGAAGCTTCCATCCTCACCTGGGTTCCACCATATGTTCAGCTTTAGCTTCCAAGAAGCCCATAGTTTTGCTTACAGGATTCAATCTGCTCCCTGCACGACTATCTCTTTGCTGGCGCTTCCCATCAGTATCTTCTGCTGATGGCGTTGATAGGGGGTATGATTCAGCAACCCCCATCAAAAATCCCTTGTTTATTAGCCAGCTCACATGTCTGGTGCTCTTGACGAAGCCCATCATCAGGCGCTCAAGGCTAATCTTCCAGCTCTGGTGCTATATTGGGACTACTCAGGGTTATTCGCTGATTGCCTCTTCTTATAATGTTGCCTTCTTTCCCACTCCAGGGTTTCAGGGTTGGCTTCATCTGAGATCTCAATTTCCCTTCCCCTAGTTGCTTTTTCGCAGGGCTCTGTGTCCGCTCAAAGAATGTGGTTTCATGTAGGTCTAGCCCTCAATAGCGTCTGATCTCACATCAGTTTCAATGGGACGTTCATTCCTACCGCAATCCATCCTCCCTCCCCCAAGAGGTGACATAGGCGGAATCATCTCCATATCGAGGACAATTAAAAAAAATTATAAAATTATATCAGTTTTTTTCTCTATGCAGTTTATAATCTCTTTTTTTCCCAATATTTTTTATCAATTTTTTTATCTTTATTCTTCTTTTTTCCATGGAACTTGACCTTGTTTCAGTTCAGCGGTCCATCTTTTATTTTCCCCCAAACTGGGTCCTGGGTACTTATACCTGCCAGTTTTCTATTGTTCAGAGGTCCTTTTTTGGACTTAACCATAAAGATTGGTTCAGAGGTCCTTTTTTTGGACTTGACCTAATCATCAAGACATGACCAGCTTAATGGTTCATCAGTCCTTCAGGAACTCTTTTTTCATCAATCCATTACTTCAGATATTTAGCGTGGAACCAATTCACAACTCTTCCATCCAAGAGATTCTTGATAGAATAGGCATCAGTCAGCATCTTGGTGATCACTTCAAAGGGACCTGACCACTATGCATCTAGTTTGTTTTTTTTTTCTTCAAAAACAATGAGTATCACAATAGGCAACTCTTTCTCCTATTCAATATTCTGCTAAGGCCGGTCAGTTCTTATCATCCATCAATTTCACTCATATCCTTTTCTTCAAGGTTGTATTTAATGTTTGCGATTGCATATCAATCAGAATATTTGTCAGTTGGTTCAAAAATTGCTTGTTACCTATCCTAGACGTAGGTTCCATTACCTAATATAAAATCAGCGACAACGTGGCCTTTCTCCCATACAACAACTCAAATGGCATCTTTCAGGTTGCCATATGATGGCTAATATTGTAGGTGAACGTCACTGAACTCAGGTATATTCCCCAAATGGAAGTTCTTCCTGCAAATAGCTTCCTCAGCGTCGCGTCCAGCATTCCATTCACCCATTCTACCAACCCGTTCATCTCCGGCCAGTAAGGTACTGACACAACTCCTCTGACCCCATTATCTCATTTAAACTTGGGATCACATAAGATGTGAAGTTGGACCTACAGTCACTAAGCAGGACCTGCGTACCACCCATGCCAGTATACTACTTGATCCAGGATGAACCTTGTGGTACTGGTAGCGTCTACTTTTGTTATGGCCTTCATCTTGACTCATATTGTCAGATGGTCGATGGCAAATATAATGTACTTGAATCCCCCTGTGCTCATCATCAGCGGTCCCATCACATCAATGGACACCGTGTGACAGGAAAATCCAGGGCGGACCAGTTAGTATCCAGTTGTATTCTTATGTGGTTTGTGCAGCTGACACTCCACGCAACAAGATAGATAATCTGCAACATTGTAGTTAATGGATTCTCATTAATAGTACTGGCGAATATGATCATTTGTTTTCCTCAGGCCTCCATGACTGACAACCTTGTGAGCTTCTTGCACTATAGCTTCTCTTTCCAACGGCTTCAGGAATAATAACTGCTTTCCGTTGATCATTTTAAATACTTGTCCATCCATAGTCTTGGTGTTTTCCATCATTTCCGAAGTGCACCTTTTATTTCTCAGGGCTCGTCCCCAATTTTTGTCAATCATTCTCTGGTAGAGCTCATCCACCTGCAGGTATACCATCTGGACCATTGGTAACCGTGATAAGCCATCTGCATTCTGATGAAAAGCCCCCACTAGGCGGATAATCTCATAATCATATTCTTGGAGCTTAAGTGCCCTTTAGGTCAGTAATCCTTCTGGCTCTCAAATTGTGCAGCCAACGCAGAAAAGAGTGTTCTGTTACCACCATAAAGTGCATTCCATGGATGTACACCCAAAAACTGCTTGCATGCGTAAATGACCACAAGGCATTCACGCTCAGTCATGGTGTAGTTCCTCTCAGCGGCTGAGAGTGTCTGGCTCACATACGCCACTGGATTTTCATCCCCAAGTTTGTCTACTTGGCTTGATATGGCGCCAATCGACATCAATGAAGCATCAGTTTGAATAATAAACTCCTGATCGAAATTTTGGATATTTCAGAATCAGAGAAACTATTAACTATTGGCGTAACTCATCAAAGGAGTCCTGGGCCTCTTCATTACACACAAATCCTATTTTTGGATCCTTCAATAAATGGAATAATGACTTGGCTATATGGGCGAAGTCCCAAATAGATCTTCTGTAGTATCCAACAATACCAAGGAACACTTGGATGTCTTGGACACTCTTAAGTACAACCATCTGTTCTATGGCTGCTATCTTCTGGGTTTGCAGCTGAAATCCACTGGAGTTGATTACGAATCCCAGATACTCCAACTCTTTCTTAAAGAAGTGGCACTTCTTTGGCTTGATCTTCAGGTTAGCCGCAGACAGTTGCTTAGATCTTTTTCTAAATGTTGTAAGTGATCAGTAAATGTCCTAATGAACACGTTTATATCATTCAGATATACCAGGATGCACAACAACTTAAAATCGCTCAATATTGTATCCATGTCCCTCTGAAACGTTGCAGGCGCATTACATAGACTCTGGGGCATCTTCGTCAGTTGGTATAGCCCTGGCATGGTAATAATCGCGCATTTTTCCTGGTCTTCCTTTGGCAAGTCGATCTGCCAATATCCCAAGATCAGATCCATCGCGGAGAAATAGTTTGCTTCTCCCAAATGATCTAGTGCATTGTCAATCTTCAGTAGGGATAAAAATCCTTCTTTGTATTTTTATTCATTTTTGGTAGTTAATCACCACCAGGTTAGATCCATTCTTTTTCTTCATGATCAGAATTGGACTCGCCCAGGAACTTGATGATGGAACTAGAAGCCCATGCTTCACTAGTTTGCTGATTTCGTCCTCCACTACCACTTTGGCAGCTTTTTATCATCAGATCAGTCTCATCCTTAACAGCAAGTTTTCCCTGGTGTCAACCTTGTGAATCACATCTCATGCACATCCCAAATTTTTGTCGTCCTGAGCTAAAACTTCCCAATACTTTTCAAATAGTTTGAGCTCTCCTCTTGCTGGCCTTCCGACAGATCAATGAGCTTCTCTCAATCAAACAATAGGTTGATACTTTTCAGTTACCCCAGCTGGTAATCCCATCTCGTCAAGAGTCCCAAAATCGTGGAATCTTCTCAATTCAGCTGTCAGGATCAGATGAACAAATGGGATGATCTGATTCTTCTTGGTCTTCATCTGTTTTCACTTAAAATCTCTAGGAGAATTCAAATTTCTCCATGGCCTGACATTATTATCCCAGGAGCCACCCAGGGCTCCACTCTGGACTTCTTCCAGGGGCTTCCAACCTCCCCATACAACAGCTCAGGTATCTCCAATGTCAACCCATGTTGACTATCATCTGCAATCCTGGCGGTATGGTACTCTCATTTGGGATCCTTAGTGTAATTCCCCAGTTCTCAAGGTTTGCGCCAACATTTCATGTTGCTTTCTACCAACTAATTGGTACCAAACCAGGACGTTGCTGTAAGTGTATATTAGATTTATGAAGTTGTTTCTCCAATTCAGTGGAGATTCACCATCCTTCTGATATACTAATTATAAAGTCTGAATCAGTATTGTCAACATATTATCCTCAAAGTTACATTTAACTCCATAATTTTTGTAGAAACTCCGTTCTAATCAGAATGCCATATTTTTGGTTGGCCAAAACTATTGCTGCCGCAGATACCACAAATGACCCGAATTCATAGTGGCAATGCACTATTTGCTCCACAGGAGACGGTGGTGTTTGACCCAGCTGTCCCATATTCTTTCTTATATTCCAAGTCTGGTGAGATCTTCATCCTCTTTACCAGCTTGGTCGAGACAATATTGATGGGCGCTCCGCTGTTGATAATTTTCCTCACCCACACTTGTTTCACTTGTATGTCTATATACAAACACTCAGAATATTGCAATATATTATTTACTGAGTGAATAGTGGAATTATTAGCTGAATATAGGGTGAGAATAATTTGCGCTGACAAATCAGGAAACAACTTCTTTATCACGCTGGGGGGATTGACAAATTGGCCTCATCTAAACAGACTTCAGATAATTCTTAAAGTTCTCAGCGGTTCAAATCTTGTCCGCCAATTGTCGGGCATATGACTGAGCACCTTCCTTGATTATCCTGGGGTCAATTTTCTTTGCCCCAGCTCTGGTCATGGCATTTAAATCCAAAATTGACCACTTGATACAGCTGATTCTGCTCTTCATCTATGAACATATCGCAGATATCAATTTCTTCAATCATAATGTTGAGAGGAACAGGCTTCTCCGCAGCTCTAGACTATTCCCCGTCTAAGCTGTGGGCCCTATTACCAATTCCTTGGTGGCTGCTGAATCTTTGGCTTGGGCCACGTTGATCTGATCCTTTAGCTTCTTACAGTGCACAAAAAAAATGTCCTTTACCGCCACATTAGTAACAGACCTTTTCCTTCTTGGTCAATCATCTGAATTCTTTGGGCTTATTCTCCAGCATGGTTCGATTGTTCATCTCTTTAGATCCTTGGTTTCCCTTTATGGGTTTTGGATTGTGTACCAGATTAAATTTGAAGATCCTATTTGGGGCATCAAATGTCGCTCCCAAAATCTTTAAATTATCTACCATTTGCGAGGTAGTTATTTCCATTGCAAACACAGAAGACATCATGTAATGAAAATTTTGATAGTGCCAAAGGGCCGCTTGCAAGGCGGTTCTGGCATAAAGGTCATTCAATACTTTCGCTCCAACCAGGATCTGTGACTCCTGGTAAAACTGATCCAAAAGCTAGCTAGGGACTTGTCTTTATGGAACTGGATTCCCATAAATTCCTGTTTATGCTTTGACATGTGCGTTTGACTCCCAAACACTTTCATGACAGCCACCTTTGCCTCATCACATGACCAGCTATCCCACTCCAGGTTAGGTAACACTAAGTCTGACAGTTGGTGTTTAGGAATTCATGACCATCAACGCCTTTTGATAATCCCCATAGTCATTTATGGTCATGTAGAACAGTCAGAAAAACGCTGTGGAATTATACCAATGAAACGTTGGCAATTTTGGCGTTGCTTTAAATTCCCCCAAGTTGTTCAAGGCCGATTCTCCCTGTTTGGCCACTTGGCTAACTTGAGGAGTGACCTCAGGAGTCATCTCCAAAATGGCAGCAAAAGTGGATGGCATGTTCCTTGGGTGTATTTGACTTCCCAAGTATTGTGCGAGGACTTCTTTCTTTGGCATCGCTTGCCATATAGGGCTCACAGGCACATTTGTAAGCTTTAAGTTCCTCCACCTGTTTGATTAATCTCTCTATATCTGCACCAAAATTTCTCTAATGAACGCAATTTGCTTCTCACTCCGTTTTCAGGTATAAGACCTCTTGAACAAGGTCCCCTTCTTTCTTCTTCAACGATGTTACTTTCCCAAGTATCTTGTATCCAAAGCTTGCTACATTATCTATTCCTCCCTCCACCTTGGCAACTCATTCTTACAATGCTGTGAAATCCTGATGGTCCAATGAAAATAAAGAATTCTAATCTACAGTGGTTAACTTGGCCCACAGTTTGCATAGCTCATCTTTTTATGACATTCTTATAAATTCTGCGCTTAAACTACCCCTGTAGTGAGAATAAACCTGTAAAAATTTACTGATGGGTTATTATCAGTTTACAACTCTAGTAACCTTTTTACTGCACAGGCTCAGTTTCCTCGTGCACTTCATCATGCTATATAGTAGATTATTAGATAATAGTATGACAACTATTATCTGTAGTTGAGTATAAATTCTTATACTTCAGCCCAATGCTTGGCCAGTATTCCCAATTAGTACTTGTGATGTTGTACTCGTAGGGATTCGTTCCCTTGTTCTATACAACCTGATCTTCGCTGAGATACCCTGGTGACAGTCACTTCAGTCCAACACACAGTTGGCAGCTATCCCCATTTTTGAATCCTTCTTCCTAGATCCCCGCTCAGATCTTTACTCCTTTCTCTAAGAGTCTTCCAGTTATTGCACACAGAAAAAATATCCTTGAGACAGAACAGCACAATGGAAGCTGATGAAAGTTTACACTTTAAGCTATATCACGAATACTAACTTAGAGCTATATAACTCTGTTCTCCTTTATTATCTGTTTTTTATTATAGTGAATCCAAGGGAATTTATAGTGGAGATTGGTCATCTAACCCTCAGTTGACACCTCTTTGATTAAACGGCTATTGTTGCCGTTAAACACCCATCCTCGTCTTGGCAGCGATGGTCTTCCCCATTCTGGCTAGGATTTCATCATTGGACATCCTTGAGACCTAAATGGAAAGAATCAGAAAACGTGCCCCTAATGTTTTCCTCTTGATCCAAGTGAACCAACCATATCTGGATAGTGACCTACTTAGGTAATTTGTACTTATTACCCATTAAGGCAGGTCATGCACCAACCGTTTGATTCACTAGTTGCAGGTGGCATCACTCGCCTCACAACTTTCTATTTATTACCAATCAGTCAGTGATGAAACCTATCCGATCCCAATTTTTATACCTGATAGTTAATCACTATTAGATGCCCTTTTTGTCAGCAACTCCGCCCAATGTGATCTTAAGTATTTGTCCAGATTGATCCCTGAAAGATACGACCAGGAAATATCCCAAAATCCCCCAAGCATAGATACTATGAAACTCAGACCAACTGATTTCCAATTCACCTCCTCTTAGGGATTTTTCCCCTAGCGATTTCTGGTAATCTAGCAGGCTGTTAATATGGGAAAAAACTCCAAAAGATGGCTATTGGTGTTAGTTTTAGATGGGAAAGATACTTACGTTGTCTTTATTACCTAAATTCTAACAATTTAATTCAGGGGATGTCTGCACCACTTATGATAAAAAATTCTAATAAAAAACTAAAATGTTGTTTTTTATATGTTTTATTAGAAGCGGCGATGGGGTAAAAAGAGAACCCTCTTATGTAGCTATACTTAGTATTTAAAACTTCATGGCTCAAAACTGGATTGCTTTTTAAAGTTAAAATTAAGAAATAACGAAATTTGAATTATTGGAGCTTGTGAGACTCACTTTGCCTTAATGGGACAGCTTAAGGAAGGCAATAGGAAAGATCTGTGTGTTAATGTTTTGATATATTTTACCCAATCAGCGGGCGGGAAAATTTTTGCACCTGTATTACCCCTTTGACCCTAGAAAGGGTCTGGTCTCCGTGGTGTAGGTTGGACTACATTAGAAGTGGCCTGGGGAGGAGCCTCTGATGGACTTCCCTGTTTTCGTCACATATTTGGTGGAAATTTGACTACTAAAACTAATGGTATGTGGCTGAATATTGTTAATAAATTTATTGCCCTAATTCAAATGAGTCCACTAAGAATTGTCCAGGGTCTTTTGGCCTATTTCGTCTTTATTTTTGTCCATATTACAAACTGATACACTCTTATCAAATAATTAAACCTGTAATTGTCCGACATTACCACCTTAATGAGTGTTAGGGGAAGAGTAAAGATGTAAGAATTGGCTATGGACACAGTTTACAGTAACTCTGGTATCCAGGGGCTTAATAGAGTACTCATCCCCTAGCTTATAAGTAACTACAAGGTCCTTCCCAAATATTACTGAGCTTCTCATTTCATGGAGTGATTCAGTTTGATGATACAGTACCAAGTTGGATACTTGGAAGGAAGGAAGAAGGGCCTGGAGCTATTTGAAGACTGGCCTTCTTTGTTGAATATTCTTCTAAATTAGTCAAGACCTCTGATTGTAATCGGATGATGTGTTAAGCCAACTTTTTCAGGCTTGCTAAGGGTCAGTCCTGTCAGAGAAATTATGCTTGTTAATAATGCTGGTATCCTAGTTTCTTGCCTATATAACTCACGGAAAGATGACATCTTAAAGAATGCAATGAAAAATAATATGGTAAGCCATGAGGGCACTGGATAGGTAAATATCACAATGGAAAGGGTCTTAAGTGGCCATTTTGTGGAGTATTGAGACCAGGATCTGTTAAATCTTTCAAAATCACCAGTTGTGGATAGGTTTTAGAGACAAAGAAGAGTTGTTGAGCTCTCATGGAGGTACAAAAGCTTCACCACTTGTAAGGTAAGATTTCTCTCATTGTCACATAGGAGGACCTGGGGCACCCACTATGGGTGAAGATGTACTGGTTTAAGAAGGCGGCTGTGGCTTTAGCAGTCTGATTGAGGAGAGCAACTGCTTCAACACATTTGATATTATGATCACTTTTGACAAAGACATAGCGATTGCCACCTGTAATCTGAGGGAGAGGACCTATTACGTCCAAACTTATGGTTTGGAAGTGTTGTTGGGGCATTGTAAGTTGATACTCATATCGAGTTATTAAGCTGGATTGTTTTTTTACAGGTCATGCATGCATCCAAGACTTTAGTTATGTTTTTCAAGATGCCTTCCCAGTAGTAACGCTCTTTCACCCAATCATAGGTGTTTTGTACTCCGCCATTCCCCATGATAGTGTGAGACTCCAAGATAACAGGTACTTGTTCTGACGGCCAGAGATAGGGCAACCAATTTACTCCTACTTTCTTATAAAACTTCCCGTTCTCCACCTTTGTGTTGAGGGAGTGCCCTGCAGGCATTTTCTGTACTGACTAATCTTCATCAGCCCACGCGTCAAGATTCATTATAAGGTCATGCAATTCTCTCAGCTTTGCTATCATCAAGGTGAAGGACATGTAGCCAAATCAACCCATCAACATTTATATGACATGTCCCACCTCGATGATAAATGATCCTACCTTAATGTTGGAGCTTATGAGCCCAGCTTGCCAATCTCCCAGTGTGATATTTCATATTTTGTAACCACTTTAAAGAGGCGTGGTCAGTAATTACTTTAAAAGAGGTATCATATAAGAAAGGGCGGTAGTATATGACAGCAAGCAGGACATCCAGGCACTCTTTCTTAGTTACGCTGTGATTGCGCTCAGCTTTAGAAAGCATATTACTAAATTAAGAAGAGAGATTATTGACTCCATGCTCATTCATTGAGCTAAGATGGCCCCAACAGCGTAGTTAGAGGTATTCGTGTACAATATGAATGCTTGTCATAGTCAGGGTGGCGGAGTAGTGGCCTTTTTTAAAATAGTTCCTTCATGTCTCAAACGCAGCCTTTTGTTCAGCACCCCAATGAAAGGGGGTGTCCTTAGCCAGGAGGCGGACTTGGGGGCTCGCTGAGCTGGGCAAATTTTGGGATAAATTGATGGCAGTACCCTATCATGCCAAAGAATCCTTGTATGTCACGAAGGGTTTTGGGCGCTGGCATCTTGGATATTGCTTCAACCTTATCTTGTAGAGGTTGTATCCCATTTTGAGAGATAGCATGCCTGAGAAAATCCAGATTCTTCTGGAAGAAAGTACACTTGGAGGGTTTTAGTTTGATGTTAGATGCCCGCAAGTTGAAACACCACCTTTAGGTGTGTGATATGCTCGTTCAACGTTTTAGAGAGGTATGTGATGTCATCGAGGTAACTAATAACTCAGATCAGATTAAGGTCTTGGTAGATGTGATCCATCGCCCGCTGTAAAGTAGCTGGCTCATTACACAACCCCTGAGGTAGACGAGTGGGTTAAAACCCTCACTGCAGATAAGGGCGCATTTTCTCCTGGTTCTGTGTAATAAGGTCAAACTGTCAATATTTGCTAGCCAAGTCCATGGCGGAGAAGAATTTAGACCCAGATAGTTGGGCCAAAGCGTCATCAATGCAGAAACTATGGTAGCTATCCTTCTTGGTGAGGTTATTCAGCTTAAGGTAGTGCATCACTATAAAAAAACTCTAATTTTCTTTTTATCAATATAAGCGGGGATGACCAAAGGCTATGGGAATGCACCAACTACCCGGGTTCCAGCAGCTGTTTGGGCTCCGCCGCATCTTTAGCTCATCGACTTCTGATTTGTGGTAGGGTTTAGCAGATAGGCTGTGCATCAACAATGTCAATGGTATAAGTCTAACCCTTCATATATCCATAGTCATTGTCAGATTTAGAGAAAATTTGCTGTAGGCCTCAAGTAATGTGTGGAATTTAACATATCATCTAGGGTTAGTTCATCAGAGATATAAGCGGAAGGTAGGGTACATTTTTGACTGGTTGGCGGGAAAACCCATATCCGCCATAGATCCAATACAGTGAACTTGCTTTATTTCCTCAATGTGAATCAACATTCCTCTTCGAGATCCTGATGCTTTTTTACAACCATATTATTCTTGGTGAGATTTCCTAATAGAAGTTTGATATGTTATTGATTGGCTGGGTCTAACACACCTAGAAAAACTCTGGGCTCCAAAGGACTAAATTCATCAATGCTAAATATGTGCAGTAGGCATGCGTGCGGGATTTGCACAGTAATCTTTGGTTCAGCTACTTTTTGTCCACAATCCTTGATAACCACCTCTTAAAAAGCATAGAAATGGATACCCTCAAGGGCGTCTACAAGATTAAAAACACAGTTTATAATGTCGTATTTCTGTGATTTAGTGTAGGGATAAAGCGGAAGCAGGGTACTCAACTGTGAAAACATAATCATCTTTATTAAGCTCTTCATTTGTCAAAATCAGGGGAACCTCGTAGTTAAGCAGGGATAGATAACCCTGCTTCATGTTAATAATCCTTTAATACTAGTGCATGAAATGTTTACCAATGATTAGAGCATAGGTACTGTTAAGGCCAACGCTGGAGCTGACAATAAGAGCTTCCCTAAACGGGTGGGAAGCGAAGAGTGCGCTCTGATGGCGTAGGTGTTGTTTAGTCCTGCAGTCCTAAATTCTTGAGTGCAGTTGAGTTAGGGGCCAGTTTAATCTTTTTAATAAGATTTGATGAAACAACTTTTATTGGGGAACCAGTGTAAGGATAGTTAAATAACACTCCATTAACGAAAACCTCCACTTTGGTTAGGGTTCCACCCAAGTTGGAAAAAGAGAGAGGACCTTCTTTAAATGGAGAGTAGGGCAAGTCGTTTACACTTTTCATGATATATCTCCTGGGTAAAATGCAGGGTTAAACAAACTGGCTTGATTAAAGCAAGGTGGCAATAGCTGGTCAACGTCACTGGCAGCGTAATTAATCTCAAGACCACTCAACGCTTGTTGGAGATAGGCTTATTTGGTATCCTAGTCCAATCCACACTCTCTGGGTTCAATTAATCAGGTACCTCCACTCCATATGGGCTCCTACAACATAATAACCAACATCTTAAACCCCCTTCAGATTCTTCATCAGAGGGGTTATCAATGCACATCAGGGAGTCCATTGGCCGTGAGGTAAGGTTAGAACTTCTTTGTTTTCTGGAGAGACCTTAGGGCCGCTTATTTACCCTATTAGCTTTTGGGGTAGGCGTTGGAGTTAAACAGCTCAATTTTCACCTTCAAAGCAGGGGGTTTGTGCTACATCACGGAGACAGATTCCAGACTAAAGTTAGCTGGATAAGAGATCCAGGGGGATAGCATTGCAGAGGTGGATGATAGTTTTGCCAGATTTGGGTTGATAAGTGGCTGTGTGCTTTTGTAAAACAGGCAGTTTATCTTTTGTGATCTGGTCATTCACCCCATTGTTAGTGGGGGCGATTATCACCTGAGAAAGGGTTTAGGCTTATGAGCTGGCTTTGAAACAACTTAGGAAGGCCGCTCTAAAAAAAGATGGGCATGGAAGGGAGCGTGGCCCCATTGAAGAGATGTATTCTGATTTACTTGCTTGAGAACCTCAATTTTTCTGTGCAGAGGAAGATTAGGTTTGAGATGCATCACATGTGCTGGGCTCAGATTAGTAATTAGCGAAGGGTCCCATGGATTCATCATAGCCTCCTTCAGTGGGGCTACATTTGAATAATTCTCAATGGTCAACAACTGGGTAGCTGGCCCAACAGCTGAAGTAGCTTCAGTGTTATACATATCTGCAACCTCCATCAGAGCGTCCTTGATATCTCAAATAGCACAGAGGTAGCGCTTTACAGAAGTAAGATGCCAAGTTTTAGAAGGGTGAGACGTCAGCCTGCTCAGAATGGCATCAATGGCATCTTCAAGAGGTAGCATCTTGTCAAGCAGCAGAGGTTGAGCATCCCTATATAACCGCTTCACATAAGAGGTAATCGATTATACCTTTTGCAAATTAAGTCACATAAGATCTCAATTTGTCTTAATAAACTCTCTTTGAGCCAAGTTCGTCATTAAGCACTTATTTAACCTCAAACCAGGTGCTGAGGTCAATCATGGTGAGAACCATTTTCTTAAGCTATTTGACTCAAGCAAGGAAGAATGTACTGGGATTTTTGTTGGTCAGTTGCTCCTTCTATAAAAGACTCATAAACGAAGAGGAAAAAGGTAATATTGCTCTCACCTGGGTTATGTTAACTCTCAAAGAGAGTTTTGGAATAGATTACTGCTAAGACCTTTTGAGGCGAGACAAAGCATATGATAGCTGGTTTTCCAAAGTGGCTAGCCTAGGGTTACTTTCAGCGGGGAAGTTGTGAGGGTTATAAGACCTACCAACCCTTATTGTGTAAAAGTTTTATGGTGTACAGGTACCCCTGTAGTGAGCACTACAAGTTGTCTTTTAGGCAGGAAAGATGCTCGCTGTTTCCTTCATTAACTAAATTCCAACAAGTTAATTCAGGGTCTCCTGCAACACTTATAATAAAAATAACTAACCACTAATAAAAACTAAAAAGTTGGTTTCTATATGTTTTATTAAAAGCGGCGGTGGGGTAAAAAAAACCATCTTAATTAGTCAATACTTGTTATTTAAAATGTCAAGGCCCAAATTTTGATTTCTTAGTAAAGTTCAAATTAGGGAATATTAACATTCACCATTTTGGATCTAGGGAGACTCAATTTACTATTATATGAAAGCTGAAGGAGGGCAGGTAGGATAGATCTGTATGGTAAGGGTTTGAAATATTTTGCCCAATCAGCGGGCGGAAAGTTTTTGCACTTGTTGTAGCCCTTTGACCCTATATAAGGGGTGGTCTCCGCGGTGTGGGTTGTACTACATTAGAAATGGCCTTGGAATGAGCTCCAATAGACTCCCCTAATTTCGCTGCATAGTTGGCGCAATTTGACTACCAAAATCATAGTATTTGGCCAAATATTATTACTAAATTTATTGGCCTAATTCCAATGGTTCCATCGAGAATTGGCCAGGGTCACTTGGCCTATTTTGTCTTTATTTTTGTCCATATTTCGAACTGATACACTCTTATCACGTAATTGGACTTATAACTGTCTGACAATTTTGAGCATACATATGTTCCAGCCAGCAAAGTGAGGCGTGATCATTCATCGCTATGAAGTCCACCCATAAGGTAAAGGATGGAAATTTTTTTAGGCAATGATTATCTCTAAATAATCACATTTGGTAGCGCTATAGTTTTTTAAGCTTAAACTGTGTCTTGCTAAAGTAAACAATAACATGGTCTATTTATTGTTGTCATGTTGCGCTAGGATGGAGCAAACGTAAACATCACAAGCATCAGTAAAGAGCAAATAAGGTTTATTTAACTTGGGGTGCATTAGCACAGTAGCTTTAATTAGTACCAGTCTTAGCCATCAAAGGACTGTTGTTCAATAACTTACAGGGGGAAGTCACACTCTTATTTAATAGATAGACCAAAGGTTTTGAAAGCTTTGCAAAATGAGAATAAATTGGTGGTGGTACCCATCATTCCTAAGTTTCAGTAATTTAACCAGATGGATTCCTCCAATGATTAAGAAAGATTTGGGATGAAATAGGCCAATCCCAGAGGAATGGCTTATTGATTTTATTTTGTATGAATCAATGATTGCATGGTGAGTTCTCACCAAATTGGGTTAAACTGAATCCATATTCCGCCGAGCTGGGATGTTAAGATTGAGTGGGCCAATAAAAGGCCTCAAATTGGTTTCAGATCACCAGCGACTAGTAGCCAAGGATGATCCATTTGTATCAATTAAATAATGTCAGCGGAACCTGGTGCTTTCAAGTTTAAGGCAGTTAAGGATGTTTCTGGCGCCTCATATATATAATTAATTATTGCCCAAGAAAGTTGATTTCACAAATAATTGACTACAATGATTCAAACCATGTCATCGTCAAGAAGCCAGGTATTCCAAGTACCAAACAATTAAAGCTGTTTCAGAACTTTCTAAGTTGAACCATATTGATATTAGTTAAATTATAATTTATATGTCTCACCAGAAACTAAATAATGAGTATGAGAAAACTATTATTTGGCTATTGGGAAGGATGATGTTAGAGGGTTGACGCCAGTAAGAAAGTAAGTGCAGAGAAAGAAAGAGAGATGGTTCTCTGGAAGGTCCAGCGATGAGCTGATAGGTCAGCAATGGGCGCAGTAGCTTTTTGGTACATAAAAACACATGACGCTTCCCTTTCAGTAAAGATTTACCTTTGTTCATTCTTTATTTTTATATAAGTTTATGTTTATTCTTGTTGGCTGGGTTTTAGGCTGGGGGTCCTCCAAATGGCTTGGGTAAAATTCAAAGGGGTCAGCTAGAACTACTGGCCCTGACGAAAAATAAATGACAAGGGTCAACCATTCTTCATACTGGCTGGCCTTCTGACCAGCAGATCCTACTGTCGTTGAAAAAGAAGTTTTTGACACCAAGAAAACCTGAATGTCCTACAAACTGTTTGATGGGGACATCTTATGCAAAGATGTGACTTTATCAGTAACAATTTGTGGATTGTACATGAACTTCTTAAGGTTGGGATTTAGGAGATACACTATAACGATGGGTGCAATCCCAAATTTCTTAACTCAACTTCATTGCTGAATTGATGATTTTAGGATCTGATTTAATAGCTAATTATATTCGTAGCAGATTTTAATTAACATAGGTTCCCTCAATCTTCCAGTAGATGAAGGTTGTGACGCTGACATGTCAAGCCTTGGCCATGCTTAATTTATTACTGTTTTTTAGCACTTGCAGGTATACTGTTTTTTAAGTGAAGATGAATTTCCCTTCCCTTCACTTGGAAATTCTATTTACTTTGGTCTCCTTCCAAATTAAGTCCCATTTTTTACATTTAGCATCTATATAAATTTATTAATTTAAGATTATTAATTGGGAACCTTGGTTGCAATAAACTAGGGTTTATAGGGAGCATTAAACATCCAAGTGCCATGGAGGCGCTGCACAACATGAAAAGAGTTGAGACGTGGTTGCAGTGATCTGTACAGCCAAGTAAAGCTAATGGGTGACAGAGGAGGCGAGAACAGGTTCTTCTGTACCTCAACCAGGTGGGTGGCAAATGTTGGATTTTAAAATTTTTCTGGCTCAATGGTGCTATTGCGGGCTAAACTTTAACAAATGAGGTTTGTATCTATGGAATCTAATAAAAAAATAAGCTTAAAATCAAGAAAGTTAAAGGTTTTATAAGTCTATTAGGTCACACAGGAGATTAGAAAACAAACCATATAAATAAGTTGATGGTAATAATTAAACATCAAGGCTTGAAAATTTAGATGGCTTAGTAATATCCAAATTTAGGAATATTAGGATTTGACCTAATGGATTGGTTGAGACTCACCTCACTTCAATAAAGAAGAGAAGAGGAAGTAACAACTAGGAAATTTTACCCTTATTTAAGGTACTTTATACAAAGTTCAATCATAATATAGGAAAATATTTTCGCCTGAGTGGACCCTTCTAACCCTATAATTGGGGCCGGTCTTTTGTGGTGTAGCTTGATGAGGAGTTGTTATATGACAGGGAGGGGCCTCTGAATGGCTCCCCTGTTTTCATCAAAAATTTGGAATATCCCTGATACCCAAAAATGAGCTTTTTAGCCAAATTTTATTGTTATTAAAAGTATTGCCCCAATTCAGAGGGTACCACCAAGAATTGGCCAGGGTCTTTTAACTGATTTCATTTTAGTTAAAACCAGAATCACTCTTAATACAACATCAGACTTGTAATTGTCTGAAACCAAATTTTGTTTATCATCATTGTCTGAAAATTAACCAGATGGATTCCTCCTGATAGTATTAAGAATAGGGGGTCAGTTAATTGGACGTTATTGCTGGCTAATCGCCTAGTTCAATACTATCATAAGTAAGAAGGTTACTGATTGGTGCTACCCATTTGGGTGAATTGAGCCCTTTTGAGATATTGGGGAGTAATCTTTAATGTTTATATTGTTTTTAGGTTGACACCAGCAATTATATCTGAGTATTGGATTTTAGGGTTTCATTAAATCGCTAGTGCGTTTTAGGTCTAAACTCCAATAAATAGAGGCTTGAAACCACTAATAATAATAAAGATAATTAAACATTAAAAACTAGAAAGTTGTGATTTTAATATTTTATTAGTTGCCATAGGGGTAAGAAACGAACCCCTTTAATAAATTGATACTTAGTATTTAAAATGCCGAGGCTCAAAGTTCAGATTGCATTTTAGGTTCCACTTTAGTTAACATGGGCGTTGGACCTATCATATCGTTTGAAAATTGCCATAAGTTATGAATCATCCTATGGAGGGCATTGAAAGGCAGTTTATATCTGTGAGGTAGGTTTTGATATTTTTACCCAATTATTTTATGGGAAAATATTTGCACATTGCAAGGATCCCTCCAACCTTATAAAAAGGGCATGTCACCGCAGTGTGAGTTGATCTAGTTTTGTTGTAAGGCGGGGAGGGACCTCAGAATGGCTTCCTTGATACTGCCAAATGTTCGGCGCAATCTGACTGCACAAAATAGTATTATTTGCCTGAGTTTTATTAATAGAAGTGTTACACAAATTCACAGGGTTCCACCAAGAATCAACCAAGGTCTTTTGGTTGATTTTTCATCATTCACCTCTAAACTGCTCTTTTTGATACATCAGACTTATAATTGTCCAGCACTGAGGATGTTGACTAATAAAAATTAATCTTTTGAGTTTGGAAGAATTTTGGTCAATGCCAACTGCCAATCCTGGGTCATTGTGGGATCTTCTGGTGGAAAGCTATTGTATAGATTACAACTATCTAACAATGATTTTTTTGCCCTAAATCTGAGTACCAGCAACTTATGCCAAGGATGCTTAAATATGTTTATAATAGAAGTTTATTTATTACAGACTGACAAATCATACTGAGGATTGTTTGACATGATATTCAGTGTTCAGGACAAGTAAATTGGAAGGGAACTGGTATTATGGATGATTGAAATTAGGCGGAGTTCCGATTTGGATGGCTGAGGGATTTAATATGTGCAATAGCCTAGATTATAATTAGTCAACATTCTCTGAAAATAAGGATCTCTCAATCTCCCACCTTTGTTTATATGAAGTATCAAGAGCCACTAAAATGAGTATGGGTGAAATTGGAGGTCCTGAGGCAAAATTTGGGGTGATGCGCCTGGAGTGGCAAACTCTGCCAGCTCCCATACCTTAGCCCTACAAAGAACTCCCAACAAGAACCTGACAAACTGGCCACCAACGACGATGGGCTGATGGCTGTCAGCAATGAGGGTGGTACAGCGCTGGAGTGCCATTGCCACACTGGATGAGGATAGACTTTCTGGGGAGCACCCAAGAGGTGCAGGCGCTAAGGCGATGTTGTTGTTATTCAGGGTTGGTGAGTTGAGCTTGACTTGTAGGGGTTGGTACGCCTATGAAGGCGAAACAGTAAAGATCATCCAGTCTCCATACTGGTTGGCGCGGCATACTAGCGGAGCACAACATTGTTGGAAAAGCGAATTTTTAACTATCATATCACCCTGTGAGCAATAATTGAACCCCATATGTGGAGTAATTTGACCGTTACATTGGACATTCAAAAGGAGGTTTGCACGCTGGAACGACCATGACGCTCAGGAGACTAAGGCGACTTTCTTTGGAATAGGCTTGTATATGCCAAGGTGTCAAATTGGGCTCTGGGAGCCTGTTTGTTACTTAATTTCCAAGTTAACTTTTCCTGGTGAGCTGTTCTCAAGATAGTTCATAACAAGACATGTTCAAATGTCCCAAGCATTGCTCTGAGCCCTCTAATTCTCTTTATTGTTGCACTGGCTTTCTGACAAAGTGCATTTGGAGTTTGAAGAGTGAAATTGGACCGCTGGCAGTTAAGGCTCTTTTTTCCGCCAGTGGACCACCAGGGGGATGTCTATGTATTCCAAAAACCCTGGATTCCAGTCAACTGCTTCAAGATTCCCCTGTAACTAATACATCCATTTGAAAAGTTGCAATTGTGATTTCATCACCCAGCATGCCGGATGTGCCAGGGGGTTCTAATTTCCAAGGGGATGATATTACATTTGGTGATTGTACATGGATTTCCTAAGGGGGGACTTAGGAAATCCACTACAACGATGGGTGCAATCCCAAATTTCTTAACTCAACTTAACTGGTGATCGATGATTTTAGGATCAGGCTTAATAAATAACTATATTCATAGCAGATTTTAATGAATATAGTTACCTCAATCTTCCAGTATATGAATGTTGGGAGCAGACATTTGTCAAGCCTTGGACATGCTTAATGTATTATTAATTTGCGTAGCTTTACATGTCCACTGGTTATCAAGCAAGGATGCAGCTCCTCCATCTCTTAATATTTCTACACTAATTTTGGTCTCCTTCTGAATTTAAGCCCATTCACTTATATTAGCGCCCTTATAGATTTATAAATTTAAGCTAAATAATTGGGGACTTTGGTCATGATAAACCAGGTTTAGGAGAGAGCATCTAACATCATGTTGTTCCATTTAAGGCGGCTGAATAACATGACAAGAGTTGAGACAAGGTTGCAGTGATCTTGTGCAACTGAGTGAAGCTTATGGGTGACGGAGAAGGCGAGTTTGGGTTCTGTTATAAATTATCCAGGCGGATCAGCGAATTTTCTGTATCATTATATTGCCCTGTGAGCAATATATGGACCCCTTAACCTGATGGAATTCTACAATTACATTGTATGTTCAAAAGGAGATTTGCATTCTGGTGCAACTCTGACGCTCAGAGAATGAGGTGAATTTCTTCTGGGGCAGGCTTACATATGCTGAAGTGGCAAATAGGGACTTAGGATCCCGTTTCTTACATTATCCAGCAATGTCTGGATACCTTTTTTGTTATTTTGTGGAATAAAAACTTCACCTCTAATAGGAAAAAGGCGCACTTAGAAGGCTTCAAATTTAGATAAGCTGTTCTTAGACATTCAAAGAATTGACAAAGATGATTGAGATAAACGTTAAAAGAGTTGAGAAGACATATATACCGTCTTAAATTAAGACAGCAGACATTTGAAGATCCCCCAGAATGCCATCCATGGCTCACTGAAAGTATAAAGGGTGTTACATAGCCCCTTGACATTTGGGTAGGTTCAAACAGTCCCTATTTTTGATAAAAGTGAACTTAGCTCAGTTCTTTGGGGCTAGAGCTATCTCTTAGTACCCACCGGCTAAGTATATTGGTGAGAGTATGCAATCTTTCGAGCATCTAAAGGGATTTGTCAATCTTAGAAAAGGGTTAGATGTTTTTTAGTTTATTGGTTTAGTTTGGGATATATCATCATAAAATTAACTCGTTAATTCTTTTTCATGAGAAGCAGGAGCGAGGCCATAGGGCTTTGCAAAGGCTTTAACAGGCCGGATTATAGAAGTTTTTAATTCAACTGCTAATTGTACTTCTTCCACATTAAATTTATGATAAGGCTTGGTCTGTATGGGCATAGCACCTCTTGTATTTAGTTGATAGTTTACTCCATTAATTTTCCCAAAGTTGTAGGTCCTAGAAGAAATGATGTCAGAATATTTGGCTAAATGTTTTTCTGAGGCCTTTTGTTATGCTTTGGTAAGGTCTTGGACAATGTTATGTTCAATGATTATTTTAGTAGAGAGGTCTTCTAGCCTGAAATGCAAAAGGGTACCAAATTTAAGTAAGCTATGAACTCATCAACCGGCAACTTTCAAACATAGATAATAGAGTTAAAATCCTATGATGCAAAGATTTGAGGTAAGACTATCTGGAAAAATTGTGATGGTCCCTGAATAATCAAAATCTAAAATGCCTGGACAAGCAATATCTCTTTGATGGGTGGATTATATACTCCATGGACTTCCAGTTTATATCCAGGGAGTACTGTGTACTTAAATATGCGTATACACAATAACTTGCTCCTGAGCTGGTACAACCACCTTATATGGAGCGGATAAAGGCATTTCTTCTCAATATTTTCCGTAAAAGGGTGTTTTTTCATACATGGATACTACATGATACTTTATCTGATATGATGTTCAGTAGTATTAAGCCATATTCAATTCTTGGACTTGATCTTATTGGTGACAGGAGTTTGGTAAAAAAAAGTGGTACCAAGACCTAAATATAGAAAAATTGAACTCAGATAGTCTATCAATCTACTAATAAACGCATAACAATTGGGTGCCTAATAATACATGTTCGCGTTTTATCAAAGACCACAGCGGAGCATTTGTTGGAAGCTTCCTAAATTATATGGTAAGGTAAAATAATTCTGAGTGACCTAGTGCAATGTGGCCCTGCAGCTACATAACAACATTATGTTGAAGGTTAGATGCAAGTTTAACTTGACTGACTAGTTTGGGGGATATAAAATCTTTTTGGATAGACAATGATGAAAATTACCTAGACTTTTATTAAAAACCTAGTACTTCAACTTTGGTAACTAAGTCCCTAAATTTCAGTTTTAAGGTAAGGAAAGGTTGGAATGACACAAGGAACAAGATAAACGATATTGTAGCCTTTATTTTCAATAACATATAAGCGAAATTGCTGGTAGAGGGAACAGAAGATGTGATAGCCTGAGAAGTAGATGATTGAGGCTTAAGGCGGTTGTCAACATGAAGAGAACTCTCCCTTCATGTTGACAGTGCTTTTACCTCTCATCATTGATCTTTTGCAGCATTTTAATTAATCCAGCGTCTTAATCAGTATGACAATGTATATTATTCTTATTGGCCCTATTCTTCTCAAGAGCAAGACTGAAAACATTGGTTAGGATCAAAGCTGTTCTTAAATTCCTTCTAGAGTAGACTGGCATGGATCTCTTTTTATAAAACTAGTCGCGCTCAACCCAATAAGGGGGTCCTACAAGAATATATATTAATGATGTGCTAAACAAAAGGATTATTAGATAATTAGAAAATTACTAGCATGGTGCCGTGGCGTTAGATAAGCATCCATTCTAGCAGGGGAAGAGGGAGAGGAGGGATTTCTGTCTAGCTCCAGCTTCAAATGGTGCGAAATGTGGATAAAATGAGAATGGGAGTGTCAACAATGTGCGGCAGAAAGAGAAAGAGATGGGGGTTCTCTCATTAATGAGACCAGCGCTGTGCACTCCCTTGATGTATTCGCTGAGTTAAAATCAGAAAAGTGATAAGATTGGGCACACAAGTGATGGATTTAATGCGTTTGTGGTTTTGGGGGTAGTTGGAATTGTAATAAAAAATTCTCACTGAATTGACTCACTTGCAGCTAGCTTCATATGCAAGATCTTCAATATTTAATGGCATCTTTTGGGAAATCTACAGGGAAGCTAGGTATAGGAAATACCTAACAAAGTTGCCCAATCTTTGCATGAAGGCTTGGCAGAGGATGGAGTTGATGGGGTCAGCAGCTGCATTGACAGTCATTTGATAAATACATTTATAAAGTGGGAATCCGCCGCAAGGATGCAAACAATGGCGGGAAGTTAAATTGTGGATTAGTGAAAAAATTTTCCCAGTCAAAGTCTCGATTAATTCCATATGGGCAGTCTGCATCATCAATTATCTGAGAGACTCTAAAAGATTTGACATGACCAGCGCTAAACCAAATATAGAAATTGGTGAGTGTGGCAGCTGCTGATTTTCCGCGCATAGTGGACCATGGCAAATCAGTCAGCACCTGAGAAGCCTTCTGCTTAGGGATGGTTCTGGCAGTCAAAACTTGAGTAGGAATAGCGGCGAGAGCAGCAACTCCAGTGGTCAAGGGTGGGGGAGGGAGTACCAATCCCTAAGTAAAATTTGGTGAAATGAGAAGTTGGGCTTACTCCAGAGGGAGGAGAGGTGGAAGAGCTCTAGAGGAAATTTCTGGGCACTTTCACTACAATGGTCAAGAGCAAAGCACGAGGGGCAAATTTCATGGCCATTTTTGATGCATGCACAGAAGGGATGATCTTAAGCGGATCTGATCACATCATGGGGGTTTCATGAGGTGAAGTTGGGACAGAAATGCTTGATCATTAGAATTCGCAAGGCCTAGAGATAGATGATCTGCGCCATTTAGAACCACAAATTGCAGCATGAGATCAGCGTCATAGGAAACTAATCCCACCATGAGCTCATGGTGGAGGCGTTCAGGGGAGAGATGGGGAGGCAAACCGGCAAAATGGACTACAAGTGTGGCCACATCTGACAATCTAGTTCTGATAGTTAGTATTGGTGTATTTTATAAATTAATGGCATCTGTGCTGCCACCATGGCATAGGCTTCACAAGAGAAGCCAAGATCAAAGAACTTCTTAAAGGGGAGGAAATCAATAAATATAGTGGGTTTGAACATTGCTATGACCATCTTGATTATGGCCACGCTTGCTTAAGAGAAGAGATTACCATAATTGATCCAATGGCTGAAGTGCAGGTTGCTCTGAGGAAGAATCAGGGGCTTCTGAGCACTTCCTGGGAGTGTGTGAGGTAGTGAGATAAGTCCCAAGGTGGGATGTAGTGGCCTGAATTATTTTTTGGCTATCTGGGCCAGACCAAGGCGTTTTTTCAGCAGATGATAAACGCCAGGATGCGGCGCCCCACCTCCCCAAGTGGGGGCAGCATGCGTTGATCTAGTTGACATAGGCTGGGTTTGGTGCAGTCTTAAGGTGGTCAAAAGAAAAACTTTTTGAATTTTTAATCTGATCAAGTTAATGATTAAAGTGAAATGGAGATTTCTGGTGGGACTCTCAATTAAAGCTTCCTTGTTTTCAGCATTCTTGTAATGTTTCTCTTGATTGAAATGATATTTAACTGTTAGTCTTTGTAAAAAACTGGGAGCTATGTACTCAATTACCCTCAGTAATTAGCACCAGATGTTACTTTAAGCTATGTGGCTCGTTTTAGCTCTCCCTTCTACTGCACAAGTTTTATTATGTGCAATCAATAGTTGTTGATATATAATATGCAATATAAGTGTATGGTTGATACTAATATGAAGACTAGCATCCAGCTGAGAAATTTCACGCAAATATTTCTCCTAGCTCAGGTTTCTCCTTGGAACAGGTGCTGAAACCTTCATTCAATCCACTATGAATTTACTAATAAATTCTCCAGATAACAAGGGAATTACTATCATTTTGACTCCTCCTCTAGAGTTGGCAACATCTGGATTACAATAGATCTTAACCTAATGAAAGTAGGTTCAGCGGTTCTTTAGTGATCTTCTATACTTAATAATTAACAACTAATTCTTGCTCAGAGGTTCTCTCTTAGTAATTATCTAGCAATTTATTTTTAAGTGGCTTTGCTGAAATCCTGACACTCTTTTTCTTGCAGGTGCTTAGGCACAGGATTTCAACAATATAATAGATTTAGGGGTGTTGAAACTCATGGCGGCTGTTTAAGATTTTGGGGCTAAAAAAGTAAACATAATAGATTAATTTTAGAAATTTTTAGGAAATGGTATAACAATGATACTTTATTAAATAATGCCTCCTGTATTTAGGGTACTTAGAGCTAAAAACAAGATGAGTGAGAGGATTTTTAATATGAAGAAAGATAAATTTGATTTGGCTCTATGAGTATTTGTATTATCAGAACTTTTGAACATCTTTTCACCTCGATAAGGATTCATTTTAGGTGTCAGGTCAACAGCAGTGATGATGAATCTTTGAGGTAACAAACTAATTAGGATATACAATCAGGAATCCAAAAGATAATTGACTCTCAGCCATTTGTCAGATTTTGTAAATTTAGATTGGCGGGTAAAATATCTTCATCCTCTGGAACAACTTTCAGATCTATAAAAGAGGATTGCTTTCTCCTATGAGGTAGCACTAAATTTAAGTTAGTGAGCAGAAAAGCTTCCAAGTCAATTCTTCTATTCCTTCGGAGGTTTGATGTAAACTTATTACACTGTCTGAAATATTCTGGTGAGAGTTAGATGGAGAATTACTAATTTTTGGAGATAATTGACACTGAAACATTCATTTTAACTTTCCATACATCTAATTTTCCGACTATACCCCATTCAAGAATGTTGGGGGAAGAATAGGGGTGTAGAAAGCAATATGTAATCGGTTTATAGTAATTACAGAAAACAGACTTGATAGATCTTTTAATACCTCTCATATAGGTTATGATGAAAGATCCTTCCCAGATGGACTTGGTTTTTCCACTTCTGTCAGTAATTCAATTGTGGTAGTAAAACCAGTTCTATATTTGTGAAAAGGTCAAGATGGCCTTATCTCATTAAGTACTCAGCTCTCTTTATTTATGGTTTTGACTAAAATCTCAGGCATCACATTGTAGCTGAATGATGCGTTGAGCCATCCCTCCTTAAGCTTTGTCAGGATCGTAAGTTTGAGAATAAAAACATCTTTAGCTAAGAGGGCGTATAAACTAAGTTCTTGACCAAACAGACCGTGATAAGGAGATATTTTAAGGATCTGTTAATCTCTTATTTAAATTGCTATAAGGTACTTGGAAAAGATTATTCCTAGTTAAGAGGACATGAAAGCCATTCTTATTATATAGATACCAAGGTTCCATTTACTCTTTCTCAGGTACCATTTGTAGGAGGGTTATATGGGGCCAAAAATAGTTGTTGTGCTCCCTTGGAGGTAGCCAGGATCTTGACTACTCTGGAGGTGAATTTCTTATCATTATCACTTACCAGAACTGGGAATCAACCACGGAGAGTAAAAATATACTGATGATGAAAGTTGCGGTAGCTTTGGCAGTCTGGTATGGGAGAGCCATAGCTTTAAACCATTTTTAAAGTGACCATTCTTGTAGTATATATCGATTTCAAATGGCAGTCTGGGGTAGGGGACCTATCACATCTAGGCTTATCATGTGGATGGTTGTTGAGGGGCAGTAAATAATATTGATATTTTAATTTAAAACTTGATTGCCTTTTCAGATTAAGCAGGCATCCAGGACTTCAATAGTGGTTTTTAATATCTCCAATAATAATAATCTTTAATCTACTCATAAGTTTTTCATACTCTGCCCTACCCAAGGTTAGAATGAGCCTCCAATATAACAGGTCCTCATTAATGTCATGAAATTTATAATTGGACTAAAAGCTTAAATTAATTAATGATGGATAATTGGTTATACATCAAGATTGAATATAGCACATTTAACATTTACCCTAATTTGATTTTGTGTTAGCGCAAACTTATTTGACCTCAGTAAAATTATGAGATTTGGCCAGAAATCTCAATGATGAGACGAGAATGATGGAACTTTTGATAAGCTAAGTACTGTCTAGATTGGCCAAAGAGCGGCTAAAGACAAAAAATAGGTAAAATGAAGAAGGAAGGGGGATTCTTAGGTTGATAACCCGTAGTGAATTCTATGTGCAAATGATTAAGTAAGAAGATATTAGTCAGCTCTTCCATTTTAAAATATAGCTAGTTTCACTGAATCTTTAGCTTCGGTATAAAGTTCATTACATTTGTTTAGGATATTACAATATTAATCTCACCTTTCCGTTACATCAGTGGGAAATATTCTTATGCAACCTCTGGATGGAATATAACCTTTTCTGCTGATTTTACAACTGTGGTGCTCACTAATGGGGACACTGATCTAACCAAAACGCCAAGTTATCTGAACTATGGCACATCCTGTTAACATTGTGGTAAACCATCCTAGCCTCCTGAGTTGGCGCTGTACGCCGACATCAGGCTAGTTTTAAATACAATATGGCGTATCCAAGTTGAGCTTTTTCATGAGCAAAGAGTGGCTATGGATAGATTTAATGAAGTGTTCAGTCAGCTACAAGTTCTTAAGCGGCAGAGTAGACAATTACTAATCTACCTCAATGACACAGTTGAGCAGCTCCATGATGTGGAGTGGCAAATAAGGTCTAACATATACTCTCAAAATCCCTGTGGAAAAACGGATAAGCAACCAGAGGATGATTACTCCTTGCCAAAAAGAGTCTAAAGTTTTTGCAGCGTTGCCGGTTAAGAGGGCCAGGATGCATCCAACCTGGCGGGCAAGCCAAGCTCCACTATTCCTACTGTGCCCTCCCCTTACCAAGAAGCTTATTATGGCCTGAGATGTGCCCGGGTTTCTCCAGAGTTTGTAGCTTTGAGCAGATAAGGTCATATGCATTGAAAAGTTGCCTCCATTCAACTGGGACAGAAATATTCATGGCTTCTTTAAATGGTTTGGGTTTTCAGTGGAGGGAGTGTCAGATCATCAGAAGGCCATATTGTTAATTTTTTAATTTGGGCATCAAAAGCGATGACCAAGTTACCTGCTATCTGAGGGTTAGCTCTGTTACTTACCAAGAAGTTAGGGATATTATGCTAAGATTATTAAAGGAATTGATTAAATGTCTCAACAAAGCGCCGATTTTTTAACAATTGGGTTCCAGAGAAATGAGACCCTGAAAGCGTTTGGTGATCAGTTTGTCTTGGAGGCACAGATCTTTCTGGGATCAGGAATGCTATCTAAATCTGACGTGAAAATTGCAATGATCTCAGCGGTAAAGCCACACTGATTTATTCAACGCTATGGCACCCATCCTGCAAGAGGATGTTTCCTTGCTCAAAATTGTTAATTATTTGCGTCATCTAGCAGCAACAATTAGCCTTCCCAACTATGAAAAAAACTACAATGAGCCCTGTAAGGCCTCCCTCTTTGAGCGGTGTAATTTGGCCTTCCTCATTTCCACTGAACAATCCCCAGACGTCCTAAAACTATTCACCTTGGTCACGTCCAAATTACAACCCTGAATCCAACCCTCAGACTAGACCTTCTACTGATACTTGGGGCTGAGACCCCTCCCATTTAGCCTGCTACCCTTGTGGCCTTCTTGGGCATGTTGCTATCCACCGGCCTACTAAGTAGAAAGTTCATGTCATGCAGTTTGCTCATTATGAGCAGATAAAAGACCAAGCTGAGTAGGGATGGGACCCTCTATTTCCGCTGGGTTTACTACATCTATACCAAATAATCCAGATGAGTTTTTTTCCGCTGAGGCCCTCCAATACAATGATAGCTATTATATCATCACCCAGCTGATGATCTTTACAACATGACTTGCGCTCAAGACAAAGTAGCAACCATGGAGGAGGTTGACCAGGAATATCCGATGCCTTATGCCTGTCAAATCCTAGAGCAGGCCACCTCTGATTAGTCTCAATTTTCTTCAGATGTGCCCTCAATGAAAGGGTAAAGTCGCAATCACGTAGATCCAATCAGTAAGGAGTGCCCTAAGGTCATGGATGATGTTTATGAAGTTCCTCAAAAAGAGAGATTCCTTGGACGTTCATGTATTAGATAACCAGTATTTATGCTTATTCTGAATGTACGTATTGTGATTCTTTTTTGCAAAAAAACAAAGTTCATGCAAACATAGATACTGGCGCACTGGTTAATATAGTATCTACACTATTGCTAGCAAAGTTACTGCTGAAAACTGATGTGGAACATTGGATGGTATATGGGACTGCTGGACTGCATGCACTGTCTCTGAAGGGGCTTGCAGTGAACTGCCTTTGTAGTTTGGGTCAATTGCCATTTCATAACTGACAACTGTGTACCTAATAATAACTATGACATGCTGATAGGAGTAGCCTTCTTGTGCCATTTTAGTGTATGTTTAAATGGCTTAGGAGACCTTCCAAATCTTGATCCAGCTTATAACAGTTTTTTTCAATTCCAATAGTGTGCCCCAGGATTCCAATCAGATGGGGTAAATGAATCTCACATATTTTGATTAGTTAATCCCTGTCTGCAATTAGTGATTTAAAACAAGACCAGGGCTATCCCCCATAATAAATATGAGTACCAAGGCTACTGCTTCAATCCCTGACTGCCATATCAATCCCCTTCAGCCACAAAGTGATAGTGGGCACAGAGCTAGAGAAAGATACCAACTGGGCTATATCGCAATATTCTTGGCTCTTATCAGAAATTGCAGTTGGAACTTCACGTGGACCCGGGCATAATCCTACCTGGACACAGAGAAATCCAAGCATTAGACAATCTACAGAAAGAACTGCAGAGTTTCCAAAGATATTAGGCTGTAGCATATCCACATTTAACCAGTGGATGAGGTCCTTCAGTTTCATGATTTTGGTTCTCTGGATGGCTTTGGCCTCCCTCCCAAACCCCAGATCAGTGTAATGACAGAGGTTCTGCAAGAAACTTTAATGGTGTTATTGGAAGAGCAGAGGAAACTTGCAATAGCTTTTATTTAAAAATCGAGGCATCTATACAACTGATAGTCACAATTTAGGATGTGCTCATGGCGTTGTTTATCATTTGGACACTGGGGATCACCCTCCCATTTGGTCTCAGCCAATATACAATCGTGAGTCACAGAAAAGGTGTTTACAATGAAATAAAGAAGCTTCAGGAGAAAGTAATGTTAGAGCCATCAAAGAGTCCCTGGGCCTTGCACATATTGATTGTCAAAAAAGAGTGGAATAAACCTAGTAGTTATTGACTTTGTAAGTTGAACTTTATCACCAAAATGATTTATATTTGCTGCTGAGTATCAATGACATAATAGGTTAACTGAGTGATGTTCTCTAATTCTCAGTTGCGAGATTAAGATCAAGGTACTTGCAGATCAAGTTGCCTGTGCAGGAATGAGAAAAGTTTGCTATAATCACCTCTGAATGGTTTTTAGCCCACCCATAAGCCGCATTGGATGTTAACGCCCCAGATCGTTCAAGAGGGCTATTAACACTATCTTAAGTGATTTCAAGCTGTCTTGGGTTCTAACGTATCTTAATGACATTAACGTCTTTTTGTGGATGTTCTTGAAGCACCTTGATCATTTAGAAAAGGTATTCCTCTGACCTGCCGAGGCAACATCAAAATTAAACCCCACAAATTTTACTTTTCAAAGACCAATTTGATATTTTGGGTTCTTGTTAGACGCTAGGGGACTAAGATCACAACCAGCTAAGGCAGAAGCAATCCAAATAATGACTCAACATAGCACCAAGCGCTATATATAAGTGTTTTATGAATAATCAGGTATTATTAATGGTTTGTTTCCAACTAAAGCTCAATTGGAGCTTCTCTCTTTGAGCTCCTACATAAATCACTGCTTTTGAATGGGTGAAATGGCGGCAGAGTGCTTTTGATACCCTCCAAATGGCATTGATTAGCACACTGGTGTTGTGAAACCCAAACTTTGAGAAAGAGTTTAGCTTCCTGAAAGATACTTTCCTTCAAGCCATTGGAACAGTTTTTTACCGCTGGACAATGAGGTGATGGAATACCCGTAGCTTAAATAAAAAGTTTGAACTGCCATGAGAAAGATTACACTGTGACTGAGTTGAAAATGCTGAGCGGTAATTTATGCATATAAAAAGTTTTCGAATAAACCTTCATGAAATAAAAAAAAGCAGTGAATGATCATGCTTCAAAACGTTGAAAAAAATTCTTAATGAGCTGGAGGGACGCCTTTCACGTTGAGACCCCAAGCTTCAAGCCTACTTTTAATAAATACTCTACTGTTTGAACAAAACATCAAAATGATTATTGCTTATCTCAGCTACCAACATTAGTTGTAATGGCATATTTAGGCGATTTTATGTATGAAAAGATGGTCAATAATAAATTCACTGACAAACCGCTTCAAGTTATTTTGGCACTAAACGAAATGATGGCTGATATGGTCTGGAAGAATGGCAATTTATATAACTAATCAGTGGTGATACTCAAAGTTTTCCAAAACCCTCTTCCTGATCTGCCATTATTTTGAGAGCGCACAAGGCAGAAGGTCACGGAGTTCATAAAGAACTTTAGAGTTATTGAAACTGCGCTATTATTAGGAGAGTATGCACTTAGAGTTGCTTGAAGTGATTTCTTGTTGTCACCAATGTCAAATAAAAACCCTTCCACCATAAAACCTTATATCAGCTGGTAAAGCCCCAGTTTGCATGACATATGGTGTCCATTGATGTGGTGGGTCTCTTAGCAATAGGAAAAAACCACTCCAAGTATATAGTGGCAGCAATAGGCCATTTGAACAGGTGGGTAGAGGAACGAGAAATAAAAGATTTGGGGGCAGTCACTGTCACCATGTTCATAATGGAGTGTATTTCCTACCAGCACAGCACCACAAAAACATACTTACTGACAACAGAACCTACTTTATCTCGCACATTCTCCCTAAGTTGAACGTCCAAATGGCTATCTTTGGGCTTTAACTACCCAATACCTTTCTGAGACTAATGGAATGGTTGAAAGGGTTAACAGAACACTAATGAATATAATCAGGAAGTTGGTGACAGATAGACTGTCAGATCGAAGTATCCTCCTTTCCACCGCCATCTTTGCTTACAACATCAGTATATTCTGCAATTAAAAAGAGTTTTTTAGATTTTTTATGTAAGAGAATTAGCTCTTCCTGGCCTCCTTTACTCATTAGTTAATGATACTGGTGGAATGGATCTGAAATGCTACTTAAATGACTCTGGCTTCCACGCTTATTAAGCTCCAGACTGAAGCATAATTAACCAGCCTGGGTAAGAAGATCAAAGATCATGATCTAATAAGCTTAGGCGTAACATACTTCCACAGTTTGCAATAGGTGAGAGTGTTCTCTTCCATGACCAGCATGAGTTTGGATGGCAGAATAAGTTAGCTAGTATTTGTATATAACCTTTTGAGATTAGAAAAACTAGTATGGATGCCTATAACATCAAGGACCCAGAGTGGTCAGATAATAACCAAGTACATTCTAGCTTCCTACAGGCTTATAATCAATAAAAATAAAAAAAACAAAATGAAAAATGAAGAAAATGAAACGAAATAGAAACAAGAAGTACTAATGAAAAATCTATATAAAGATAATTCTAGTTGTATTAGGATGCTGCGCAGACTTACTATTGATATGACTGCCTCTGGATCATTTCACCTCCTCTTCTTTTATGACATTTTTTGTGCTTCAAATTGCCGGAATCTACATTTCTTTCTTATCCACCACTTGAAGGTTGGCCTCAGTCATGTCATACCATACCTGAAGAAAATATGCCAGATATTGGGCTTTGTTGCTGTTGAGATTTAGTAACCATTGAAAAATGTTTGAAAAAGCAGCTTTGGCAACTAATCCAGTCATTGATGGGGTATTGTTGAGATATTTATATTACTGGACAAAAAGCCTAAGCTTATTAATGACGGATTATTGGTTATCCGTCATGATTAAATATTACACATCTAATATTTACCATGTTTTGATTTGGGTTGGCACTACTTATTTTTGTTCAGCTAAAAATATGGTATTTGGCCAAAACTCTCAATGATGAGAAAAACATTATGGAACTTAAAGAAGCTAAGTAGCTGTGTAGATGGGCCGAAGAGTGAACAGATATGATTAAGAAAACAAAGAAGGAAGGGGATTCGTAGGTTGATAACCCATAGTGAATTCTATAGTGCAAAAGATTAAATAAGAAAATGGTAGTGGACTCTTCCATAGAAATAAGGATAGTTTTACTGAAGCCTCTGGCTTAAATTCTACAACATATTACATTTGTTAAAAGAAATGACGATCCTCATATCACCTTTTCGTTGCATCAAAATTAATCTTCCTGTGCAATCCCTAAGCGGAATACAACCTCTTCTGCCAGATTTTACAAAAATATAAAGGTCGATTATATGGCAACAAATTTGCCCATACCTTTTTATAACTTCCCACTCTTTATTTTGATGTTTCAGGAGTGTCCCGCTAGTATTCTCCTAACAGGTTCATTCTCATCGTCCCAGGCAATTGAGGTCATTAAGAGGTCATGCAATCTCTCAGCCTCATTATTACCTAAGTAAAAAACAGGCAATTGAGTCGACCCATCAACATACATATGTCAAGTATTGCTCAGTGCTCAATCATAATATCATAATGTTGGAGTTTTAGGGCCCAACGAGCCATTCATATGGTAGGATCCTTCATATTCTGTAAATATCTTAAAGAGGCGTGGTCAATAAACATGGTGAAGGTTTTTCTTTATAAAAAATCAATATGTTTCCATTGAGTAATAAAGAAGGGCACTCCTTTTCTGTGACGGCGTAGTTGTGTTCAGCTTTTGACAACACCTTGCTGAAATATAAAACTGGACGATCCACAGCATTGCCATTAAATTGAGCCAAGAAGGCTTCAACGACGTAATAAGAGGCATTGGTGAAAAAATTAAAAGTTTACCATAGTACATGTGACCTAGATTAGGACGTTTTTTAAGCAATTTTTCAGCGTCTTTAAAGCAAGTTTTTATTCAGAAGCATATAGACTGTGAGTTGGTAGTCAATAGTCCAAAAGAGAGGCTCACTAAGATGTGATAAATTATGGGATTATTTGATGATAATACCCCATCATACCCAGAAACACCTGGATATCTCATAGGTTTCAATCCGAAGTTATTTTTAATATTGCTTCAACCTTAACTTGTAAAGGTAGGATTCCTTCGGTGATAGCATGTCCAAGGAAATATAATGTATCTAGAAAAACTTACATTTGGATGGTTTGACTTAATGTTAGACTCACAAAGGGTATGAAAAACTTATTTTTAGATCAAGATGTTTGGAAATTTTTATAAAATACTGTGATGTCATCAAGATAGACATTCACATAACTTAGTTTAAACTTTTTGTAAGTTTTGATCCATCGCTCATTAGAATAATGCGGGCACATTACACAACTCATGAAATGCATGGGTGAGCTGGACTAGGATTTTACTTCAAAGAGAGCACAATTTTCCTCATCTTGTGGATAAGGTCCATTTTCCAGTATCTGCTAGCTAAGTCAATAGCTGAAAATAATTTGGATCTAAAGAGAGTTGTACAATAACATCATCTATGCTAGATATAGAATAACTATTTTTTCATGAGGGTGTTCATTTTCTTGTAGCCCATATCGCCCACTGACCTCTGTTAATCTTTTATCAGAAAGAGAGGAGAAGCCTAAGGGCTTTGGGAAGGTACTGTAATCTAGCGTCTAGTAACTGCTTGTGCTCTGTCATCATTTGAAAATCTTTGACAATTGATTTATGATAAGTTATATATCAGCTAGGACTAGCATCACTAACTTCAAATTGTGTGGCTCTGATCCTTTATGCTCCCATAATCATAATTGTATTTAGTTAATAAATCACTGTAGGAATCTAAAAAAGTGTGAACTTCTTCAAGATCGTCTTGGGTTAGTCCATCTATATTGAACGTTAGGCAAATTACATAAAAATTTTCAGTAGGTAAACCTAAATCCAAAATAGAAATTCCTAGTAAATTTTAATATGGCTAATTGGGATCAGCAAGCCTTTACTATCTCCTGATGTCTTTTAATGAAAACTTCCTTATTGGTGAGATTCCCCAATAGAATAGTAATAGGTCTATGGTAGGAAAGAGTAAGAATTTGGATGCACCCATAAGATTGGATTAGATGATTCACCACTATTGATAGAAAAAGAGGTACTTATACAAGCACTTAAAATAGAAAAAAGCGGATTTTAGGAACACCTTTACAAGTGGCTGGTTTCTGCAGAGGCCTATCATCTAAATTTTTACAACAAGAATAAGTTTAGAAAGTAATGATCATCATAAAGTTCAAAAGTGACAAAGCTATAAGAAAAAATTGAAAAAACCTGCGACAAATTATGAACAAGATTGAGTGGATTGAGACTGAATTACTAACATGAGCGCTAGCCCAGAAATAAATCCAGCAAATAATCCATCTGAAATAGGGAAAATTTTGTTGTAAAAAAATTGTGAGATACACTGGAAATCTGATACCCTGACGGAAGAAAAAAAAAATTAGCAACAGGAACCACAATTTGAGGCACCCACAATGTGAAAGCATAGCCATGATGCAAATTTCCAGCGTTTTAAGAAGATTCACATGTCCTGCTATAAGAATTTTCTACGGCCTCCATCCCTCAAATCCCTTCAACTCTAAAAACCCTGGCTCTGGTGATGGTAAAGTGCTTGGTTATTTTGTATTATCCCCAGTAAAACCTTTAATTTCGCCAAAAATTACTATAAAACTTTTTTCATAACTTCCAACAAATCTAACTGTCCCAAAGAATCCAATCCAACAATAAACGGCCCACATTCATTTGTATCAGTAATGATCATGGCCGTCACATTAGTTATTTCAGCTTTTTCTTCTTTCAGCACAAAAACCCTTGGTGGTTGTACCCTACAAGTTTCAAATGAGCTCCTGCTCAGAAGAATGAATATTAAGAGTATCAAAATGGGTGTAGCGATCAACACTTAATTTAATTATTCATGATTATAAAGAAAAGAAAAATGATAATTCAGAGGTCATTACTTGGGGACACACTTCTAGGACTAAACCTGTCAAAGTGATTGTCACCTTTTGGTACCAAATCCCATTCAAAAGAATTGTGAGTATGGGCCAAATGTAAACCAACGAGGGTGGTTCAACCCATCAGTCAATCTGATCTGCCCTGACCACAGAGAAAATGAGAACAATTCATAAGATACTATTCAAAGAACAACTGTTGGGATAAAACCTGATGTAAAAATTGTTACTACATGTTATCAAGTGTGTATCCAAAGATTAGGAGTATGACCTGAACGCAAATCTCAGATGAATAGAATAGTCCACTCCCGCTGACACTAAGAGTTTGACCCCCATACTTGAAGCGTGGTCAAGATTACTACCAGCGCTCAGCTTAGTGTTTGGGAGGTTATAATATTCATAGTCCAATACTTTCTACATTTATCTCCATGTGGTTCCTATTCGCATATAATCAGTACAGCAATCCTATGTGGACATTGGATCCTATCATGGGTGTTGAAGTACCCCCAATGGAAGCCAAGTCCCTCCTTGGCATGTCATTTGTCTGACAGAAGGATAAAGTATATCAGGCAATACCCAAGGTTTTAAGGAACTTACTCCATCTATGCTGTTTATGTGTAATAAGAAGTTTTGGAAAAATTGTAATTTAATCTTAGTGTCAATCACCTATAGTCAAGAATAGATTGATTAATATTTCTTCTGAAGCAAAAAAGAAATGCCATCTAAAATGTCCACCAAATCAGGAAACTTCTTTGTATTACACCTGGATGTTGTGTAAAGTAAAAATAATGCAGAAGAAGGGTACTCAACAAGGCAATAGTATACTTTTTTTAATGGGTTCTTTATTGTTTAAAACCAGAGGAACCCATATTTGATCAAGAAATATAACCCTTTTTCCTATAGATGATTCAGTCGTACTCAAACATAAATTGATTGCCAACAAGCATATCGTAATTATTGTTATTATGGCAACACTAGGTGGTGACAGTGTCAGGATTCCAATCTGAATTAGAGATGGATGTGTTGGCCAACAGTAATAAATCCCAATCCAACCAAATAGCCTAAACATCTGTCAGGATACTTTCAGACAAAATTCCACAGCTCTCATAGTTGGGGATCAACCCAAACTAATGCAGTTGACTATTGCTCACTTAGAGCTTCCCATTCCTTAAGGTGCAAACCCAATCCTTGCTGCGATTGACACCTATTTAACCAAGAAAAATATCCAGAACAGAATCTCCAATTCATGTGAATTATAGATCATAGCTTGGACTGCTTAGATTTTTACCAAGACACCTCCCAGAATTCCATACATTGTGGCTACTAAGCTAATAAACAAACTTTTTTTGCAATCTTTAGTAAAAGATTGGCCAATATTAATTTGGAATTACCTCTTCAGATGAGGCGTCTGGAATAAAGAATTCTAGACCAAAATAAGCAAAAAAGTTATGATATGACACCCAGATGCTTCAGGTCCCCTGGCCTCAATAAATTAAGGGATAGGTGATATTACACCTTTGAGCAAAACTGGTGCTCCCTGACAGGTACAACCCAGGTTCCCAGTGAAAATATAAAAAAATAAACAATAAACAATAACAATTCAGCGTCAGATAATTGTTTATTCTAAGAACGCCTTAAACGCTTGAAAATCTACCCACTATGATGCACAGGATGGAGCAACGAATTCTTGCACTTGAACAAACCAACTTGAACTTTGAGATGGGACTAACTGATCTCAAAAGCAAAATTGGGCATTTACCTCTCATTGCTACCAAATCAGCCCTTTGAGCCGCTCATAATAAGATAGACTCAATATGAGGATGTCAGAAATCTGCCCTCCTAGCTTTAGGATAATAATGTTTTTAAGGCAAAATTGGCCAAAAATGGGAAATGTCGGACATTTACAATTTTGTGATACTGATAATTTTGATTTAAATAATAATAATGATTTTATTAGCCAAAAGACCATAGCCAACTCTCAGTGGAACCCCGCAAGTCAGGATAACACTGTTATGAATACTAAATGGGCAATTAGCATAAAGTTTGGCAGTCAAATTGCCCTGACCACTTGAAAGAACCCGGTGAGTCCATTGGCAATTCCTCCCCCTGCCACAGCCAATTCTCTTCAAACACCTAAACGGGGACCACTCCCTTTTATATGCGTGGTTGAGGGCCTTCATGGTGAAAAATTTTAGCTAATGGAGATTGGCTGAAATTTAAATAAATCGTTACCCCATGGGTACATCTTGTCAAAGAATAACTCCCCTTTCATTGTTCAGCTAAAGTAAAGCGAGTTTTGAGCTTTGATAGGCTGAATAAACATATTTACTTATTTGGACCTTTCTAAGGCATTCCAAACTTACTAATGAAATCCCTTTGACCCTCTATACAGTTTAAATACTAACTGGTCAGATTTTGTGAGGTTTGTTTTTTCTCTTCCCACACTTGCAATAAAAAAAGATAAAGCTCAACTTCTTATTTTGTTGGTATTTTTAACTATAAATTAAATAAAGATGCTGTTGAATCCAGTGGCGCCTAGCACCAGCGAGCACACAACTAGCTATATTCATAAAAAGTGGTGCTCACTAGAGGTAACCCTGTACCCCAAAAAACAAACAAATTCAAAAATGGAAGCTTCCAAAGTGAGTAACTCTCCAACGCCTCCCCTTCCCTCTGAATTAAGAATAGTTGCCCTGGAAAAGCAACTAACCAGCGCTTTAAACCATCTTAAAGAGCTGAGCAGTGCCACTAGAACCCCTTTTAAAGACAATTACGCCACAGATGAAGGGAGCATTGCTTTCTTTTTGTATGTTTATTAAGCTGCCATGCATGGAGCAACGAATAAGCAAAAGTTCAATACATCTTTCCTTGCTTAAGTCGCTTGGCATAAGAGATGATAGTCGCTTATATGGACACTCTGTACACCTGGGAAGAGGTGAAGGTGGCTCATTTGGCTGAAATCGGATCAAAGCAAGTCTTAACAGAGATAAACAAGTCTTTATCCACCTTAGCATGAATGAGGGAGAACCGACTGCTGCCTTTGCAGAGTAATTTTACCTCGTTGCAAAAAGGTTGTCAACATCTAACATGCTAACTCTGGATGATATTATCACAACTATCTTAATTAGTTATCTTCTCAACCCTCTCTCACAAGACATATCATTTCAGTGAAACGCCATTTACAACCATCTGCAACTTAAAAGAGGTTCTTTTAAACGTTGTCAATTTCCAATCATGTGCAATAACTAATGAAGTTGAGGAGAAACCTTCAGTTCTAACCGTTGAGGAGCCTTCTCATGAATAACAGTTGTGGGTGATCCCAACTTTGAGTATCCTCCCAGTGAAACCTGCTTCCCCAGTGCGACTTAAACCAGATATCACGTCCTCCTGTAAATTGGAGACCTGTAAAAGTAGTTAATATTATACTCCCGCACAAGTTTTTAAAGCCGCTGTGCATTCCCCTCCAGCCAATAGGGCTGGGTGCACACCCTAAGGTTTCCCCTGTGACAATAGAGGACTTGCTTAAAAGACGTATGGTCAGAAGATATCCTCCCAACCTCATGTGGCCATAATTCCTACCTTAATTTCAGCATTGCTATTGGTTGATAATACCCTTGTGGATGAACCTGAGAGGGTTAATATGACTTTTGTTACAATATATTGGGAGCACATAATAAAGTGGAGGTTCCTGATCATTTGAACGCTGGAGGAGTAGATGAGACCACATTATCTGAGGAAATGTACCTCAGCCAAATTCTAGAGTGTCCAAGAGTCATTGATACTACCACCAATGGCAATCAGTTCTTAGCTGGCTTAAGTCAACATTTTTATCTGTTCCATCTTATGAAATCCATCTTGGATAAATACCCTGAGACTGCTCAAAAACTAACCTCCACTTTCAGCTAAAAGGAGGTCTTAGCTTTATCACCTAACTTTAGAGGAACACTCACCAAGGTTGATGTCATGGTCACATGACATCATAGTGGGGACCAACCCCAAAGTTATGGCTGGGCACCAGGAGGCCCAAAAGGTGAAGTTACAGGGCCTCCCTGACCTGAGGCATACCTTAGACCAACTCTGGGTATGGGCAAAATATGCTTAAGTTGATACTAGTGGGGAGCCAAATGCCCAGCCCCATACTTCAGCCCAGGCGTTGAAACAAATGGTTCACATAACAAACACAAACGGTTCAGTTCAATTAGTTGAGAAATGGGGTTTCAAAACCTGTTCTATTTACACAATCACATGTTTGGGTCAAATCCAACTTCATTTAATAACACAAGTGAAGTCAGTTTTGGCGTATTCAACAATTGGTATGGTAGTGTGTGCTTATTGGTGGATCAGTGTTTGGTCCCACTCCTGCAAACCCCATGTTCCCCCGTTGACACATAAATGTGTTTTCCCTGACCAACTTTCTTTGTTGGTCAACTTCCCAAATAAAAGATTTCCCCATTTTTTTCACATTTTATTAAAATGTTATTATGTACGATCCTGTGTGTGAACCCTTTGCAGAGGTCTCACACCTCATTAACCAATCCATTTTGAACACAATCAGATTTTTCTCACATGCACCATTGGTTCGCCCAGGTTCCCTCCAACCTGGGCCGTTTACCCCTTCTCTCCTTGTGCACCGCATCATTTTTGGATGGTTCCTAATTGCATCTCTTGGTTCTAGTTATAATTGTTCCGCCCTCTCTGCTGGGCGCTAGTAGCTTTAGTACTAACGGCTAGTTTCCATGCGTTGGTTCTGTGCACCGAGCATCACCATGCTGGAAAAGGAGAGTTAGGGACAATCTCCTACAGTTGAAGTAGTCATTCAAAATAAAGTCTGAGTAATGGTCAACATGGACACTGGCTCCTCAGTTTATGTGAATTACACCAAGCTCAAAAAATATAAATCTGGCGCCTGACTTGGAGTACACTCAAGAAATTAGAACTCAAGGCCAAAAAACACCCCTGCCATTGGATCATACTCTTCCCTTCCCATTTAAATTGGGAAGCTCATCTTATCAGCCCCAGCAGTGGCTTTGGACAATAACACTTATGATACGCTCATAGGTACCCAATTTATATTGAGTACGAAGGAATTTGAAACCTGAAGCAAGGTGTCCTATTATTACTTAACTTTGAAGTCCCTTCAGTACTATCCAATAAAGATCCCAGTAAAAACAAGTACTCTTTACTGGTTGAATACCCCTTTTCTGCTATGCCTTTGCACTACTCCACCTCTGGGTGTAATATAAAAAAATTTCTCAATTCAAAGAATGAGAGGTACAGTATCTCTTTCTATGCTGAAGATGAGGTCGTGATTAAGTCTTATGAACAACGAGTGGTTGACCCAAAAATCACGCTCCAAATTCCACAACACTGTTTGTTGCATATCATAAGTCTTGAGGGCATTAGCCCCTTTGAGCCTCGGGGTATTGCCTGGGATATTAGACCCAGCCTACAAGAGGCCTATTACTACTCTACTTGAAAACCTCACTAGCAAGGACATGGTTATAAGAAAACACCAGGAGATTGGCCGAGGCTTCTTAATCCCAATGGAGGACATTTTACATATTCACTACCTTGGCTCTATGACGGATTTGGGCTTGTCAATGGAAAACCTGGTATGTACCTTGCCCAAAGTCCATATCTCGGATGAGGTAACCCCAGATGAGCTGGAAAAAGTTCATATTTTACTTGAAGACTATAGCGACATATTCTCGAAGTCATATATTGACTATGGACACATGAAGGCTTGGATCCACTCCATTGATGTGGATGATGCCCATCCTATTAGGTCCAATCTTATCACAAATAAAGGTGGAGGAACAGTAAATGAGGACAAAGCTCCAGAAATTATTAGATACGGGGTTATTAGTTTCTTCTAAAGCTCTTGGTCTTTCACCTTTTGCTACTAAAAAAGAAAAAGGGAAGTCATCATTTAGTCATGGATTACCGCAAGATAATAAACTCACAAAAAAGGATTGTTATCCGGTCCCCAGCATTAATGACGCCCTAGCGCAACTCTCTGGATATAACGTTTTCACTGAATTTGGATTTGGCTAGTGGTTATTGGTAAATGGACCTTTCTCCTCAGATCAGGAGAAATGCGCTCTTATTTGTAGTAAGGGTCTCTTACAACCCACACGATTACCTCAAGAGTTGTGCAACGCACCTTCATCTTTCCAGAAGCAATAGATCACATTTTGCAGGACCTGAAGTTAACATCTGTCATCATCTATCTTGATGATATCACGGTGTTCTCAAGAGACTTCAGAGAACATCTTGATTACCTGAAGGAGGTGTTTCAACGGTTACATAAGTCAAATATTAAGTTAAAACCCTTAAAGTATGCCTTCTTTCAAAAGAAATTGGATTTCCCTGGCCACTCCATATCCCAATAAGGAATTCAACCCATAAAGACAAAGTCGAAGCGATCTCAGAAATGTTTCCCTTAAAAACCTATGGAACATTCAGGTATTTTTTTTATTTGATGTGATATTATCATCAGTTCATCCCTAAGTCCATCCAAACTCAGCGAGCCCCTTGCCCGCCTATTAACCGAGAATACTCCTTTTCATTAAGGTGCTGAACAAAAGGTGCTTTTGAGACGCTGAAGCAACTGCTACAATAACATCCTATCCTATGGCACCAATATCATACAAAACCATTTATCTTATTTACCAATGCCTCATACTATGCCGCTTTTGGCCATCTTAGCCCAATTGGATGAAAACAGTGTTATTCATCCAGTATCCTATTTCAGTAAAATGCTTTCAAAGGCTGAACGCAACTATAACGTTACTGAGAAGGGGTGCCTTGCCGTTTTTTTAGCTGTAAAGCACTAAAACCCTTTCCTATATGAGACTACCTTCACTGTAGTTACGGACCAAGATTTGTTGAAGTGGTTTCAGAATATGAAGGATTCTACAGGCCAGATAGCTCTCTGGGCGCTAAAGCTTCAGCATTATGACATGACTATTGATCGCTGTTGGTGGGACATGTCACATGAATGTTGATGGGTTGACTCAGCCGCCAGTACTTCACTTGGATAATAGTGAGGCGGAGAGGTTACATGACCGCTTGGTGGCCCCAAATGAATGGGAAGATGATGATGAGCCTGTCCAGAAGATGTTAACTTGGATATCACATAACAACAAAGTTGATAACGGGAAGTTGTATAGGCAGGTGGGGGCAAAATGGCTGCCTTAACTTTAACCCTTGGAACTCATACCTGCTATCCTAGAAGTTTAATCTACTCTAGGTCATCGAGGGGCAAAGAAAACTTATGAGTGAATTAAGGATCGGTACAATTGGTATGAAATTATGTAATCTATTGATGACGTCTTGCAAACCTTCCTCACGTGTATGAGGCAATCGCTGTTTTAAGAATAAATACCAGTATCAATTAACTACCCCTCAACAACCACACCACACCATCAGTCTGGATGTAGTTGGTCCTCTCCCTCAGACTACCGGTGAAAACTGGTTTATCCTCATAGCCATTGACCAATTCACTAAGTGTGTTGAAGCCATAGCTCTCCTTACCCAAACGGCCAAGGCCACAGCCACATTGTCAAAAAGTTGATATGATTGGACAATATGCTACACATTCTGACAGATAAGAGTGTGAATCAAGTCAAGTCTTAAGATTGATGGAAAAATATATGAAAAGCAAATCATTTGAAGTGTCAACCATTTGGCAAATCAAGGGAAATTACGCTGAGCTTCAGAGATAGATGAGAAACCCCTAGAAAAGGGAAAATTAATAAAAGATTACCAAGCCAAGGGTGCATCCAGCTTGGGGACTGAGATTTAAAGAGTTGAATGGGGGATTGAGGAAAAGGTCTTTTTCTTTTAGTAGGTTTTTTCAGATAAGTCTGCGATTATTAGAAGATTAATAAAGGGTCAATAGGGGCGATCGCTCCATATATCATTTATCAGGTTTTACTAGAGTTGGTGATCTTCTTATCATCAAATTTGGTTGCTCAGTGGCTTTTACTATGTGTAAACTGACTCATCAGAATCAAGACTTTACGCCGATAATTTACAGTGGTGCTCATTACAGTGGGCCACTTGTCAACTGTAGTATATTGATGCTAGGGTAAAATGGTGAGCCCTCACTTGTTATTACAAAACTTGATTAGATTCCGTGCACAATAAACTGAGGAAATGTGGGAAGCATCGATCAATGAACTAGTACTATTCTTCAGTAACTGAGCCAGGTGATGAAGATGATATGATCGATTTGCAATTAGAAACTTGTCCTGAGTTGAAGGCTGACTAAGAAAGTTGCTCTACTAATGTGACCCCTCAGCAGTCGCATGACATTATAGAATGGCTTCTGTGGGGGTATCAACTCTACAAAGACGAGGTTGGGTGCATGCCTTGAGTTTGTTTTACAATCAATGGGACTAAGTAAACTGCTACGCATTGTATATATCTTATCTGGATATGACTACAATAGGGTTACCTTGTCAACTTAGTACCCACAGAATCAAAGAGTATCTATTCGCTTATGTGCAACTGTCTATCCTCCTTCTACTGCATGTGCTGGCTTGCCTTAATATTGTTTTTTGGGATGTAATGCATTTTGTTCGAGCCCAGCATAATAATACTTGCCTCCTGCTTGACCGCCTTAATTGCTCTTTTTTGGAGGTGCAGGGGGCGCTGGTACAGGAGGGCCACTGTGTTGGGGATGTCCGCCGTCAGTTGGACATTTTGGAGCCACAGTTGAATCTAGAGTTACCTCAGGTGATAGGAGAACTGTTGGATTAGCATGGCCTATCAGCGGAATGGATCCATGATGTAACAACATTGGGAAGAAATACCGAGCGCATTATGACTGACCTAGCAGAATTGGCAGAAGCGCTTGAAGCCACAATAGTCCGTATTAGGGAAAGGATAACGCTGACAGAACGGCAAGTAACGGGTCATTTTGGTTCTAAAGCAGCTGAACTTAGCCAACTTTTCATTTAGTGGAGTAATCAGCAAATGACGGACAATGTGATCATCATTTTGTTGTCGTCCCCTAAATATCTCCAGTCAATACATTGGGTTATGCAATTGGAAGTTGTTAGCCAGGCTGAGCTTAGTTGAGCCATTGCTCTTCCATTAGTGAGATGAGAGAGTACGTGGACATGCAAGTACAACTTGATACCCTTCAATAGGCCAACAAAGAATTGGTGCAAGAACAAGCTTCCTGCATTAACCAAATAAAAGATGCTAATTGACAAACATGTGATGTTAGCAGGCAGCATGAAAGAATGTAGAACACAGTTGAGGATGTCCTCCCATGGCTACAGCCAGTGGAGCAGAAACTGAACGCTGAGAGGGAATTACGTTATGAGTATTAACATCAATATGAGATTCTGCAACAAAAATTTTATGATGGACGGTGTAGATGCTATTCAGTTAAAATGGATAAGATAATCAGCAAACACTTTGCTGAGCACGTCAGAGCCAGGGGAAGTGGTGAAGTTAGTGGTGATCTGGGGGAAGAATGCTATGGATTGGCTAAAAAGTATCTCTTGGAAGTTGTGGTGGACCCTCTGTGTAGCACTATTTCTTCCGAGTCCATTTTGGCAGATTTGATTCCATACGCCCATCCATATGATAGTTCACAAGGGGTGGTTCCCATTATCCTCAAAATCTAATTTGACTGCTCCTCGCAGCTATAGCTCAGAGCAAGGAGGAGCAGTTCGAATCAAGAAATTACCATCCTTCAGTTGTGATGGGAATATGAACTGCTACTTTAAGCAATTTAAATTCACCGTGGATGGGCTTCTGATCAGTGGAAAGTGAAACTGTTGCAGTCTGCTTTGGATTTGGAAAGTGCCAATCAAGTTACCTGCTACCCTCCAAATAGCTTGGTATCTTATAAAGAAGTGAAAGTGACTGTTCTCCAGCTGTTTGGGGATGTGGCAATGATGGCTCAACAAAAGGCTGACTTCCTAACCATAAAGTTCTTTGAAATGAGTCCCTGTTAGAATTTGGTGAATTATTCTTGGAAAAAGCACATGTGTTACTTGGAGCCAACATTTTATCTGGTGAGGATGTTGGTATAGTGATGATGGCAGCTGTTAAACCATATCAGGAATTACATAACGCTACATCTCACGTTTTGATGATGATGCGGGACTTATTTGAATTGGAATAAATTTATGTCAGCTCTCCACCACGTTCAGTGCTCCTAAAGTAGCCCAAAAGACCTCTTATGTTGCTGAAGCTTACCTCGTGGGATAAGGGCCGCAGAAACTGAGCTATCAACTGCTGGAACATATTCGTCCATCATATAAATTAGTGGATTTTTTTGGCCAAAGCACGCTTTGCCAGTTCATCCATGACCTTTGATTAATACTGATAATATTTAAACTTGTCTTCTCACTGCAAGATATATACATGAACCAATTCATGAATACTTGCTTCCAGTGTAAACGAAGAGGGCATTATGCGGAAAGTTGTCCTAGCAAACTGCAGGTGTATGTTATGCCAATTTGAGAAGATCAAGCAGGAGAAAGCTCGAGCAGAGTAGAGTCAGGACGCTCTACCTCTGCTAAGTCCAATTTAATTTTCCCCTATGATTCTCAAGCATCTCTAAATTTAAGATTTGGAACTCAGCTGTATGATTTGCTATACCAACAGCTTCTGTCAGATACCCCAAGATTTTATTCCAGAGAGTGTTTATTCACCCCTAAGCTCTGAAATCCACCGGGATGTGCAGGAGCATATGCATAGGAGATCCTGGAACAAACTGACACAAGTAATGCTTTCTATGGACGTTGTCTCTCTAGGGGTTAACATATCAATTCCAGTTGAAAAATTTCTATGGATATCCTCATGTTGGTATGGGCATTTCCTCCTTTCTGAGTAACAAAAAGCCTTTGATGTCCACGTAATAAACACTGATGGTTCTTCTTACTCAAAGTGACTTACCGTGACATCTTTGTTTAGAACACAAAAAATAAGCGCTAGCATAGACACAGGGGCCCCTGTGAATAAGGTTTCTCTACCAAGTTGGTGGCAAAGTTTCTGTTGAAGCCGGATGTGGACCACTGAGTAGTATATAGGACTGCGGGGATGCAGAGTAATGAGTCCAAAGGAGCATATAGTACATTGCCATTATGATTTGGATCAGTCAGGGCTTCCGCATCAGCGGTGGTTCTACCAAACAATAACTACAATATGTTAATTGGCGCGGCATCTATGAGGAACATGGAGCTGTGATAGATATGGGGGAGGAAACCCTTAATATCTTGGGACATCAGATCCCCAATTATTTTACCTCTAGTGGAATCCCAACAGATCCATTCCGCTCCAGTCAAATCAATCTAGCATACAGTAACGGAGTGATTCCTGTCTGATATCAGCAAATGAAGTGGAGATCCAGAGCTCTTTCCAACCAAATTTATGAGTATAAAGGGATTCCCCTTTGAGCAGTGAGCACTTTGAGCCTACAGTCTGGACATCAGTGCATAGTTGGAACTGAGCACAAAATTGACATCCTCTAAAAGCTATACAGAGAAATTATGGGGCCTCACCAGTGATCACAACTTGACCCACATGTGGCTCCAGGGCTACTGCTCCCAGGGAATGGGGAAGTGAAGGTACTGCTAGCGAATCTACAGAAAGAGTTGATAATAATCCAGTGGCACCAAGTGGTGGATTATCTACAATTACCTCCTATAGAGGAAGTTCGCCATATTTATGACTTCAAAGTGTGGGAGGATCTTGGACTACCAACAAATTCATCATTAAGTGTAATGACAGTGGTTCCGCGGTAATCACTAACTGGATTATTGGTGTTACAGCAAGATAAGGCTATTGCTATATATGAAAAATACCAGGATCTTTTCACATATGGCAATTCATTATTTGAGGTTGCCCAAAGGGTGGTCATCGGATATATACGGGGATCACACTCCCATTTTATTGCGGCCTATTAGACATAAAAGGCAGTAGAAGGAATTTTCTCTGACGAGGTAGATAAACTTATCAAACAATGAATGCTAGAGCTGTCAAATAGTCCATGGTCATCGTGGTGCAATTATAAAGAAAAAAGATGGCACAAATAGGGTGATTATTGACTATCAAAAGCTCAATAGCATATCTAGTACTAAAAAAAAGCTCAATAGCATAACAAAAAAGGATTCCTATCCTCTTCTGCAGATTGATGACATGTTGAATTGATTGGGTGGAGCAAATTATTTTTCCGCCGTGGATCTGATCTCAGGTACTGGCAGATCAAATTGCCAATAGCAGGACGGGAGAAATGCGCCATCATCACTTCAAATGGGCTAATTCAGCTGACACATATGCCACAGGGTTTGTGCAACACCCCAGCTACGTTCCAGCATGGTATGGATATATTTTTAGGTGAATTGAAGCTGTCCTGCATCTTAATTTATCTTGATGGTATCAATCTGTTCTCATGGACGTTTACAGAGCACATCGCCCACTTTAAAACAAGTGTTATGCTATCTCACTAATGCTAATATCAAAATAACGCCTCAGAAGTGTCACTTTTTTAAAAGAATAATTACAATACCTCAGGTTTGTAGTGGATTCAAAAGGGCTTAAACTGCAGCTGGCAAAGGTGAAAGTGATAAGCAAGATGACCCGCCAAGGTAAGAAACAGGATATTCAAGTGTTTCTGGGGATGGTTAGTACTGATGGTTCATTACCAACTTCAGTAGCATCAGGGCACCACTCTTAAAGTAAAAGAAAAATGCCTCTTTCAATTGTATGGAACAATGCCAAAACACTTTCAATATGTTACAAACTGAGTTAGCAAGCGCACCCATTTTGCAATATCCCAACTTTAAAAACCAATTCATAGTACAAATGGATGCATCCCTTTCCATGATAGGGGCAGTATTATCCCAGAAGGATGACATCAGTGAGGAGCATACTATCATGTTTGTAGTTAAAGCTTGAACTGTCATGAACAAAACTACACCATGACCAAGTTGGAGTGCTTGGCGGTGATTTACGTGTACAAACAGTTTTGGGTATATTTAAATGGGGTAAAATTCCTAGTGGTGATGGATAACGCTTCCTTACGCTGGTTGCAGAATCTTTGTGAACCAGAAGGACGGTTTGTGCGTTGGGCACTAAATCTCCAGGTATATGATTTCAAGATTATACACCATATAGGAGCAGAACATCAAAATGTGGATTGTCTTTCCCAACTACCAACGGTTGCTATCACGGCAGAATTGGTCAACATTATGTATGAGAAGATGGTGGTGAACAAATATCATGATGAGCCACCACAAGTAATAAAGGTACTAGATGGGCTTAAGCAGTATACTTTACTAAGTGAAGGGGGAACTATATAAGCAGATTGGAGATTTGATACTGACTTTCCCTAAACCTTCCGCTAGACCCACAAATATTATGGATGCTCATTGGGTGGTAGGACATGGAGGATTGCAGCAAATGTTGGATTTTTTGTGACTCCGCTACTACTGGGAGAGCATGCATTAAAATGTATTGAAAAAGGTAAGTTTTTGCCAGCAGTGTCAAGTAGAAAATCCATTCCACTTGAAGACCACATATCAGCTAGGTAAGCCCCAGTTCACCTGGCACACCGTTTTCCTTGATAGAGTGGGACCTCTGCCAACTAGCGCCAAACGATCTAAATATATAATCGTTGCAATTGATTATTTGAACCGATGGGTGGAGGCCAAAGCCATTTAAAACTTGGGAGTGGTCACTACTGCGAAGTTTATTATGGAGCGCATTATACTGCAACATGGCTGCCCGCAGTTTATTCTAACGGACAATGGAACCAATTCCACTTCATACATTTTAACTAAATTGAATGAGTTGATGGTGATCCGTGGAGTTTTGACCATATCCTACCATCCAGAACCAATTTGGAATGGTGGAACGGGTCAATGGAATCTTAGTGAACATACTCTGTAAGTTGGTAAAGGATTGTCCCTTGGAATGGAGTATCCTCCTACCTACAGCCGTGTTTGCATTTGATATCAGCTACCATTTGTCCATTGGTAAGAGCCCTTTCCAACTGTTGTATGATTGTCATCCAGCTCTGCCTGCCTTGCTTTACTCATGTGTAGAGGATACTGGTGGTGTAACCCTCAGCTATAATTGATGAATCCTATAGATATGCTGATCAAGATACAAACAGAAGCCTATTCCACCTGTTTGGCTAAGAAGATTCATGACTAGGTGGCTGACCAGAAAAAATGGAGTGGACTTCTACTATTCTCTGTAGGGAATCATGTCTTGTTCCTTGACCAAATCAGATTTGGGCGGAAAAACAAGATCTCTAGCTCCTGGGCTGGGACATTTGAGATAATCGAGAAGACTGGAATGAACGCCTACACCATTAAGGATCCTGCGGGGGTCAGATTATCAACTGAGTTCACACAAAGTTCCTTTGAGCATATAAGCAACAAGAGCATATCATCCAGTCAAATGGGGCGTAATGTCTATTAGTTGATATGACTGGATGATATGCTACACATTCCAGCATATTTGAGTGGTAATTGAGACAAGTCTCAAGATTGATGAAAAATATATATGAAAAGTAAACCAATTGAAATGTTAACCGCTTGGCAAATCAAGGGACATTATGCTAATTTTGAGATAAATGAGAACTCCTAGAAAAGGGGAAACAAAAAGGAGATTACCAAGCTGAGGATGCGTCTGTATTGGAATACTGAGATTTAAAGAGAAATGAGGACTGAGGAGGAGGCCTTTTTCTTTTTTAGTAGGTTTTTGCAGATAAGTCCTCAATATTAAAAATTAATAAAAAGGGTCGATAGGGATGATTGCTCTATATATCATTTATTGGGTTTTTATTAGAGTCAGTGATCTTCACATCATCTGATTTTGTTGCTCAATTGCTAATACCTTGTGTAAACTGACTCAGTAGAATCAAGACTTTACGCAGAGAATTCACACACATTTTACACCAGAATAATTTCTCTCAACATGGCTGTCCTCAAGTACTACTCTGCAACAATGTTAAGAACTTCACCTCCTCAGTAGTCAAAATCCTGGCTACCTCCATGAGAGCCTAACAACTTTTCTTGGCTCCGTACAATCCATCTAGCAATGGAACTGTGGAGAGAGCAAATGGGACCTTGGTCTCCATCCTATGGTAAATGCTCTTATCTGAACCACTTCACTGGGATTATCTCTTACCCAGTGCCCTTTATGATTTACCAGATTAGTTAACACTAGATCTTGAAAATGTCCCAATTCATGTCTTGTATGGGCGGGAACCCGGAATACCTGCCCTCTTAGCTAAAGATGTATTCTCCTTTAAAGTTGAGAACCCAAGAAAATCATGAGAAGAAAGATTCAGCACATCATCAACTCCAATATAAGGCTATGACCAATTTAGAAAAAACAGTGACTAATGAAGGGCAGGCTGCCAATGAGCTCCAAACCCCCTACCTATATAAAAGTGTCTGACATGGTATTAAACTACCTTAACCGTATCACTGCTAGAAGTGGTAAGTTTGGATCAATTTGGAAGGGTCCTTTCACCATCAACTACAGGAGAGGAAATGATTACTCTATAAAATTCTTGGCTGCAAGGATTACTATCAATAATATACATGGTCGCTTCCTATGGCCATATCTATCTTCAATATTCCTGAGGGGGTGATATTGGACATTTGTCCTACCAGCTTCATGATAAATATGGTTTGGGGAAAATTAGGCTAAAAAGGGAAAAATGTTGGACGATTACAAGTCCATGATACTGATAATTTCGATTTAAATAACAATAATGATAATATTGGCCAAAAAAACTTTTCTCTCTCATTGAAACCACTTTTGCAACAAAATTATAATTCACGTCTGGTTTTAGTTTGATAATCTCACCGAGGAGATTAGTTAGCACTCCTGTCAGGGAGCAGTTGGGCACTTAAGGTAAAGGTCACAGGTGTTGGCCCCGCGACATCTACAGTTTGCAAACACCCCAGTGAATCCAGAGGAATAGCAAACTTAACAAAAAAATTGTCAGTAACCATTTCCCCAGAGAATTTAGCTTGGCAAGTGCGATGCAACCAGTACATCAATATGCCGCACTCTCAACCACTCTCATCGGTGGAACATGGAGTAAGGGTATTCCTGGATATTCAGCAGCTGGCGCTATAGGAAAGCTTTTTGGGGATGTGCACACTCATTTCCTTAACGCGGTGTACATCACACCTCATTCCATGCCAAACGGTTGGCTTGATCTTGGTTTTGAAAGTAAGGAGACAGTGGACGAAGCTGCAATGGTGCGCGTTGTGATAGACCTCCCTGACGGGCAGCAGGTCATCGAAACTAAGTGCACCAGATGGACAAAATCAAACCAAATTTTTATAACTTTTGACTTTCTGCCTACTACAGTCAAACGCGCCATACTTGAACAACACCTGAAGGCCTGGCTCGCCATATATGGCAAAATACAAACCTTCAAAATGTAGTGCTTTACACTGATGCCACACCTGTGCACCGGCAAAGCAATTGCAGTCCTAACCCCAGCCAAGGGGATAGTGAAGGATCTAACCCAAATCCCACACACTGCATTTGTCAAGATTGAAAGGAATGCCAACCACCCTTTCAGGGTCACTGTGGACAGCGCACCTTCCATATGCGCCTATTGTGATGCATTTGGTCACAAGGCACACACCTGCCCCTCCAAGAAGGGCCTTACATATGAAGAAATTCCCTCAGAGGCTATGTGCGCCAGTGAGGCCCACTATGAATCAACCTCCAATATGAAGGCTGCCTTTTCATGGGGGGCACAGGGTTGCTACTTAATAGTGAACCCAATATCCCCTCAGGAGTGAAAGAAGGCCAAACAGGCCCGCAAGGTGGCGGCCAAGGATGCGGCCAAGGTCACTTCCACTATCTCACCCTCCCAGCTCCAGGAAGACATTGAGACTTTCGCGGTGGAAGCAGCTCAAGAATCTCTCAACCAATCAGATTGGGAAGCCCAAGCTGATTGGGCCACCCAAGCTGATATCCCGATGGGCGAGTCAATTTCACCCGACCAATGTGCCCAAGCCTCATTTGGAACTAGATAAGTCTCCAACCTTTCAGCCAAAAATTCAAAATCAAGCGTTGATGTACCAAAAATGCACTCACCGCAAAAATTGTATTCTGCAGCGGGGAAACAAAAATTGAAGGCAAAAGCCAACATGAACCCAACTGCTAAAGCTACCCATACTACCAACTACATTGCATCCCATATCTGAGGTGCCAAAAAGCGCCGTGGAGAACAAGAGAAGGCTGAAGGGCTCAGGTGCCCTTCCCCTCACACCTAAGGTGCGATGGGGGGAGCCTTTATTTAGGGATGATGAACATCGCCAGACTAAAGTCCCCACCATCCCTATCTAGGAAACTGAGTTTTTTACAACATAATGTACCTGTGGATATCCTGGCCATCCTGGAGTCCCACTGTCCACGCGGTTCTGAGGATACATGGAAAAACATGCACCTCCCTTCCCTCTCCTTCTGGTCCAAGCACTGTGGGGTGCTAGTTTGAAAAAGCAATAATTTTAAAATCCTATTATCTGAATCCTTCCTTAGTGGCTGCGTCCTTGTTGTCAATTTTTTGTGGGCCGACATAGTGCATGCTATCGTCAACATTTACACCCTGACCTGTGCATGAGAACGTCAGAGATTTTTCTTGTCAGTCAATTCCATTCCATTGCCCCCTGACCCTTTCATCATTGGCAATATGATCTGTTGGTTGAACCCATCCACGGACTGCTGGTCTTCCTCATCTTACCTGCCACAGGGACATGTAGAACTACGCGTCCTCAAGGCCACCATAGGGTTGGTCAATACCCTGCCGCATCATGCTCCGCTGCTCAAAAACATGTTGCGCCCCCACGTCCACAACAGCCAGTTAAGGTCCATGTCCCACATCGACCTTATCCTTGCGCCGGTGAAATTTTATACCCAAATTTCCCATTTCAACATGACGAAGATTGATTTCTCCAATCACAGGTTGGTTTCATTAACCTTCCACCTACCCAAACCAGTTGCTCAGGCTCCAAATTGGTGCAAACTTCGCCTGGCCATACTCATGTCACCAAGATTTTCCTTGTGGATGGAATCCATGACCATGGCTCCGGAGTTTATTGCACCATTTTGCGCTGATCCAATTTTCACCTGGTCTGCCTTCAAATGGACACAATCCACCAGGCTCACCACCTTTCCTCCTAATGCTCACACTCCACCTCGGCGGTCATCTCACGCGCTCTGGTGGAGCTGGCTTACCTGGAGTCCAACGTCCCAGCCACAGGCTACAGCCCTGCTTGGGGTCGCAAATGGGTGGAAGTAGCCACCCACCTTAACGCGCTTGAGCAGCAACACAAGCATTGGGTTTGTGTTCATTACAGAGCTAAACACATCACAGCAGGCGACATGTGCTCCGCTTACTTTTTTTGAAAATTCTTCACACCACGCCAGAGCTTGGCCAGCACACAGGTGCGAAGGCCAGACAATTCCAGAGTGGATATGCCAGCTGATGTGGCTATTGAGATACAAAACTATTACTCCAAATTGTACTGATCCAACCTGATTCCACTGGAAGAAATGGTGAATTTTCTTGATAGTGCACACATCTGCACCGTTTCCTGATTCCTGGAGTTGATGAATTTGATTACTCCAGATGAACTCTGGTCCACCATCCATGGTGCACCAAATATGAAATGCCTTGGACCTGATGGCATTTCTTATGAGTTTTATAAGAAGTACTTCAAGTATTTATCCCCACTATTGCTTGCCTCTCTTAACCAGAGTCTTTTGAAAACGCGCCTCCTACCAGGTGAGCAAGAGGCCTACACCATTACGCTATTCAAAAAAGGGAATAAGCTAGACTTGGCCAACTGGCGCCCCATTTCTCTAACCAACACTGATACTAAAATTCTTACTAAAATAATGGCTAACTGTCTAATGATTGTTGCCTTTGCTATCATCTCCCCGGAACAATTTGGTTTCATACCCAGAAGTCAATTTGGGACAACGTGCACACTGTGGCCAACGCTTGTCAGTCCACGGCCTCTGGTGCACTTGTGTTTTTAGACCAACAGAAGTCCTATGATAGAGTTAACTCGGGAATAACTCAGGGCCTGCCTCCACCAATTCCGCCTACCCCCTCGCTTAATCAATTGAGTGATGCTGCTGACGGAATCCACCACGATGGCTGTGCGTGGCCCTGGCTTTTTCACGGACATAGTCCGCCCTCAAAGGGGACTACGCCAAGAGGACCCCCTTAGCCCACTCTTATATAACTTCAGCCTTGACCCACTTCTTCACAACGTTTTTGCCCGCCTTACTGGGGTCCACGTGCAAGGCCAAGCCCTAGTCAAAATGTCGGCGTTCGCTGATTACTGTGTGTTTGGGGTTTCTAACAAGCCTGATGCACGCACGCTTGAAGCTCTTATCCAGGTTTACTCCAGAGTAAGTAATGCTGCACTCGACTCTCCAAAACTGAAATCGTTCTCATTGGTCGGTATCAAACCCGCTGGGCCTCAGTGCCCTGTTTCCAGTCCACCCCATCTGCTAGCACAAACGCTTGCTTACCCTGCCCAACCCACACCGCCCCACTTGTGCTCCCCTTTGTGCCGCGCCCTACCGTTGGACCGGTCCAACATTTGGGGGTGTGGTTGAAGGCAGGCGGGTTTGCCTCAACAGTGATGGAAAACCATATTCTGGACATAGCGACGAAGCGCATTGCCTCCCTCAGAGCCTACCCTACTTCCCTTACTGGCAGGGTTGTACTAGCCAACTCTATGCTCCTCTCCAAAGTCTAGTTTGGGGCCCACGCCATCACTTTCTCCCCAGGTTTCTTCAAGTCACTGTATGCCCTTCTTCAAGGGTGGCTTTGGTCGGGCCACCCACCGCCAGTGTGACTTGAGGTCATGTTTGGCCCTCGCCATAGTTGAGGCATGGCCTGCTCAACTTTGAGGCCCATGCTGCAAAGATCCTGGGCACCTGGATCGCTGCTGTTACCATCCCTATACTTCCAGCCCAACACTAGTCTCACGCGGCCCGCTCCAACTTCTCCAGCGCCCTGGGCCTTACCAATCCGTCACACCCTCACTCTTTGATGTAATATCTGGCTTCCCATTCTTTGGCCGCAGGTCCCCATGAGACTGCACCCCACTTCAAACGAATCCTCCTCTCCATGCGGAGTGCTTAGTGGAGAATTCGTATTTGTGGACACACTGCCCAGAGGGGGCGCCCCTCTCCTCAGTTCACACAGGAGGTACAGGGACTACCCATTCTGGACGGCTTGATACCCGCGAGGCCCCATATCTTATCCAGGGTGGACTACCTGGACATGATGGACATCCCTTATTCCCTGGGTACCCAAAAAAAATTGGAAATACGCCCACCACCCTCTTCTGCAGCCTCATATCCGTTCCCTTGTGTGGCGCTGCTTGAGGCAGGTGTACCATACTGCTGAGCGCTCTAAAGCTTTACACTCATCCTGTGTCATGTGTGTCCAGTATGGAACGCTGTTTCACTGCCTGGAGAAGTGCTCTACATCTAAAGCGATATGGCGTGAGGTGCAACGTCTGCTTTGCCAGGATTAGGCACAGCCCTTCAGTTTGTTTAGGGATATGTTTGCTTTATCTATGGTCTCCCCTCTTCCACCCTCCCTCCATGCTTTGGTGGTCGCAATCGCCATGTGGACTATCCACACGATTGTCTTGGATGCCACTGCAGGCTCCACCCCCACCCTCCCAGAAGCTGTCCGCTGGTTCCAGTCGCACTTAGTAGACAACTTTCAAGCGTAGATGTTTGGATACTCCCATCGCGTCACCATCAGTTGGTCTCCTCCTGGTTCACAGTTTGGTTCAATAAACTCTGACCCCTTCCTCCACACGTGCTCAATCGTGGTTCCAGCTCCTATACACGTTCCCCCTACCAGTAGTGGCGTTCCCGCTGGCAACAGGAGACTGCATTAGGTTCTCTGGGGTGCCCTCCTATTACTGTGCTTCATTTTCTTCGTGTCTTATTGGAAGTGTCTGCCCCCTGGTCAGCCTTCCCCACAAAAAATTAAAAATAATATTGGCCAAAAGGCCTAGGCCAATTCTTGGTGGAACCCACAAGTCAGGGTAACACTGTTGCAAAAACTAAACAGGCAATTAGCACAAAGTTGGGCAGTCAAATTGCCCTGACCACATGAGAGAACCTATGGAGTCCATTGGCAGTTTCTCCCCCTGCCACAGCCAATTCACTTTAAACACCTAAGCGGGACCACCCCCTTTTATAGGCTTGATGGAGGTCAACCAGGCTGTAATAATTTTAGCCAATGGGGATTGGCTGAAATTTATTAAATAGTTACTCCACAGGTACATCTTAAAATAAATAACACCCATTCTGTTTTTCAGCTAATCTAAGCGATTTTTCTGAGCTTAATAGGCGAATATACATATTTTCTTATTTGGACCTTACTAAGACATTCCAAACTTAATATTGAATTCCCTTCAACCCTCGTTAAAGTTTATATGCTGACCAGTCAAATATTAAGAGGGTTTTTTTTCTCTTCCAGTGCTTTCACTAATAAAAACATAAAGCTCTAACTTTATATTTTACTAGTGTTCTTAAATTTAAATTATTAAAATGTTGTGGAATCCAGCGGCGTTTAGCACCAGCGAGCACACAACTAGCTGAATTCCTAAAGAGGATTTTAGCCCCTTACAAAAATATAGTGGGCTCTCTTCACCCTTTCAAATCATCCAGCAGTATATTTCGCCTTTAGGTGAAAACGTCTCCCTAATGTCAATTCACATTGTTCAGCAATTAACCCTATAGTGGCACATTCAACCCGTTGTTCAAAGAGAAGTGCATCCCAAGGGAGAGGAGAAACTTCTCTTTTTTAATTTGGTATAAAAGTGCTATGGAGGAAGCCACTGACACCCAAAGGCTCAGGAACTTAACTAATTGTCTTAGTCATGTAGCTCAAGTCATCATGGTACCTCATCTAATGCATTACCAGACTTGGGATGACTCCAAGCCTGATTAGCTTTGGGAATTAAGGAGCGACCTAACTTTATCTAACCAAAAGCAAACTTTTATGGGTATAAGCATTAATTGGGAAGAAACTGTCACTATGTTTTCTCACCATTTTTACCTTGAAGCTCAAACTTTGGTCGCAGTAAAACGTCTTACCTTAGTTGATGCTATCACTGCTTCATTTTTCGCATTTAAAACTATGCTCTTCATTCAAATTCATTCTAAAGCGGTTAAGTCTAAGTGGACGTTTATCCACATATTAAAGTAGCTATTTTGGAGATTCCAGATGACCTATTCAAACCTACTGAGCCCACTCGTTTTATAGTAATAGCAGCTTCATTTTCTAAGTGCTAGCAGTTACCCCCAAGTCAACTACACCTGAATTATACTGCACCCATTGCCTTAGAACCAACCACATTGTAGATAAATAGCATCCTTCAATATCAGCAAGCAAAAGATCAGTCAGTATAGGGCAAGAGGCTCCCAATGCTGATGGAAATCAAGTGCATCAAGACCTTATCATAGCAATAATTTCTTTTCCAGCATTTCAGGATGTTTTGTATTGGGTGCGCCTGCAGAAGTTGACATACAGCTTTCTATTTAAGGAAATAAAATCTCCATCTTTCTTATTTTTATGTTGGGCAGTTACCCAAACAAGCTTTTCAAGAATAGCTCTTCTAAAGAAAGCCAAGCACTGGCAGATAAAACTTTTAAAAGCATTGAACATCCCCAATCTTAGCATGGCATAATCCTCTGCTTGCTTTGCTACAAATACCTAATTAAGTTTACTCACTATTAATTCAGGGTTCAGATCTTTGTTGGTTTAAGTTGAGGTTGTTATACATAAGGCTAAAGTCCTGGTAATATTAGACACTGGATCTCCGGTTAATTTTAAATTTTCCCAACTTATATAAAAGATAATAATGGCTCCTGATTTGATTTAAAAAGCTGAATATGGGACGGCTAGTAATCAGTCAACTAAGGCGATAGGAACATATTCTGCCTTACCCTTTGCTTCAGGAAACTTCTAATCGCTACCCCTGCAATTGAGTTATAGAAATAGTACTTATGAGTTGCTTATTGGGGTCCAATTGATGCAGGATTTTAATTGTATCACCAACTATAGAGAAAAGTACCTATCCCTAATGGGGTTAGATTCCATTAATATTTGAATCCCACGTCAAAAGTAGATGAGCCTAAAAACAGATAAGCCTCCTTGAATACCGATCCTCCATTTTCAAAGTTGAATATCAGGTCTTATGAGGAGAAACTAAGTTACCCTCTGAGGCTGTAGTCTCGAAGATGAAATCACTCTATATGCCCCTCATCTTATCACATTACCCTCTGGCTCACAAGTTATTGAGGATAAGGGATCCATATTCTCTCCCCTCCTAATCAAGTTTTGGAGCTAAGTGGACACCTACACCCTCCCATCAAGGAAGCATTGACCTTCCTGGGGATTTTAATCCTGCCTAAGGGAAATCTATTTCTATCTCATTAAGAACATAACAAATCATACTCCCCAATCTCCTCGGCATGCCCTATCACTTATGTAAAACTATGTCCCATTGAGAATATTGCCAATGTGAGTTATTTTGTTTCGTACCAGGATTAAAATTTGAAACCCTACCCACTATAGCTCTTATTGAAAGCAGGATTAGAGATAATCTTACTTCTAATGAAAGCCAGAATGGCAAAGACCTCCTTGAGGAGTATGGAGATATACTTCTCTTTGACCAGTGACTATGGGAAAATGTCCGGGGTAATTCATAAAATCGAGACTGATGCTCACCTTCTATTAAATCCTGACCATACCAAAAATCCAAAGTGGAGGAAGCTCAAGTGGCCTTAGAGTTAAAGCTTCTGTTGAATGCCGGTTTGGTAGTGCCTTCTAAAATCCCATGGGCTTCCCCACTCTTATTAATTTGGAAGAAGGAGGTGGCCACTGTGTTGCCATGGATTGTCACCGCTTTAAGTCTAACACAAGAAAAGGCAGCTATCCAAGGCCGCGTATAGATGATTTCTTTAAGCTTAATGTCAGGCTCCAAATAATTCTCAGCTATGGATCTCACCAGCGGGTACTGGCAAGTCAACTTGTCACCGGAAGGTTATGAAAAATGCGCTCTCATCTTGAGTGAAGCAATAAATGAGCCCACTCAAATTCTTCAGGGGTTATGTAACGCCCCTGCTATCTTCCAACGCGCCTTATATGGACTATTAGAAGATTTAAAATGCTCCTGTGTTCTGGTTTATCTGTTTATATTATCATTTTTTTAAAACCTTTAATGAACATCTAGCCCACCTCAGGCAAGTCAAACAGCTCTTAAGCAATTGTCATTAACACTAAAACCTTCCAAATGCTCATACTTTCAGAGTGAGATGGATTTTTGGGCCATAAAGTAGGAAAAGCAGAATATCCCCAAAGGACGACAAGCTCCTGTCTATATCTAAAATGTCCCCACTATATCCCTACTAGACGTATAAGTTTTCTTAAGGACGGTGACATATTATCACCAGTTTATTCCTCATTTTGAAGAAATCTCCAATCCTCTAGTGTATCTACTGAAGAAAGGGATACGCTTTTAGTGGAAAGAATAGCAACAGCAGGCCTTTGGCCTGCTACGCGTCCTCTCCCACTCTTTACTTTTTCACTAAAACTTTAATAAACCCTTTCTCCTCTTTACCAATACTGGTAATATAACCTACGGCGGCATCCTATCCCAACATGAAGAAATTTCAGTGGGCCATCCTATCGCCTACTATACAAGACCTTATTCTAAGCTGATTGCAACTATAGCGTTATGGAATACAAATTCTTGTTGCTACAGGGTATTAAGAAATTATGACCTTATTTATATGGGAAAAATTTCAATACAATTAATGACCATGATTCTTTGCAATGGCCTTAGCAAAAGAAGGAACTTGATGGGAGATTGGCTTGATGGGCAATAAGCTCTAAAGCTATGACTTTTCTTTTATCCACTGATTAGGACCCACACATCAAAATGTGGGGTGCCTATCTCAGCCTCAAATATTAACTTTAACTGACCCAAAAGAGTTTTACTATATGAGCTCCTAACACATTTGCATTTATAAAAGGTAAAAGCCCCAACCCTTAAAAAATTAAAAAGATATAGGTAAAACTTAAAATCAAGGACGGCCAATTATGTAAACTTGTGTCCAAAAAGTGGTTGTCCTATGTAAAACCTTTGTCTCAAACTGACGTCATAGTGGAAGACATAAGCAAGTCAGCCGTGAGGATTTTTGTAAACTTACTGGTGGCTTAAATCTAAATTTTGTTGGTATGTAATGCTTGTTTCAAACCAGGGTGGATAAATTCTGCCTGATATGCAAAAGTCAGACTGGACCTAATCCCCAATCTCAACATCCAGTAGTTCCACCTTTGAACCATTACATACCATTAGCATTGATGTTGTGAGACCTCTCCCTCGAGCCTATAATGGTTATTGGTTCCTCCTTCTAGCCTTGGATCATTTAACTAAATGTATTAAAGCGGTATCTCTACCCTTATCTTTGGCAAAAGCTACCGCCACATTTTTGTATAATTTAATTATCCCCCAACATGGGTGCCCTAATATCATTTTTTTCAATGACGGGCAAAATTTCTGATTGATGCTGGTGAAAGATTTAGCCGAACTGATGGGAACCACACAAGTATTCTCCACCCCCAACCATCCTACAACCAATGGAACAATAGAGCAGGCATATGGTACCCTAACTGCAACACTCCGGAAAAAGGCTATGACTGACCCCCTTCATTGGCCCCAATATAAGTCTAGTGTAATTCTGGTCTATGTTATTGTCTATCATCGAAAATTAAGATGTCTCCCAGCCAAGCGTTGTATGGTAGAAATCCTCAACTGCCTTCTAAACTGCAGGCTATGCTTGACCAAGCCTCCCCAAAGCCCTGAAGTCACTATGCGAACTATTGTCAATGAAAATTATCCAACTTAAGGCTCTGGCTTCTAAAAACCTATCTGCTCCAACTAGTAGAGAATCTAATCGATTTGATGATAAGAATTACCCCCTGCACACCTTCCAACTTCATGAATTAGTCCCTTTCTACCATCATCAATCTGGAGGTTGTGACAACTTAGGGGCACAAGCTGGTTTGGGCCTTATAAAAGTCATTTATAAGAGGGGCAATGAACACTCAATTGTAAAGGTTGTTCAGGTTACAGTAGCAAACCGCGTACATAGTTGCTTTCTTCATCTTTTCCCCCTACGCCAAGTTCTAGAGGGGGCTTTATTGGGATTCCTACCCAAATTGGAGATTAAGATGCGTTGGCTGAAGGGAATCAATCCTGATCAACCAAATAGCCCAAACATCATCAGATAATCCCTGACAAAATTTAAGGGCTATAAAGTTGGTTATCAACCCTGACTTATGTGGTCGACTATTGCCCCCTTGGAACTTCCTATCTTGGGGTCCAAACCCAATCCATCTGGAAAGCAATGTTATTCAGATGAGATAACTAGCCTGCCACAGAACCCTCAATTTTTGATAGTTATAAATATTAAAATTGACTACTTGGAGATTTACAAAACACCTCCCTGTTTTCCCTTAATTTGCAAATTCTAAGCTAACAAACTTTACTCTCTTTTTTGCCCATCTAAGATAAATTGGCCTACCTAATTAGCTTAAGGTAAAATTTATATTTAGGGATCACCACTCCACATATAGTATCTGCAGTAAAGACTTTCCAATCAATAAAATTAATAGGTATATTCTAACACCCAATAGATTCAGGTCCCTTGGCCTCAAAAATTTATGGGATACATGGTATCAAACCCTTGGTCCTGACACAGGGATAAGTTGCCCCAAGCCCCAGGAAAATTAGCCCAGCAATATTCTGGACCCCACAAAGATAAAAGATATATGGAGAGGAAAATTGCGACTGAGATGCCAGAATCAGCTCACACATAATCTGTTTGCACTTCCTGGGCGGTATGTCCATTGGTGAGGGAGCCCTGCTTGGATAGGTCCCCTCAGTGCCAAACAAATCCCTGGTGAGTCAAAGGTCCCACCGGGATTTTCACGCTGATGATTACCTCAGATCCATGGTTTTATCAGTCAATGGCTCCCAAAAGTGCTGGTTGATTGACAAATGGGATCTAATGCAACCACTGGGGTCTGCCAAACTGAAGACTGGTGGCGTGCAAAAACGCACATTTTAGTTTGGAAATAAATAACGGGTAGAAACCCCAGTTTATCATTGCCATCTTGTCTTTAGTTTGAGACCAATCTTCAACATCAAACAAATGTTCAACGCTAGTTCAGACTCTTGAGTTAAGTGCTAGTGCCTCCTGCAACTAAACAATTAAAGCTCAATTCAGGAAAACAGGAAGTTAGGAAAAAGACGAGATGATTTAAGTAAGGTAACAAGCCCAAATATTATCCTTATTTGTTTATTATTAAATAAAGCAACCAACTTCGGAATAGATACTGATAATTTAGGCGCCAAGAGCACACCAAGTAAAAGACATAATAATTGGGGGAGATCAAGACCCAAATTCAAGTTTTTGGTCATGTAACAAAAACTTGACGCATTGTGGCCTGCCAAATAAACTATATTAGAGTGGCCTTAGAGCCACAGGAGTAGCCCAGTTCTTGGCAGAAACTCCAGAATAGAGAGAAATATTATTAAAAGACTAATTTAGTTTTTTGTGTGTGTTTGAACTTTAAGGTTGCCTTTCTTAGGAAACCTCTTCCAAATTATTCTTTAAGGTTTTGTGAGCCTAAAGATTATCATAGGTGAGGCACAGCTCAGCGCCTGAACCTGACCAAAAACCAAAAACCTTCTAAATAATTTGACAGAATTCAGAAATCCAAATCTTAATTCAAAATGCAACAAAAGGACTAATTCCATTATTTACACCTACGCTAAGATCTGAAAGGGGGAGTTGTCACGATCTCAGCCCAAACAAAAAGAACAACACCTATGATGGCAGGATTTAAACTCAAATAAAAGGATTCAAATACCCCTGTTGGAATCATCCACAATCTAAAGATTTAAACAATCCCAACGTCAGAGTCCAAACCTAATAGATACTGTCATTGTTTGTGCTAAAGAATGGTTAGATTATCTTGAGATTTGACTAGTGATCTGTCATACTATCTTACTATGGGTTATTCCTAACAGAATCAAATGGATTGTTACCAAATGAACCTTTTCCCAAAAATGACAAGGACTGGTGAATAGGATTAAGAAATTGTCATAGGAAGAGCTCCATCTCAAATTAAAGACTGCCATCTGAACGCCTTCATGCAATGGAAGGGAAAAATCCCAAATCTGATCAAAGGAATTAACTACAGCTTGAGACATACTTGTGGGATCTGGCAAGGGTTATGGCTTGCAGGTGCTTAACGCGGAAGGATATCCACAAAAATAATAAAGAATTAAAAATTACTCTTCTTTAGTAAAAGAAAAATTGAGCTATTTTTAAATCTTTATTTGGGGGCGCGGGTTAGAGCAAAAAGGTGATGAATTCAATACCAGCATTCATTATTTAAGCTTTAGTAAAATTTGTAAGTAGCAGGGTTATGGAGTAGCATAGGGAATATTCTGAACCACATCCATTTTAAAAAATATAGTGCTTTATTACCAGATCTCATCCTTTATGGGAACATTTGGGCAATTAACAGACAAAATGGGGTTTTGGGGCATGATGTACCCATTTGGAAATGTCTTAATGTGTTTACACACAATCACCACTGGGTAAAATACTTTCACATTGGAGGACCTCCCTCACGCCTATAAAGGGGGTTGGTCCCCGTGTAGATGTTTTAGCTGAACTAGAGGCAACAGGGGAGGAACCTTTGGGTGAAAGCCCCAAAGTCAGTGGAAACTGACTATACATCTTTGAGAGGTTTACCCCATGTATTATTTTTAAACGTATTACCCCAATTCTTGGGTTCCACTGAGAATCAGCCAGGGGCTTTTGGCTGATATAATTAGTGGTATCATTTAAATGGTTAGTGTTATTATCAAAAAAAATCAAATGGTTAAATTTTCCCATTGTTAGCTGCTTTCAACCTAAAACATTCTTCATTGGAAGCTGGGAGGGCAGATGTCCAACAATACTGGATAAGAAGTAAAGATTCTATATGAAGAGGACTTGAGAGCCCCATCCACCGCAGGGCACCTAGCCACCCTATAGATATTGGTATCTTTAGCAGATAAATATTATTGTATATTCCCTCAGAGAACTTAAATTTTACTTTACCTCTTTTAAGTAGTTAAAAAATGTAAGAAAGTAACCAGGATAGATCATATAAACTGGTACTTGAAGAGGTAAAGGTGCTACCATCTAGTACTAAAAAAAAGAGGTAAAGGTGCTATGCCATCGACTCTCTACAGCAGTTCTGGATAATCAAGTTATCCAGAATAAATTTTATTCTTCTTTCCCACTTCTCTGAGAACCCACAAATATTGATATTTGTCATTTACTTGGTGAAACCCTAAACTTGGTGCTTACTATAGGGGGTCTGAGATGTAAACAGTAAAACGACGCTCATGAAACATGAAATATAACTCTAATAACATTACCCTCCATCTAATAGGAAGAGGAGCATTACTAAATAGGTTAATAATTCACAATTTGAGGTAATACTCAATACAACATAAGAGACTAGTATTTCAGGATTCCTGGATTTTAACCTTCCTATGCTGAACCCCAATAAAGTTCTATCACCAAACCGATAACCTAGAAGATGACATCCAGCAGATTCTATCTGGGAAATATTACTTAGGCCTGTTCTAGTTGTTCATGAACATCTGCTTTCCTCTCCTACAAGCAAATACTTTACATCTCAGATGCTGAAGCTAGTAATATGTTGGTAGGTGGTGCAGAAAATTACTCAACGGCAGTTATACACCCAGCCCTCCATCATCTCCTCCTTTTTGTGAGGTTACATCATCAAGGTATATTACTTCAGCTGAGATAGTACAGAGCTTTAACTCTTTCTTGGTCAAATTATATAAACTGCTTCCGCTTATGCTTGTGACAATTGGGAGGCAATACAGGACAACCGTTGCATCATCAATAAGCCCAAAGTCAAATCACCCTGTTAAGCTCTGGGATCTCTGTATATATAAATACCCACATTACTCAATGAGGATAAGTTGTGGTCTCTGAGGTACACGAGTAAATCCACTTTGTGCTTTAGAGGCTGCTTCCCAAACCCATCTTTGGAATCCACCTTGATCAACTTTTGAGTCACTTAGAAGCCCTTATTTATCAGTTTCAATGACAAAGTGACATCATTACTGAAGGTCCATAAGGCTTAAAAGCCCCAAAGACCCAAGAGTTCTGAGGGGCTGAGGGATGACCAGGCTCCAGAGGACCCCTGGCACCCTGGGTTACTATTTTCCCATCTGAAGGCGCCAAGGACCCCATCTATGGAGGTATGCTCAAAACGTACAGCCCTTCAAACAAATTAAAATCATCACATGAGGGCGTGAAGTTTACTATAATAAGAGCCTTATTGGTCATGCTGTTACCCTAGGCGCACTCAAATTTAAGAAGGACAATGTGCAAAAGTTCTTTAAGTTTACCCTAAAACGTTTTGATTAAATTGACAGAGATATAAAAGTTTGTAGAATTGTATCAGTTTCTATAAGTCCAGAATTCTAAACATGAGTCCCAAATAAACTCAGAAGGCTAAAGCCTGCGCGCTCAATTGATTCTGGATCAAATTTCATGATGACTCAGAAAAGATTTGAAGACAAATGTACCTAAAGGTTCCCATGTGTATATGCCAAATTGGTGTCTGCTGAGTCTATCCATATTCAAAGCTACATCCATGCTCTCTCTGCACCAGGTGGATCAGCTTTCAAGGCTAGCTTCAAGGAATAACTCATTTCAGACTAAAAAGCATTGCACCATTTTTTGAAATATAGCATGAACACTTTGGAAGAAGCCTCTAATCGCCAGAATGTCATAAATATCCATCTCTACCTTTATGGGAAGGTCGTGATATTATAGCCCACCTTCATTTATACATACCAGACCTGTCCCCAGGCTAAGACCATGTTTGATTAAGAATTTGGGTCTGATCAGACCCTCTCAAGTCAAATAAAAGCCTTCATGGACATTTTCCTCAACAAAATAGAACCGCTTTGTGATTTTTTCACATAGCATTTATGCTAGTATGCAACTGTTACCTACTAATAATCTAACCTACCTAGTTCACACTATTACCATCATCATTTCCATGCTCAAACCTTGGCCTGATGTTCAGCTCCACATGTAGGACTTAAGCAATCCTTTATTAGCATCCATGATAGCAAGAGGTACTCAACGAGATTACCATAGCCACTTTAAGTACCACTCCACAGTTTGAGCCTCACCTGATGGAAATTATATTGACTGGACAATAAGGTTAAATAATTTCTGACAGATTTTTGGTTATCCGTCTAGAATGAGTTTAGAGCAATTAATAATTTAATTAATTACTTATGGGTTGCTGATAAGCGACCTGACCCCAGAAAATATGTTTTTTGCCAGAACTTCTAATGATGAGACAAATATGATGGAAATTGGAGAGGATGTGTAGCTGAGCGGATGGGTCAAAGAGTAGATGAAGAGATTGGTGAAAAAAGCTTAAAATAAAAGAATGGAGGGGGAGGTTTTTTAATTAATAACACTTAGTGTATTCTAAGGTATAAAATATGAAGGTTAGAAAGGTAATGGATTCTGTTGTTAGAGAAATGTTTACTTTTGTTGAAGCCTTCTTCATTTTACATCTTATCAAAGATGTTTGAGTAATGGTGATCTTCATATCATCTTTCCGTTATGTCAGTGGGAATACTTCCTGTGTAACCCTTTGGTAAATATAACATATTAAGCTGAAATTGTATATTACCTATAACCAGAGTTAATGTTGAATGCTAAAGAAGAGTGTGCATACTTGCTCCTAAAGCAAAGTCCAGTGGCACACTAAGTAGGTTGGTATAAACATTAAACAGAAGACCAGAATAAAAACCATCAGGAAAAGAGAGATCAGCATTAATAAAGAGGATCTTTGAGCTGAAGTTTCCCTTGTTATGCCTCCATTTAAGCCTGAAAGCCCTACAGAGTCGTCTTAGAGGCCCTGGAACCATGAGTTGAACAAAATTAATAAAAAATCAGATTATACTATACTTATGAGAAACTATTAATGTTTCTCACTCTACCCCAAATTTGATAGTATGGTCACTTGTGTTGCAAGTTAAGGTCAATGAAAGTCACATTGTTAGGAATAATGGTAAATATGTCAATTTGAGTGAGATTCTAACATGTAATAATCTGCAACCTAACCTTTGGAGCTCTGATAATTCAAGAGAGATTAATTTGATAAGTATACAAAAACTCCTGAAATAGAATTAAGAATCCAAACATTTCCTGAATCCTCAAATTACTTTGCAAAGTCGCTGATTTCCTTGGCAAAGATCTTGCCTTTCAGAGGTCACCAGAAACTGCCACCGCAACCTAGAAGGACCAAGTATGAAAAGACTTTACATTCCTCTGTGCAGATCAGGAGATTTCCATACCTGACTCAAGCCTTATTCTCTCTTTAAGTTTAGTCTAAGTGAACCAAAATTTTGGGGAGCTCTATAGATATCCCTCATTTCTGATTATTAAAAATAACTCCTGTTTTTCCTAGTTGTTATAATAATATTCTTCAGGCCTGTTTTATACAGAGAACCTATCTGTTCAAAGAAAACAGAGTTGCATCTGCCATGTATATCTGTTAAGAGATGCTTAGTAGCAAGCATCCATAAGAGTTTCCCTCTGAAGCTACATTTGGCTAATAATCAATTAGCCTTTAAAGGTCACAAAACCTACTGAAAATCAGAAACCCGAAATTGGTGCTCCCAGCCAGTCCTTTCAATGCTAACTATTGAGGACCTATCTTTATGGATGAACAATTCCAAAGGGAATTGCACTACCAAGATGAAGGTAAACTAGAGTCTGACACAATGGGCCATTACCACTAATCAAGACATGCATTTACATCATAACTGAGAGCATGAATTTAACGCGACCATGACCCTTCTTATTTACTGCTCCAAATGACTCATTTTAACAAATTTAATCTATTGGTTTAACTGACACTGTATAAGCATTTATGTCTGGAATTACAACCATTGATGGGAACCATCCATAGCTGGACTGCACAAGTTGCTAATAATCTGAATCATAATTTTCCTCACCTGATCTCCCTTGAAATAAAGTAAATGTAGTCTGGATAAAAAACCTATTTACATTTGTTTGTTTATCCTGCTTTACTCCATCAAATGCAGTTACTTGGACTACACCACCTGGAGATACAATGGCAACTTGGACAGTCTAATCGAATTCACACCAAGCTTCTTAAAGTTTATCAAGCTGCTTAAGTTTTTCTCAAGACAATCGTGAGGCCATTTTGGACAACAGCTGGAAGATCAACATCATATAACATCACTTGGCCCAGAACAACACTGGAGTTAACCAATGCCTGCAAGGCAAACTTTCTCAGTCAATGATCCATGAAGCTACTAATATGGACCAGCAAGTGGAAAGCGCTTTGTCTAATCTCATTGACCACATCTAGAGAATCTCCAAAGCAATGATTTCTAGATTGCCACCTTTGCATTCCATATTCAGCTGTTGGTCAAACATACAGCTATACCCTCAATCCTGGAATTTATTATTAAAAAAGGACCTTCTGGAGACACTAGACCTAGTGAGAAGGAAGGAGAACATGGACCCCGGGCATGAAGGTCATCATGACCCTCCTGTGTCCTCTCACCTGTTGGCCTTTGTTTATTGAAAACCACAAACTTTAATTAAGGCTTTTGAGCGACAATTATTAATGGTGGCCCAAGGAGCAGGTATGAATATTAAAGGGGATCATCTTTATGGTGTTTAACCTTTGTCCTCTTATACAATAGTTAACAAAAAATGCCGCAACCTGTTCTAACATGATTTGCTGCCAGGACCAAGTGAGCCAATTTTGATCAGATAAATTCTTAGCTCCTAGCTATAAAGGCTAAATAAGTACTCCTTACGCTAAATTGGCTATTCGATCCGCTGGTAGAAAGGGTTCATCAACTTTTAATGTCAAGGCTCCACTTTCTTATAATAATGAATATTAATCCTCGCATAAGGATGACATGGATGAATTTCACTGAAAATTTGACAAGGCTATTCCTCATACTGACATAGGTACCACAGAACCCACTGAACTTGATAAACCTCCTTCACTGGCTATAAACGTCCTATCCAAACCTCTTGGATACTTAAACTCATCTTTATGGAAAGTTTGTGCTCAGGAATAAACTATTCATTCATATCTCTTTGTGTATGAAATTGCATGAAGACAGCTATGAATCTTCAGAGATGGCTACACATCCAAACTTGTATGGATGGTAAAGCTCAGGAAATCATGATGCCATATTATAAGACGTGTATCACTTGGGCGTCTATAAAGGATGCAGTTATTTAAGAATTCAACTATAACCTCTCTCTTTCTAACCACAAACAGGGTTTCATGCGAATCAAACCAAGGCGTGGGAAACCAACCTCAATTTTGCCAAGCAGTTTTACTATAAAGCATTGGCACTTGCTTCCTGTGATTAAGTTAACCTAGATGTCGCCTTTGGGCTGTCCGCGCAGCTTATAACCACAGTTCCAATCTTGTGCTCTACTTATAAAATGCCAAAAAATGTTAGAATAAATCCTTCATATCAAGGGATCTATAATGGAGTTAAAGGAGACTAAAGTGCGTCAACCGTCTACTAAAGGAAACTGACCTCGCATTTATGCAGTTGGACGATTCCAGAATCTAAACTCATTCACGATTCTTGCTCTTATTGTGGAATCTGACCATCATATAGCTTCTTCTGGAAGAAATAGGAGATGAGGCTGGATTTTTTGAGTCAACTTTTAGGTGTGAGGCACCCTCTGCTGAAAATGCCAAGCCTCACTTTCAATCTACCACTTCAATGCACACTTAATGTTACATTTTTGCCAAACCTGATGAATTGAAGGTTCTAGACTCACTGATTTCAAATGAAGTTCTAAATCTTCTTACTTTCCCTTTTGGGGCCTCTTCCTCCAGGAAATTCGATTTAGTTAATCCAACATTTTGGTACTGAAATTGCTCATGTAGAAATAGTCATCAATAAAATAAAACTTTTTGGTTATAGTCAAACTGTATCTCCAGCAAATATCATCTTTCTGACTAGTAAACGGATAAAACTGATCCATAATCGAACCACACAATAGATTATGAAGCACATGACCGCATTAGACTTGCTCTCTGGGCGCCTAAACTTCTCTGTAGCTTTAGTTCTGATCTCTGGTAGTGACGGTCCTGACAATTGTGCTAAAGTATGATGGATATGACCATCATATGCGCACATAATTCCTAATTAATTTAATGCTCAAATAAGGCGTAAGGATTATTATAATATTTTTTGGTTATCACATCCTCCTAGGCATAAAACATAACTCTAAGGAAAAAGGAAAGAGGAATCTTGAGAGTTGTTTACCTAGAACACCCAAACTGCATCAAATGGTTAGAATATCAAGTAGTTTGATGAAGGCCAAATTACTCCCTTACAGTACATAAGCCCAGAAAGGGATGCCTGCATATATAGTTAATCATGTAACCATACCTCCAATATCTCAGATTCTAGTTAACAATAGGCTCCAAATTATTATTCCGCTGGACCATCTTTTAAAGATGTGGGGAAGCTAATTCAGCTATTCAGGAACCTTTCACTTTTACTGGGGTGCTAAATCCATCTTATAGGGCCCTTTAACTGTTCTAATAGTTAAGTTTTGAACAACTAATCTAGATTACTCAAGACTAACCTGATGCATATGTTAAAATTCTAAGCTCTGATCTTTTTGAGTCAGTCCATTGGTGTGAAACATTATAGTATTTAGGAATTGAAAAAGCACTACAATCGCCCAGTTAAAGTAGAGATAGGTTATACTCTCTCCTCCAAGCAACAGAAACATCCCGATGCTTTAACCAAGGAGTATGCTGATTATTTTCTCACAGGGCCAGGCAATTTTGGAATTATGAAGGGGTGAAGCACAGGGTGCTCACCGGCGTTGCCCCTCCGATCTGTGCTTGCCCTTATCAAAAGTCTAATGTTAAAGAAGCAAAGGTTACAAAAGAACTAAAGCAACTCCTAGACACTAGATTTCTGAAACCGTCACAAGGTCCCTGGGCCTCGCTGTCGCTGCTTGTGGTAGAAAAAAGGGGGCATTTTATGGTAATGGATTACTGATGGCTAAATGCTGTCAAAAAAGGATAGCTACCTACTACCCCAAATAGATTATTCTTTATGCCTCTTAGTGGGATCTCATTTGCAGCAATGGATCTCTACAGTAGGTATTTGTAGATTAATATTGACGGATTATAGGGAAAAAGGCGCCCTTATAGCGATTAAAGGGTCATTTGAGCCCACTCACATGCTTCAAGGGCTATGTTTCTGCCTCAGCCATGTTTCAGAGGTCGATGGACTGACTAAAGTGGATTTGAAGATGTCAATTGTACTTGTTTATTATGATGATGTGACAGCATTCTCTTGTACTTTTAATCAACATCTAGCTCAACTAAAAGAGGTCTTTAAATGCCTTCGCTCTGCTTCATTGAAGTTGAAGCCTGCCAAATGTCAGTTTTTTAGACCAATTTAAAGTTTCTCATGAATAAGGTTACCTGATAAGAGAATTTCACCACTACCTGGAAAAGTAATTACTACCAAACAGATGCTCAACAGAGTAGTTTACATGATATAAAGTTATTTACAGAATGGTCATTTTTTACTAAAAATTGTTCCTCATTTCCCCAAACTTTCTAATCAGCTAATGCACTTTCTTTATAAAGAAGTCCCTCTTCAATGGGAAGAAACCCAACAGCAGGCCTTCGATGTTCTAAGGAAGTGCTGAAGTATTGACCTACTTCAAATGATCTTCTTCTTGGTAAATCGGATTTTCAAGCGCCTATTGTATGGAGATAATAGACCAGATGATAACAGTAATTAGGATATAAACTCCTTCTGAATAACACTTTAAGGCTGTACTATTATGTCGTTTACTTGTACATCATCTCACTGCCCTGATCCCCCTGATTACAAGTAATTCCTTGACTTAATACAATTTATAAGTATTAAAGATAAAAAGTTTGTATATTAAACTATCAACTTGTTCTGCTAAAATATCGTTTTTATCTGTATAGAATTAGTGAGATTTTATATGGTTCAATGTTTCCTACACCTTACCCATGACACCTTGCCTCACATCGCCACTTAGCTAGTGAATCACAATAAAGACTTTAGAGGGTCTACATTTTATGAGGCTCTGAGGTACTCAGGTCATCATCATGGTCAGTGTTTTACTGATAATTATTTCAAGACAGCGTTTCCTTTGAAGCGTCTGATAATAGCAAAACTGACGCTCCTCTCAAGCAACAGTAACACATAGCAAGGCGATTCATACCATTAATTAGTAATTAATTTGATTGAAAACTTGATCAACATTAAAATCTAATTTTTACATAGACCAACAAAACCCTTGAGCATAGGTCATCAAGTTGAATATTATTAAGTCCAACTTAACCAACAAAACTTCCCCAAGCCCTTGTCATCTAGTCAGATATTATTAAGTTGAATTGCTAGACCACGGATACCAATCTTTATTTATACTTAAAATATTTTTGATCCATAATCACTAATATCTTTGATATAATCCATAAAAAATAAGACATAAACTAATATTATTATTTCTCTATTAAATTACTCAACAATCTGATCCAGTTAACCACTCATCAGGAAGGCTATTTATAACGCTCCTGTATTATTAAACCACAAATTTGACAAACTTTCATCATTTTTACTGATTCTAGAAATGTGGCTGCAAGAGCCATTCTGGCTCAACTTAAACAAACTTGGTTGACCACCCTATGGCATATTTCATTAAGACTTTAACTTGGAAAGTAAAGAAAATACAGCGTAACTGAACGTGAGTGCCTGGCTGATGCACTGGCCATCGATCATTTTTGTCCCTTCCTGTATAGGAACCATTTCGCCCTAATGATGGACCACGCCTCCCTATGGTAGCCACAGCAAATGAAAGATACCAATTGACAATTAGCTATTGGGTACTTAACTACAAAGTTAAGATTTTTCAATTGTCCATTGCACTGGAATGGCGCATCAAAATGCTGACGGATTATTCCAGTTACCCTACTGACACTATGATTCCAAAGATGATTAGATTTATGAACTCATTGCAAACATGAGGAATGGAGTCTAGAACCCCCAGTGATCCAGAAGCAACTGAAGAAAATGGCTGAGAAGACCTGAATTTAAAATTGGCTGCTATATAAGAAGAGGAGTGACATCTTTGCTGCAGTATATGTCTGACCATCCACCATAACGAAGTCAGCCCTGAAAGCCCATATGAACGTGGGCCATGAAGCGGTAAAAAAACCAATCAATGGCTGAAATAATGTTGTTACTGAAATATAATGATTAAAACATCCAAGACGCCATTGATACCTGCTTCACGTGCTCAAACCAGAAGCCACCAAATCTGAAATATCAACATCGGGTCTTGAGTCCCATGGCTCTGTTTCCACGGTTAGTATCAATGTTATTGGCCACTTGCCTACAGCGATGTATGGCCATCGCTACACCATCATATTGGTTGACCACTTTATGAAATGGGTGGAGTTCATCTCCATTGCCTCGCCTACCTCTAAAGCTACCACATCCTTCTTACAGAAACAAATTTTACTATCCACTAGTATGCCAACGTGCTGCTCTATGTTAATATTACCAACTTTTTGCAAGTAGTCTCTTATCTCAATTAACTGATGGGCACATATCACTCTTTTATAAAAACCCTATTATCCTGCTATCTATGGGGCTGTGGAACGGTTTATGGTGCATTATTCACCATCCTTCAAAAGTTAATTAGGTCTGACCCTTTGCAATGGAATTAATATCTACCAGCAGCTTTATAAACGTACCATATTAATTACCATTAAATTACCAGATGACCCTTTTTGATCCCTTTAAGTGATGAAAGCCAATTCTGCCCTCAAGTGTTTAGCCCATATTTGAAACCACTACACCTATCACTACAGATTAAGTGATGTGAAAGCTGGATGATAAATTTTTAGGCTACAAGCTTTAGCCACTAAACTATGGGGACTATCATCAGATGGGAAGCTGAAATAAAAAATGCCAGAAACTGATTTCACCAAAAAAACAATTAGGTGACATATATTTTTCTGCCATCACTAATATTGAGGACAAGTGCATAAACCTGACATCTATAGTCAGGTACTTACTGAGTGATTTATCAACTAGGAAAAAAAGTATTTAATTGCCTCTGTCAAATAAGGCTCTATATGAAACGTGTTTATACCAGATTTTACTAGAGTTATGTCCCTACTTTGCATGAGTTTGAGGGGAAATTGTCAGGAATTCTTGGAATCACATTAAAGATGAATGAGAATCAAACATTAACTGATTTGCTACATGACCAGTGGAACTCTGCTGGATTGAGAGATCAAAATTAATAAGAATAATGATGTTTAATCTAGCAATTCAGTATGTACCTGCTAAAGGGTTTTTTGCACAAAGTTTCCCCCATTGAACAATTAGAATGGTTGATATGACAATCGCCGGTTCCTTGATACACTTGTACCCACTTAATTATATAATAAACGCAGGAGCAATTTGCCCAATTACTTCTTTATTAAATATACTTTCAGCGGATCCTCCTCTGGTCCGCTCTCTTCTCTTTTCTCTCTTTCTAAACCTTCCTAAGACTACAACTCCACTCCCCTCGTTTCACTGATATCCCAGCGGCCTCTGTCAGTATTGACTCTTCTACTTAGTCTATTCATGTCGCCATCTTTTCATTGGTTTCAGCTTATTATTCTTTAATCATTTATCGCCTTGATTTAAGGTGATCCAAAATCCTTTTGTCAAATGTTGACATCGCCTTATTGCACTATTTTGAAGGCAATCCAATAAGACCCGTTATGACCCATTATCACCTTATCCTAAATCAACCAATCACTTATTTTCTGAATCATCCTCGGCGGATTCTGTCCATTGATCCTTTGGCGGAATTCATCTAATGATCCGCGTGATCATAATAGTGGCTTGTCATCCAGTTATATAGATTCTCAACATTACCCCCCTTTGACTGCATATTAAGCTATATACCTCTTTTTCCTGAAATCACCATGTGAACCATTCTGCGCCAACATCTGCGAGTCCATGAGTTTACATTTTTCTACTGGTTGTGGTTAGGTGCGGAGTTACCTGATCCAGGCCATATCCCTCTTCCCCGGTTTCCATTCTCCCAGCTGATGAAGATGAGGCTGACGTAAACCTCACAGCCATGCTAACCCAGGAAGAGATTTTTTCTAAATTCGTTGGTCACTTGGCCTTCTGGAGCGCCCCCTTCTGGGACATTGTGGGCCAGCTACAGTGGGGAGGGGAGTGGAGCCGAGGGCCTTCACATAACGAAATGGCCCAACTCCTGGTGAGCAGCATTAGTCGCTTAGTGCTTTCAACTCCTGTCAAACCCCATTCCGTGCCTCTGTCAATACAGCTGATGCTGTGCTTTGTTCAGTGGGTGATAGCCTGCTAATCAGGGTCCTTCCCTGCGCTTCTACTCACTTCTGATTCTTAGGGGCTTTACTTCCACAACAACTAATTAGCTCGCCTTCGTTCCAGGGTCACCGCGGCATTCACCTCCCTCAGTGTTGATGATCCATAACAGTACCTTCCCATCATGGCGCTCTTAAGTAACTTAATTTTGCATCCCGCCACCACTTTAGGTTCAGGAATAGAGCAGCACTGGACATCCCTTGAATGGGCCTGGCGCGCAGCATTCACCACAACTGCTCATTTTCCAATATCATATCCGAGCATGGAGGAATTCCTTGTAGATTGCCTGCCCCTGGGCGCAGCCTTTTCTCCTGAAGACGGCACTCACCTGCTCACTCGCCACCCATTATGACTTCAGCCCCCTCTGTTGGAGTAATCCTTAATTTCCTGGGAGCATCAACACATGTGGTTACAAGCTCTGCTCCTCGTGGGAAAGGAATGGTTCTGACTTTATCAACCAGCCAAACTCTCCCCACCTCGCCTTTTACCTGAAATCCCAGTCCGTCCTCCTATCCTAGTTCCGTTGCACCGTCCTCTCTTCTTCAACCTAGTGTAATGGCCCAGGGGCGGACACCAGCCCCTTCGCTATCACCTCAGGAGCCTTTGCCTCCACCCCCAACCCCAGTTGAGTCCATAGAAACTACGGCACGCCCAAAGCAGCGAAAAAAGAAACAAAGGTCCCTTTGATTTAAACAAAAAGAACATCGTAAGAAGCTGAAAAAAGACAGGAAGACAAAAACAGCAAAGCGAAAGAATTTGAAGGACAACCCACATTAAAATAAAAACCCCGCTAGCACTCACACAGATATACTATTATTATGATATATTAATATTATTATATTTTTCATTCAGTTTAGAGAACTATTACTGCTTATATGGTCAAAGGAACTTTGCATGCACCCAATTTATAATCCAACAGCTCGCAGGATCCTTGATAGTATAAGCATCATCACCTGTTTTTCTATTATCTCAAATGGCCCAATCCAAATATTAGCAAGTTTGTGCTTTTGGCCAAACCCATGATGATTGTGGTATGACACCATATCTCCATCTTTGAACTGCGTTAGGCCACTCCGCCGTACTTGGTCTGTAGCCTGGGTTTTTTTTTGGCAAGGCTGAACGAGTACGCTTCAGTTTGTAACTTAATCAGCATGTTTTTAAGGGTGGTTAAATATCACTGTGGATCCACTTTGCCGGTGTCCTCTACAAGGGCATATAGCAGCGCAGGCAGAGCAGGGTGCCGCCCATAAAGCAATTGAAAGGGGCTTTTTCCCGTGGCTGAATGGTAGCTAATATTGTATGTGAATACTGCGGTAGAAAGAAGGGTACTACAATTGGAGGGTCTATCTGTAACCAGCTTCCAGAGTATATTCACCAGGAGTCCCATTACTCGCTCAACCATTCCGTTGGACTCAGGGGATACGAGGTTGTTAGGACCCCATGGATGGCCATTAATTCGTTGAGCTTGGGTAAAATGTGGGAGGTGAAGTTGGTTCCATTGTCAGTAAGGATAAACTGTGGGCAGCCATGACGCTGTATGATAAATTCCATTACAAACTTAGCCACAGTAACTGCCCCCATATCCCAGATGGCTCGCGCCTCCACCCACCTCATCAAGTGGTCAATTGCACCAGGATATACTTAGACCGATTTTGTCCAGTTGGCAGAGGGCCCACAAAATCAATAGAGATGGTATGCCAAGCAAAGTGAGGATTTACCAACTGGTATGAAGTCTTCTGGTGGAACGGCTTCTCCACCTGGCACTGGTGGCAGCAAGACAGGGTCTCAAGCACGTCATATTGCATGCTTTCCCAATAATACCTCAGCCTTAACAATTTTAGAGATTTCCAGACTCTGCCGTGGCCAACTGCTCGATGTGCACTCATCATAATATTTGAGCGGCTAGAAGGCCTTGGGATATTCATGGTAACGTCCCCTATATGCTTATACAACTCCCATTTCTTAGAAATGTATTGGTCCTGAGTTCATCTAGTAACTTGATTACTTGAGGCGGTTCATCTTTGTATTTTCCGCTGAGCATTTTGTCAAACATTATATCACTCAAATATGCTGTAACTTCAATTGTCAGTAATATTGATAAACAATCAGCACTTTGGTGTATGGCTCCCAGTCAATGTAAAATCTCAAAGTCGTAAGCTTGCAGCTTAAGAGCTCATCAGGCTAGACGCCCTTCAAGCTCTTTCATTTTCTGCAACCAACGTAATGATGCATGATCTGTCATGACTTTAAACTTTACTCCATGCTTATAGACTTGAAACTGTTTATATGCATATATCACCACTAAGCATTCCCACTCAGTTATGGTGTAATTTCATTCATGGCAATTCAGGCTGCGGCTACAGTACGCCATGGGGTGCTCCTCTCCATCATCATCCTTCTTAGATAGGACTGCCCCAACAGTAGAAAGGGGCGCATCTGTTTGCACTATAAATTTCTTATCAAGAATAGGATAGCGCAACTATGGCGCACTGACTAATGCTGTTCAAAGTGTATCAAAGGCACCTTGACGTTGCTCCATCCATTTTAACATGGTATCTTTCTTCAGTAGCTCAAATAGCGGACCTCCCATGCAACTGAAATTGGGTATGAATTGTCAGTAGTAACCCACCATTCCAAAAACACCTGAATGTCCCGCTTATTAGCGGGCTTAGTCATCCTCTGATTGGCTTCTACCTTGGCTGGTTGAGGTCTTAGCCCAGTCGCATCCACCACAAACCCAAGATACTCAAGCTGATCCTCAAAGAAGTGGCATTTTCGAGGCTTGATTTTAATATTGGCCTCATCCAGTCAGTGAAATACCTCTTCCAGATGGTTGAGATGCTCAGTAAACATGCGATAGTAGACATTAATATCGTCAAGACACACAAGAACGCATGACAGCTTCAGATCATTCAGTATACTATACATTGCTTGTTGAAAAATAGCTGGGGTGTTACATAGTCCCTGCGGCATGCGTGTTGGTTGGAAAAGCCATTTCAAGGTGATTACCGCGCATTTTTCTTGCTCCTCCATGGGCAACTCAATTTTCCAATAATTGGATATCAAATCTATTTCCAAGAAGTAGCGGGCTCCACCTAACCGATCTAGTGCATCATCAATCCGTGGCAGAGGGTATGTATATTTTTTGTTTATGCTATTGAGTTTCCAGTAGTTGATTACCACATGGTAAGTGTCATCCTTTTTTTAACAATTAGCACTGGCGAAGCCCACAGACTATTAGATGGTTCAAGAATTCCCTGCTCCAACAGTTTTCAATTTCCTTGGTGACAACTTCTTCAGCTGCCCATGGTCGACAGATTGGTTGAGACTGATGGGAGGATGGTCCCCAGTATCAAGTTGATGAACAACCCCCAAACGAACCCCAGATCATGATCGTCAACTACAAAGATCTCTTTATACTTTTGAAATAGCGCTTCAGCCCGCTCCTTCAGATATTCTGATAACCTAGATAAATTTACCCGCGGTACAACCACCATTATGTTGAGAGGCGGTTTGATGGGCATACCAAATTCATCCAGAGAACCAAACTCATGAACCTGTTTGGTCTCTTCGACTGAGTTCAGATGTAAATATGCTATAATCTGATGCTGGCAGATTCGAAGGGGACTGTTCTGAAGATTTTCCATCAATAATTTGATTTCCCTATGGATTGGTAGTATGATACTGGGAGCCGCATGGGGCTTAAGCCGTGATTGATTATAAGGCCCAATGATCTCCCCATAGAGCCCAGATGGCACTTCCACCTCTAACTCAGAGTTGATTATTACTTGATGTCCAGAGGGAATGGATATGCTCCAGCTGCTCTAAGCGGTAACCCTTGGTATTCATATATCTGATGAGAAAGGGCCTGCGTTTTCTTTTTTAAGCGATGATAGCGCTCTAGAATCACCCCATCGCTGTTAGCAAGGTTGATCAGACCCATATGCACTGAGCTCTTCGGCGCTCTACTAGAGGAGAAATATATAGGGACTCGCTGTCCCGCAATGGCTTGGGTCTCTTCCATCATGTCAACTATAGCCCCATAGTGTCGCATAAATTAAGTTTAAATCAATAAATCATAGCTACTGTTTGGTAATATCCTTGCTGGAGCCACCACAATAATAGATCCGAATCTCAAGGGAAGAGCGCTATATGATCCCTCAGAAGTGGTGGTTTCAGCTCCAGCAGTCCCATATACCACTCAGTGGTCTATGTCAGGTTTTAAAGGACAACTTCGCACAAATTTAGTGGAGACAATGTTAACAGGTACTCCTGTATCGATGATAGCCCATACCTGAGTTTTAGCTACCACAATGTCACAGTAAGTGCATTCTGAGTAAAATACTTCCTGGCTATTCACTTAGTGTACATTTGAGAATTCATGTTTTCCCAGGAAACTCATAATACCCGCACCAATTTTAGGGTATCTGTTTACGATAGTTTCCACTGGGAGGGCGACGTCTATTTCCCTCAAGGACAGGGCATCTGTGACTGGTTATAGCTGATCTAACAGATTTTGGTTGAACATTTGACAAGCATAAAGCTTCACTAAATCTGGAGAGTTTTTGTTCATCGTTTCTTCAACATGCACTTGGGTAGGCACAATTATTCCCCCAACTGGCGGGTGGTATAGGAATGTATCATCATACTGAGAAGCTTCAGATATATTTAACACAGTAGACTCAGGTGGGACATGTAAGTTCAAGGTAGTGGAAGTAGAGAGTCCCTTCTCTACTCCACTCAGGCTTTTCCCTGATAGCCCTGCTCTCAAAGCAAGGGAGGGATCCGTCCAGTTGGGACACCATCATTCCATGTGTCCAGTACGACCACAATTAAAATAACTTACTCCATAAGACCTACGGCTGTGTTTAGGATAAGTTGGCTCATATGGTAGATGATTTTGAAAAGGATTGATGTAACCAGACCCCCAACAGTAAAACGACTGCCCCCTGTCAGTGTAGTTAGGCCCAGATTGATAGCTGGTTCAATGTTGATCAGAAATCAAGGAACACCCATTGGACGGAGGAGAGTATCCTGACTGGATCCTTTCTGACTAGTTATCTCTTCTCACATGATTAGGGTGAACAGCTGCGACATTGCGGATTTGCTCAGTATTAGGTGGAGTAAAATTCACAGTAATCAATGTACAAACTGAACAAGTTCAAGAAGTGGTACATAAGGCTCTAACAACGGAGCTATGACATTGTAAAGCTCAGGGTATGGCTTCACCACTGAGGCCATAGCTATACACACATCAACTTTGGATAGAATGCCTGCTCCGATCAGCACATGCGCTTCCAAAGTAAATCAGTCAGCAAATGTGGTGAGGGTCTCATTTCACTGAAACCCAATGGTCAAGGACTCAGTTTTCTGCTGCGACATTTTTGCAGTTCCGCCAAACAATTGCAGCACCATCTCCTTAACTTCATGGTATGAAATGGAACTAGCTGAGAGTTAACAAATGACTTGATCAGCACTTCCAACGTCCAAAGAGGAGAGTAATAGCTTTGCCCTTTGTTGATTCAAAGTACTCTCAGTTGTAAACTCAAATCAGCAAAAGAACCCATGAATATTTCCTTTGCGATCAAATGGCGGCAACTTAGCACTTTAAACCTTCTGAAGCAACTCATCCTGCTTTTCAAGCACAGTATCTAACACAAGTCTCAATTTCTCGTAGGGCTCAGGGCCATTGTTTTGTGCAGATTTCATTTTGAAACAACCTGGATGCGACATAGCTGGCAGTTGAATTTTCATAATTTTGTTATTGGTCAATGGGCCTCCTGTAGTGAGCACCACTGTTGAACCTTGGCGATTCAGTATGTACCTGTTAAAGTGTTTTTTGCTTAGAGTTTCCCCCATTGAACAATTAGAATGGTCAATATGACAATCGCCGGTTCCTTGATACACTTGTACCCACTTAATTTTATAATAAACACAGGAGCAATTTTCCCAATCACTTCTTTATTAAAATATACTTTCAGCGGATCCTCCTCTAGTCCACTCTCTTCTCTTTTCTCTCTTTCTAAATCTTTATAAGACTACTTCTCCAGTCCCCTCATTTCACTAATATCCCAGCAGCCTCTGTCAGTACCAATTCTTCCACTTAGTCTATTCATGTCACCATCTTTTCATTGGGTTTGGCTCAATATCTTTAATCAATTATCGCCTTGATTCAAGGTGATCCAAAATCCTTTTATAGAATGTCAACATCGCCTTATTGCCCTATTTTGAAGGCAACCTAATAAGACCTGTTATGACCCATTATCGTATTATCCTAAAGTGACCAATCACTTATAGCTCTGAATAATACTCAGCAGATTCTGTCCATTGATACTTCAGCGGAATTCCTCCAAAAAGCTGCGTGGTCATAATAGTGGCTTGTCATCAAGTCAAATAGATTCTCAAAAAATGAATTCCTGAAAGAGCATTTAAAATTCCAAATCTTTCTTTGACTGCCAATTTACTTAACAAATGTCTAATTCCATGGGCAAAGATCATGTCATTCAGAGGTCACTCTAAATTGACGCCGCATAAACAAGGATTGAGTATGCCAAAAGCCTTTACATTCAGCCATGCCAATCAGGAGCTTTCAATACCTGACTCAATCCTAATCTCTTGCAAGGTCTATCCTAAGAGATCCTAAATCTCACAGGGCCCTATGAATAATCTAATTTTTGAACAATAAAGGTACCTATAGTTTTTTTAAATGTTATAAAATAGATTTTCCTGCCAGTTTTAAGTATAGATCCTGCTAGATGAAAAAAACAGAGTTGTCTCAATGATTTAATTTCATTGAGAGTTTGCTTTTAGGTTCACAGCAGCCTTAAAAGATTTCCGCTGGAGCTAATTTAAATAATAATAGAGTAGCCTTTAAATGTCCTGACCTTTAAAGAAATCAATAAAAACTAAAACAAATTATCACCATATTTGATAGCAGCTCTCCAGTGAATGTTATATCCTCCAAAATAATGAAGAAAATTAGGATTATGATCGCTATGCCACATTACATTATTTATGTCACCACCAGCCCTCAATGCGCCCAATCATATGGGCCTAACTCAAGCTTTCCCTCCAGTTCAGGATAAATTATTTAAATGCCTTGGATGTAGCATTGGATAGACCTAGCTATAAGTTACTACTGGGCACTCACTTTCTTTGAAAATATAATACCATAATTCATTAAGCGAAGGGTTTCTATCCTTACTCAGTACCAGCATTACATTGGTGTTTGAGACAACCAAGGATTTTGCTGAGCGCATAAAGGCCCAGACCTGCTTATTGGAAACCAAAAACTATATTTACCGTCTTAACTATAAGGAATTTAAGGTTTGTGCATGAATTTACTCACCACATAGTGGATGGAGCTGAAGGGATATTTTATATGCCAGAGCCCAAGGAAATCACCCTGGGCCACATATTATAGTAGACACTCATATTTATATAAATACCGCCTGGGAGCCTTTTGTAATTCCATGAGCTGAAAATACATTCTTGAAAGAAGTCTTAATCATCCCAGGTACCTCAATACCACCTACACTGGCTCCATCTCTAATTGGTGGCTAACCTGACTCTGAAGGCTTGTAACATTGGTTCAAGTACTCCTAATGCCTATATACATTTAGTACAAGTTAACGAAATCAGCTGTATACTAGGGTCATAAGCCTCATCTCTTTGGTTTTGAAGAGCTTCCCACTGCAGCACTAGTCACCATATCCATGATTGAAGACCTTATCCCACTAAAAAAGAGGAAGGTTGATGAGCCATTGGAGTAATATTCTGCCCTATTCTTCATGTCCACATACGACTTTATCATTATGAAGGGGGTTGTGCACAATATTGAGATGAAATCCTCTTCACCCATACTTTCATGCCCCTACCACTTTAGTAAGTTAGAAATTCCAAGGTCATCACCAAACTCAAGAGCTGTTATCTTTGGTATGCGGGTACCCTCACAAAGTCCCTGGGCATAACAACTTCTGCTTGTTTAAAAAATGTTGGGAGTCATCATTTCGTCATGGATTATTGTAAGCTCAGCTCAGTGACATGACAGGATAGCTATCTCCTTCCTTAAATCAATGACTCCCTTTAGCTCCAAGCTGAGGCTATTATTCAACATGATGGTTCTCAAAATAGTTACCAGCATATTGAGCTAGCTTTTGAGGTTCAAGCCAAATGTGCCCTTATGCAAATGAAGGGCTTTTTGAACTAAACTGTATGCCACAGAATCTATGCAATATCCCTACGACCTCCCAAAGAGCTATGGAAGGGCTCATAAGTGACCAAAAAGATTTCTTGTATCCTAGTATACTTAATGATATTAACAAGTTCTCCAAAACCTTCAGCGGCTACATAGAGCACTTAAGCAATTTATTATCGCCAGGAGGCATTCCTGAAGCTCTATATGGTTAATGCTCATTATTTTAACATAAAATAAACTTTCAAGGCACAATGTTACTAAATAATGAATTCAGTCCTTACTGACAAGGTCATTAAAATAAAGAAAATGACGTCTCCCCAAAAGCCTAAGGGATATACAAGTGATCCTAGGCATTGTAAGATATCAAAAGTTTATATACCTTTTTGATGACCTGACTGAGCCATTGGTTTATTTGCTAAACAGAAACATTCCTTTCAAGTAAAAACCAGACAATACCATCTATTCAAACTACTTAGAACCGCACTAATCTCTCATCCTGCGTTAATTAATCTGAATTTCTAACAACGATTTGTGTTATTTACTGACTCTTTGCATAACCATTGGGGCATTTCAGGACCAACTAGAAGAAAAATAAGTAAGGTCATATGGTGCTTACTTTAGAAAGACCTTAATGAAACCTTGATGAAACTGCAACATCGCTGAGCATAAATGTCAGGCTTATTACTCAGCGTTCAAACACTTTTGACATATTTATATGGGAACTGTCAGGATTTGACATGGTATTGAGTAAAAAATCCTACTTAAGAATCATGAACAAAAAGAACAACTCTAAACTAGCATGAATGAAACCTTAACTTGAAGGCTCTAAAACTATATTCTATTAGGAAGCATCACACATATGAGAATCAATGGAAACACCTTCAGATTTCCCATCCCTAATTCCTAAATTGTGAGAGGCGTGACTCCCACCACTGCGGTCTTGATGATGATGAAGCACAATGAGGGAGCCAACTAGGCGAACAAACTAGAAGGTAGTTCAAGATCTTGATCTTATGGGTCCATGAAGGTCCTTGAGGAACAAGTCCCTATTTGAACTATAGATATCGATGCTTTATAACTCAATAAGTTTGTCCTTATTGGATCAACTTTTCATTCTATGACCTCTCTACTAATTTTCTTCTTTGAGCTCATTTTCAAACTTTGGCATCAGTCAAGTGAACTGTTACAATGAGAAAATGATTCTCACTACAGGGGGATCTGAGCCGTTCAAGTGAAAAAGCTATCACGAACAATTGAAAATACTAGCAGTCAGAAAAGTTAACCTGCTGATCAGTCAAGAAGCGTTGCTCAGTGGATTAAGACCTCGCTTTATGAAGTACTGTCCATGCTGCCTTAAAATTTAGAATTTTGGGCCATGATCCAGTTCACTCTACCTTCCATCAATGGTGATCATTACCATTTTCAGTATGAGAACCTTAAAGAATTTATTCAACAGTTAAAATGGTATTTATTCTGTGAGAACCTCTCAAGGTGCTCCTGTGCTTATTTGGTGCCTTCTACTATGTGGGATCAATATACCTCAGCCAACTACTTGAAAAAAACTGATTTTTGGGGCAAAGCACTCTCTCATAATTTCGTCTACCATGCTGTTCATCACATCTTGTGCAATGGATAAGGCTCTGCTTGACCACCACATAGCACCGACCCCCCAAGGCGGTGATCAGGGCTCTTTTAATAGTGGTAACAATAAAAAATCGTAGGGTTCAAGGGCAACGTCTTTCATAAATATTATTATGACAAAACAGAAGCTGAAAAATTGTTTACCCTCAGAGTAGAGATGGCAAGGGATTACATAAGTGGCGATCAGATATCAAAGGCAGCCAACCTGGTATCTGCTAAAATGAGAAATGATGAGGACAACGTCAAAGGGCAGCCCAGAAAATCAAAGGCTGCCAAGGTGAATTATGCCAAAATGGTAGCGCCAAGAACCATGACAATGAGCAGCTCAGCTAATCAGGGATTTGAAAAACTGAATCTGCCGTTAGTCAAGAATATTGAGAGCTATGGTGATGGGCAGCCCATAGAATCAGGGGCTAACAAACTGAATTACGCCAAAATGGAAGCATCAAGAGTTGAGGTGAGCAGTGGCCAAGAGAATCAGAAGTTGTCAGTAAACTTCTAATGAATGTTTAATTTAAAAAATTTATGATATGCTTGACATGGAAATGCCAAGCTCTGAATTGTCCCTGACAAACAAATTAAGTGCAGAAAAGTTATTATAACACCTGGGCTCCCTAACGAATGGTCTAGAATGAGCACAGACGGGAATAATGGAGGCTGAGGGACTCAAAATAGGCCCACTGACATCCCACCACCTGTAAACTCCACATAAACTCTTTTAATAATATCCAACACTTTTTTACATAAAAACATCCAGATGAAGGTGTTTAAGATAACTTTGTTTTCTAGTATGTTAAATAAAAGCCTTTAAAATTAGAAATAAAATATTAAAAATCTAAAACATTATTTAAGGTTTTCCCAGCTCTCCATTTTAGTCTGTTTCTACATTTCTCTTGATATTATCATGAAAAGTATGTCTGCAGAAGAGCCGCCTGACCCCTCTCACCCTCTGCCATGGTGGGTTATCAGTTTTTGCTCACCACCTGATTGGAAATTTTTTTTGCTCTATCATTACATTCATTTGTTTGTTTGGTTCTTTTTCTCTTTGCTTATTGGTAATGTTCGTCCCCTGGTTGGCATACCTCAAATAAAATTTAAAAATTTATTAATTAAGATTTTGGAGAAAAACTCTGAACTTTGAGAAAAATGCCCATTCCACAGACTTTGACAGAGCAGTCTCTTCTTTGTATGGCCTCTCTAGCGGATATACTGTTCTCCTCCATGTTAGCATCATTTTTACCATATTCCAAGGATATATAAATAATCGTTAATCAAGCTAATGGATAAAGGACCTTACCAGAGCTGCACTCTCCAGTTTGTGGGCTCTCACTTTGTTCTCTTGACCAACTGTTTTGTTGCAATGTGGAAGAACCCTGTTCATCACATCCTGAAGTTAGTTAAGTTGCACCATCTTGAAGTCTCATGACAACTAGGGATTATCAAGCTTTACACCCCCATATTGTAGATTTTCTAATGTAGCCTCCTTATTCATCCATAACAATTGAAAAGCTATTGTAACTACTGAAAATTGATTAACAAAGCTAAAACCAGATTTTGGTGTCAGATTGCAGTATTTCAGGCTACCTCAAAGACCAGCTTTGTTGGAATGTACAACTCCTAGAGGCTTCTTGGAACCAACGACTTCATAAGTTGAAGACCTGGTACAAGCTATAAAGCAACACTATTAGGAGCTGGCATCTTGTGACTTCACCTCCAGGAGTGAAGGACCTGAAGGTCCTAGGGGGATGGAAGGTCTTAAAGGACGTGAGAACCTGAAGGGCTTGAAGGTCCCCATGGGCCTTGAGGGCCCTCTGGCCCTATACTGTAGCTCCAGGTGACTCTGACAACCTGTTAAGACATGACTTTTTGCAGACCTAGCCGCCATATGGGATCAGATCCAGAAATGTGGCCCAAGGATACAAACTCTGAGATATACAGAGTCCTCCTCAACCAAGGGTCTTGATTGAGGCACTGTCAGATGAAAAACGATAATATCAACGCTTTCATAAAGCCTAATAAAAGTTGCATTACCAGCTTGAACAAACCTGCCGAGGGTTCAACTCATTTTGATTAACCTATAGTTCAGTTTTTTTCAGAGCGCATATACCATAGCCTTAATAAAGCAGGTTTTCCACAAGGCTTTCATTTAACTCTTTCACCATAAGTGATGATATCCAAGAGGACCTCAAGGGCCTAAGATGATGGATAGATCAGTGGGTCCTCTGCGACTATTTGGGAGCCTAAATCTCTGAGCGTTCACAAATTTCAGGTTTTAATACACTCTATACACACCTTGTAACTATTTTAAACCTAATTTAAGGAGATATTCCCTCCAGACAGAAAAATTAATGCCTCTTTATTGCTTTCCTATAAGAGTTTCATGGAAGAGACCACCAACCAGAAAAAGTAAAGCATGTCCACACTTGCCATAAAAGCATCACTAATGAGATAGTGACTCTACATCTAAAACGAATGCCACAACTGAGAGGGTCAGACTGCCTTAGTACAAGAAAACAGCAGCAATAAAACTCTGGCCAATCAAATACAAGCGTTAATGGCTATCCGCCTGAACAAAGGAGGGAGCCCTGTGGAGTTGCTAGCCATTTCTATGCACAAATGCATCACTTAGTGACTTCAAATTTTTACCCTAGTGATGCTATCACCACTGTCATCACCACGTTGTGGTCTTATTCAGAGGTTAAAATTTATATGATTGGCCAAGAGTGGTTTTACTTGCTGTTAAAATCTTGGGCTTCATCTAGTACTAAAAAAATCTTGGGCTTTGTTGGTTTCACAATTCCAATATGACTGGATGATAAGCTTAAGTCAATATGGCGAAATAAATGGAATCCGCCAGAATTGAACTGGTACTGGTATTTAGGTGCTTCAAAATGAGGCATTCAGCAAATTGAGAGGATTTATGCTGAGATTTGATATGAATGAGAGTAATTCGAAAAGAGAAGTATAATAGAAGATTACTAAGCTGAGGATGCCTCCAGCTAGGGAACCGAGGTATAAAGAGTTGGGCTGGAAGATTAAAGAGAGGGGTTTTTACAAGAGAGGAGAGCGTGCAGATAAGTATGCGATATATATTAAAATAAAGGTCAAAATAAGTGGCGATAGCTCCATACATATTTTATTAAGTTTTATTATAAGTTGGTGATCCTCATATCGTCCAATTTGATTGCTCAGTGTCTCATACCCTGTGCAAAACAAACTTAGCGGAATTGATCCCAAACGCCAAGAATTAACAGTGGTGCTCACTACAGGGGGCCCATTGATCAACTAATCACCACTTCATCAATCGTACTTATGGTGCAACCAACTTGCTCTGATGGGGTACTACCCAGGTGGTGGAAATAACTCATATATGGGGAACTGAAGCTTGCTTTTGATACCTTACTTCAGGTGCAAAAGTGTTGTTTCAGGAGAATAATAATATTACTGATCAGCTCAACCATGCCTTCCGCCAACTGCTTCTAGTGGGTGCTCATGCCAACCAACTTACCAACCTTTTGAGCAGCACGACGGAGTGGCTAGACTGTGAAGAGTATAAATAGGTTAGGTCGTTAAGGAAAAAGAAATCTACAGCGACAGGCTGTCCTCATTTAACTGTGATGGTAACATACATGGGTTTTTCAAGCGATTTGAGTTTGCCATAGAGGGGGCTTCCAATCAACATAAAGCAAAACTATTGTTATCTGCGTTGGATGTTTCAAGTGCTGATCAAGTTACTTGTTATCTTAAAGACAGTACTGTAGCATACCAAGAGGTGAAGGAGACTGTAATTCGCCTGTTATGGGGCAAAGCGAATTTGGCTCAACGCAAGGCAGACTTTTTAATAATATCTTTTCAAAAAAATGAGTCTTTACCACAGTTTGTGGAGTGATTCACTAATGAGGCTCATGTGTTGTTGGGTGCCAATGTCTTATCTAATGAGGAGGTGGGTATAGCAATGACGGCGGCTGTCAAACCATATTGGGAACTCTATATCGCTATGTCAATGTGTTGGATGGGGATACCAGACTCATCCAAATTTGTGAATGCATTATGTCAGCTCTCCACCACAAACAGCACCCCCATTGTAGACCAGAAAGTGGTATTGCTCCCGCTCCAACCCTTTCTTAATATAGGCCGCAGCAACTGGGTTATCAGCCGCTGGAACGTATTTGTCTCACACATGAGTCAATAGACCCTTTCTGGTCCAGGTACGCTTCACCAGTTTGTCCGCGACCTTGGAACCTTACCAGCAATATTTGACCTTGTTCTTCTGGCCCTAACTATATACGCGCACCTTTTATGAACACTTGCTTCCAGTACGACAAAGAGGGCATTATGCAGTTAATTGCCCTTGCCACCCACATGTGTATGCAATGCCAACAAAAAAATTGAGCAGGGAAAAGTTTGAGCGGAGTAGAGATGGGACGCTCTATCTCCGCTAAGTCTAATTCACTTGTCCCCAACAATCCCCAACCATCTTTTTGGGTAGAAATTGAACCTCAATCGGATGATATGTTACACCAGCAGCTTTCATTAGATACACCAGCTTCCACTTCCATGAGTAAAAGCTCACCCCATTGGGCTGAGCTTCACCAGGACGTGCTGAAGCCATATGCGTGGCAGATCCTGGAACAGACTGGCATTAGCAAACTGGATCCTTCACTGAACTTCACTCCTTTAGTAGGGGTTATCATAGCCATTCCGGTGGAGAAAATCGCTAGTGGGTATCTTCAAGTTGGCAATGACATTTCTTCTTTTTGAGTAGTACAAAGCCCTTAAATGTACAAGCAATGCACCAATTATTTTTCTTATTCAGAATGTACTTATTGCGACATATTTGTTCAAAACACAAAAATCTGCGCTATCATAGACATGGGAGCACCTGTAAACATAGTCTCCACTCGATTGGTGGCTAAACTCATGTTTAAACTGGATGTGGACCATCGCATAGTATATGTGACCACGGGAATGCACAGCACTGTGTCAGAAGGAGCATATAGCGCGTTGCCTCTACGATTTTGGTCAGCCCAGGTATCTTCTCCAGTGGTGGTTTTGCCAAATAACCATTGCAATATGTTAATCAGTGCAGCTCTCATGAGAAACTTTGGGGTTGTGATAGATATGGCGGAAAAATCCCTTACTATGTTCAGCCAACAGATTCCAGTATATTTTTCCTCTGGTGGAATCCCAACAGATCCAGTCCACTCCAGTCAGGTCAATCTAGCATATAGTGATGGAGTAATCCCTGTTCACTACCAGTGAATAAGTCGGTGGGCTAAGATCCTCCTCAACAAGATATATGAGTATAAAGGAATCCTGCTTCAAGAAACGCGCCCTTTAAGCTTACCGTCTGGACACCAGGGCATAATAGGGACTGTGATCAAAATTGAAGTCCCTAAGGGGCTTTATGGAGAAATCCTGGCGCCTCATCAGCACTCGCAGCTCAAACCACACGTGGCTCTAGGGTTATTGTTTCCTGGGATTGGGGAGGTGAAGGTGCTGCTCGCAAACCTACAGAAGGAGACAATAACAATCAGGCAGAACCAGTGGTGGCTTACCTACACTTTGTCATAATGGGGAAGTTCGTCGTATTTATGACTTTGGCTCATGGGAAGATCTTGGACTACCAGATCGCTCCTCATTTGATGTACTGACTGTAGTACCATGGGAAGCACTCACGGGATTATCAGCGGAACAACAAGATAAGGCTATGGCCTTATTTGAAAAGTATTGGGATATTTTTGCTAATGATGATCATGACCTGGGGTGCGCTCAAGGATTGGTACATCAGATAGATATGGGGGATCACACTCCCATTTGTTCACGACCAACTAGACATTCAAAAGCCGTGGAAGAGGTTGTCTCAGATGAAGTAGATAAACTTATCGAGAAAGGAATGCTAGAGACATCAAACGATCCATGGGTGTCACCTGTGCTCATTGTAAAGAAGAAGGATGGCACAAAACAAGTGGTTATTGATTATCGTAAACTCAATAACATAACAAAGAAGGATTCCTACCCTCTTCTGCGGATTGATATGCATTAAACTGATTGGGTGGGGCGAACTATTTTTCTGCCATAGATCTGATCTTGGGATACTGGAAGGTTGGATTTACATTAGTGGAATGGGAGAAATGTGCGATCATCACCTCAAGAGGGTTATTCTATTCAACTCACATGCTGCAAGGGTTGTGTAATGCCCTGGCTACGTTCCAGCATGACATGGATACAATTTTAGGCGATTTAAAGCTGTCTTGTGTTCTCAGTTACCTTGATGACATCATTGTGTTTTTGAGGACGTTTACAGAGCTTTTGGCCCACTTGGAGCAAGTGTTTCAGCGCCTCGCTTCCGCTAATATCAAAATTAAGCATCAAAAGTGTCATTTCTTTAAAGAGCAATTGGAATACCTCGGGTTTGTCATGGATTCAAATGGGCTTAAACCACAACCAGTTAAAGTGGACGTGATAAGCAAGATGACACGGCCAGGGAATACATGGGACATTCAGGTTTTTCTGGGGATAGTTGGGTACTACCAACGGTTCATTCCCAATTTCAGCTGCATCAGGGCCCCACTTTTCGAGTTATTAAAGAAAAACGCTCCTTTCAATTGGATGGAATAATGCAAAAATACTTTTGATGTATTGCGCACTGCATTAGCAAGCACAACCATTTTGCAATATCCCATCTTCGACAAACAGTTCATAGTCAAACTGATGCATCCCTCTGCTATTAGGGCAGTATTATCTCAGAAGGATGATGACGGTGTGGAACATCCTGTCACATTCTATAGTCAAAGTTTGTATGTCACAAAAGAAACTACAACGTAACTGAGTGGGAGTGTTTAGCAGTGATCTAAGCTTAAAAACAGTTATGGGTATATCTGCATGGGGTGAAAAGTTCAATTAGTGACTGATCACGCTTCCTTGCGCTGGGTACAGAATCTTCATGTACCAGAAGGTCAGCTCGCATGTTGGGTGTTGAAGCTGAAATCATATGATTTTGAGATCTTGCATATAGGAGCAAAACATCAAAATGCGGATTGGCTTTTTTGATTGCCCCCAGTTGCTATCATGGCGGATCTAGCTGATATAATGTACAAAAAATGGTGGTGAACAGATACCAAGATGAGCTGCCACAGGTGATCAAGGTGTTAGATGGACTCAGGAAGAACACCTTCGTATAAGGGGAAGAACTATATAAGTGAATTGGAGACTTGATGCTGAATTTTCTAAAGCCTTCGACTAGACCCTCAATAATTATGGATACTCATAGAGCTGTTAGACATGGAGGATTGCAGAGGATGCTAGAATTCTTGCAAACCTGATACTTCTGGGAAAGCATATGAACGATGTATTGGAAACGGTTAGTTGCTGCCATCAGTGTCAAGTAGAAAAACCTTTCCACAAGAAAACCACCTACCAATTAGTGAAACCCTAGTTCGCATGGCACACCATTTCCATTGATGTAGTGGGACCTCTGCCAGTTAGTGCAATCAATCCAAGTATATATTTGTCGCTATTGATCATTTGACCTGATGGGTGGAAGCCAGGGCTATTAATGACCTGGGCGCTGTCACCACTACCAAGTTCATTATGGAGTGCTTTATACAGTGGCATGGCTGCCCGCAGTTCATTCTGATGGGCAACGGAACCAACTTCACTTTGTATATTCTGCCAAAATTAAATAAGTTTATGGCGATTTACAGGGTTTTGACTACACCTTACCATATGGAATCTAATGGGATGGTGGAGTGAGTCAATGGAACCCTAGTGAATACACTCCACAAATTGATAAAGGATTGGCCATCAGAATGGAGTGCCCTTCTACCTACTGTTGTGTTCACTTATGATATCAGCTATCATTCTGCCACTGGTAAAAGTCTGTTTCAACTGCTGTATGGTCGACATCCAGCTCTGCCTACCTTGCTATATTCATGTGTAGAGGACACTGGTGGGGTGAATCCTCAGCGATATCTGAATCAACTCATGGATAATTTGATCAAGTTGTAAATGGAAGCCTACTCCACCAGTTTAAACAAAGAAAATCTGTGACCAGGTGGCAATCAGAAGTGCCGAAGAAGTCTTCCATTGTTCTCTATGGGGTATTATGTTTTATTCCATGATCAGCATGGATTCAGACAAAAAAAATAAGCTCTCCAACATTTCAGTTGGTCCATTTGAGATTATTGAGAAGACTGGCATTGATATCTACACAATTAAGGAACCTGCTGGGGGTAAAATTATCAACTGAGTCCACATGAAGTTCCTTCGAGCATACAAACAGTAAGAGCATGTCGTCCAGTCAAGGGGAGGATAATGTCACAATTCCAAAATGACTGGATGATAAGCCCTAAGTCAATATGGCGAAATAAATGGAATCCACCACAATTAAATTGGTACTGGTAATTTAAGTGCTTCAAAATGAGGCATTCAGCGAATTGAGAGGATTTATGCCATCTTTTGCAAATGAGAGTATTAAAAAAGAGATTTATAATAGAAGATTACTAAACTGAGGATGCCTCCAGCTGGGGAACCGAGGTATAAAGAGTTAGATGGAAGATTAAAGAGATGGATTTTTTACAAGGAAGGAGAGCAAACACAGATAAGTCTGCGATATATTAAAATAAAGGTCAAAATAAGGGGCAATAGCTCCATAAATATTTTATTAAGCTTTATTATAAGTCGGCGATCCTCATATCATCTGATTTGGTTGCTCAGTGGCTCGCTCCCTGTGCAAAACCAACTCAGCAGAATCGAGCGCAAACGCCAAGAATTAACAGTTAGATCGCTTTTAGCCCTGGATTTCATCTGCACAGGTTTGTGGATTCTTGCGTTGATTATTTTGAATAAAATTGAGTAACTGGGACAATAATAATATGAGGACTATTATTAGAGTTGAATCCCCAAAAAGCCACGTTGTGAGTATTGTCCAACGCTAGACAGGTGCTTCTTCGCCTTGAAGATGTTCTTGTACCAGTAAGGAACACTTTCCCTATACCCTTCTTGAAGGGTCAAGCGGAGATTTTGATATTGCCAACCTAAGGATATCAGATACTTGAACTCATCTCTTCGGTTTAATATTTAAAACAACCAAACTTTTTTAACAACTAAGCTAATATCAATTTGAATCTGCTTTTATTAGGGAATAATTTGGGCTTTTTATAGTAGGAATTGGCGCACAACTTTTCAGCTGTCCACTGAGAATATTTGTGCTCCTATACTGGTTTGACCCTCAGTGTTAGGCGCCAAATCTTGTCAGGTACCTTTGCCTTGGGTCTTTTAGGCATCATAATCCTCAGGTGTATGGCGGACTAAACAATTGGTATTAGGTACTTGAAACCAATTGTTTCAACTTATGACAATTCCACTCTTCCTCCGGCATTCAAATGTTTTTGTAGTTTCCAATGACTCCAATCCATTCCACTCTGAATGATTCCCTTTAATTCAGCTATCAGATATTATCCCAATATCAAATTATTGCTTAATTTCATTGGGGATGATTCAACAAAATAATCTGTCAGTGGGCTCAAATATCATCATGGATGACGCCCAATGATATTTTTATCAATCAGCCACTATTGCTGATCCTACAAGATTACAAAGTAATCATCAAATCTTATAATCATTCAAAGGGTTGGATTATGTGGTATCTGCAATTCTGACACATCCCCCTTCTTGACCAGTATCCAAAGGAAGATAGAACCCTCAGGAATGGAAGCCACCTCATGCTGGAACTCATATTTGGTTTGTCATATTTCTATGTCCTCAGAATAGTTCAGCTCTGTCCGCACTCAATTCTAATATGCTCTGTTCAGTATGATGACTTTGTATCCTTGGTTGCTACTTGTTACCACTTCTTCTCGAGCGCAGTTCCCATGACATCATGTCACACCAGTCCCATATTTGCATTGGTTGCGAAAGATCAACTGGTCCACTTGTACAAACCCCAGGATGGGTATCATTTGCACTCTTGCCACCTGTACAAACCCCAGGTTGAGTCTCAACATCTAGTTGATAGGGATTATTCTGTTGTACCTAGTTTCATCCCCTCCTGATCCTGTCAACGCTCAAAACTCATTTCCATTTATTTATCCCTTCCTCCACTCTTGGTAGATGGGAATTTTACTGGATGCATCACTGCTTGAATTCTAAAACTATAAATAATATTTTTTACTTTTTTATTTTTTTATTCATCTTTTTATTCTTTTTATCTTTTTTTTTATATTTATATATTTTTTCTCTTAAGCCCAATACTTTAAGTATCTTGTGTGGACCTATTGCCTATCTGACCATCTTCAATATCTAAAAGTATAGGCATCATTTGCCAACTTGATAATTTTGAACATACCCCATCTATAGGCGTCCAACTCGTTTTTCCTTTTTTAATTTTACATTGTCATTTCAAATGCCCAAGATTGTAATTCAATCAGTATATTGGCCAGTTAGATAGATATTATTCAGCACTTTTCCCCAAAGCTGGCTCTACTGCTGAATAAAATATTGGCAGTAATGCAGCTTTCCATGTATAAAAATTTAAACAGCATTTTTTCAGTCATCAGCGCATTGCATAAACCTTAGGGGCATTCTGGTTGGCTAGTATAGTCCATGTGCATTAAGTATTGCACATTTTCCTGATTTTTTTGGCAATTTGTTTTTCTAACAGCCCAAAATCAGGCCTATAGCCAAAAAGTATTGCCTCCTCCAGGTGATCAACCACATCTTCAATTTGAGGCAGCAGATAGGAGTTTACTTTGATCCTATTTTTTGCATTATTTGCCAACTTAAACATTGCTTAATTCTGCTGATAGATCTGCAATTGATCCCCTAGGTGCACAGATTAACTTGATCCACTTTTTTAGTACTAGTGGTGCCCAACCCTAAAGGGGGAGCCACCATGCATCTTTATTCGCAAATGGGCCAAACAAAGGGATTATCATTGATAAAAATTCCTAATATAGCCCCTAGGTTATCAGCCTAGGAAGCTATATCAGATGTCGAGGAGGCTTTGGGAAAATTTTGTCTGGCGCCCACTTTAGCTGGCGGACCATGGCGGAAAGCATTGGGGTGGGAGCATCAGCAACATGGGGCATAAGGAGGTATAGTTGGGGGTTTTCTTTGTTAGTGAGGCTGGCGGTGTCCATCACCTCAACGTATTGAGCAAGTTGATGCTCAGCAAAAATGATGAGAGCCGGCACATAAGTAAATGACTTGATGTGCCAGAAGGTTTGGGATAATTGGGGTCAATGAGAGAAGTTTTTGCTGCATCAATGCAAGCACAGCTCGCACTGAAAGCAAGCTCCTAAATTTCATACTTTACATCTTCCTCAAAATCATTAGGAAAATTGGGGATAGGAATACCCTCAACAAGGGGCTCCATTGCCCCATGGAGTTGCTGGCGGAGGAGGGTGTTAGCCGGGGATCTGCAGCTGCAACTGCCATATTCTTCATATTTTTATAAACAGGAAACCCATTTTTTGGACGAAAATGGTGGGACCGCAATTTGGGAGGGTCAATGAAGAACTCCTCCAAAGCAAAATTTGGGTTTCATGTGGCATGGCCATCCATCCTCCTCAATCCATTTGAGAGCCTCAAATGGATTGGATTTGGCCAGCGCTGGGCCAGCCACAGGAATTGGGGCTGTGGCTGAAGCTGATTGGCCATGTGCTGTCAACCATGGCAGCTCAGCTGAAACTGGTTCAGCCATCAACTCATGAGTATGTAACCTGGTCAAATTTTCAAATATTGTACATTTTCATAAAATTTGATTGGCTGCTGCTTTTGAAGCAGTGCCAGAATTCCCTGACGTTGGGGTTGGGAGGATCGAGCCCCATTCAAAAAATTGTGGAGAGGCAGCCGCCAGGGCAGTGCCTGAGCCCTGAGCAGCAGATGCGGTGGAAGTGGCAACCATGGGGCACTTGCACTTTGAGTAGTCAAGCTCGAAGCACAAGGGGCAAATAACTTGGCCATTTTTGACGCGTGCCCAGAATGGGTGATCAGGGCAAATCTGATCACAGTGCGGGGGGAATCACGAGGTGAGAGTCATGATGAAATGGGCAGATCATTGCAAAGGCACAAGGGCCTGCCAACTGATCTGCACTATTGAGAACCACAAACTACAACATGGGGTCTGCGCCATAAATGGCCAAACCCTATGTGAGTTCATGGTGGAGGCAGTTGGGGGAAAGGAAAGAGGGCAACCCAGCGAACTGGACCACTAAAGTGGCCTCATACAGGAGCTGGGTGCGAACAGTGGCAAAGGAATTTTTTAAAAATTAATGGCAGCTTGTCTGCTGCCACTGCATCAGCTTCTGAGCGGAATCCAAGGTCAAAATACCCCTTAAAGGGGTGGAAGTCATTAAAGCTGCAGGTTTAAAAACTGGCGTGGCCATCTCAATGATGGCTGCTCTTTCATATGGGAAAAGTTTCACATATTTGACCCAGAGGCTGAAATGAAAATTTCTCTATGTGAGCACCAAAGGGCTCCAGAGCACCGCCTGAGATCTGGTGAGGTGGTGGGCAAGTCCTGAGGGGGACATAACGCCCAGTAGCGTTGGGAGGGCTAGCAGAGCCAGCCCAGGCACGCTTTGGCGGTGGCCAAAAGATGCCAGATGGAGGCTCACCACCACCCCAAGCTGGGGCAGCAGGCGTTGATTACATTTACATTGGTAATTTTGGCTCAATAGAGTGGTTGTTTTTTGTATTTTTTTTAAAAAATCTGAATTTGGCTTTGATTTGGGTATAAAAGCAAAAGAAAGATAATTAACTTGATCCGTTTTTCTCAATCCAAATTTTTCAGGATCTGATCCTATTTCTTGTCAATGGATAAGTTTTTCTCTATCCAAATTTGTCTAGATTAGATCCTATTTCTAGGTTTTAATTGCCTCACAGGCTAATCTCATCTAACGCCTTAGGACTTCTCATGGTGGACCCAGTTACAACCCGAGCTGGTCCTGCCAATGGATTTATTCCATGTAGATATCTGGTGGAACAGGTTCTCTTGCAGTGCTATATAGTTCCACAATTAGACTGCAAGGCCTTTTCCCAAATTTTGTGCGGTTTCATCCTCCTATTGAGGAATCACAACATTTACAAATTGTTGTGATTTCTTCTGCCACATTTGGGTGCAAATTGTCCCATCATCCCATCTTTCCAATAGTGGTTAGTTGATTTATTCTTCCACTTCGATCCATTGGGGGTTTTCCCATTATGACTTTATTCTGCTAATAATGATTTTTTTCAACGTTTTCTAAAATAACACCTTCTAATTCCACTAAAGTGTAATCATCCTCATTCAAATTTTGTTATATGATTGGGCGCATCAAAAGTTGCTCCCAACATCTTAAGATGGTCCACCATCTGTGAGGTCATTATTTCAGTTACTAGCGCTGCCACCATTATCCAATGCAAGTCTCAGTAGGGCCGAAGGTGCTGACTGCATGGCTATGCGTGCATCAAAGTCACTTAACACATTTGCTCCTGCCAAGTTCTGAGCTTCTTGGAAAAAACGGTTGGCAAAACTAGCAATAGTATCATCTTTGAGGAATTGGATACCCATAAACTCTTGTTTACAATTTGCCATCCAAGTAGGGATTTCCAAACTCCAACATAATGGCAGCTTTGGCTTCTGCGTACAATTAATTGTCCCCATTGAGGCGAGGAAGCACCAGATTTTGGCAGTCTGTGCTAAGGAAGTTCATTACTGTCACTGCTTTTTTCAGTCCGCATAGCTGAACATGGTCATCTCAAATAAGTGGAAAAATGCTGGGGCATTATCCAGGTGAAAGATGGGCAATTTTGGCGTATTTTGAAATTCCTCAGTTTCTTCGCTGATAGGAGATCCTGACTCAGCTACTTGAGAAGCCATTGGAGTGACTTTAGGAGTTATTTCTGACACACCAGCGAACGATTTAGGCATGTTTTGGGGTGGAGAGGTCTTATTGCTTGGCATTTCACATGCCTTTACTTAGGCATCATTTGCCTCAAATTGTTCACAATCACATTGGTGTTTCTCCAACTCCTCTATATGCTTGTTCACTTTCGCCATCTCCTCATGAAAAAGTCAGACGCATTCCCAATCCGCTTCCCATTCAGTTTTCTGAAATAAAATTTCTTTGATGAGTTCGCCCTCTTTTTACTTCAAAGAGGCAACTTTTTCGCATAGGTCGTTATTAAGTATTCCCAATTGTTCAACCATTTACTCTGTCCTTGATCATATGCTCCTCTATTGTACTAACATCAGCCTGAGATGGTGAGCTGAGCACATTTTCATTGATGGCCTGTAGTTCCGCCCAGAGCTTTTGAAGCTCTTCCCCAAAAAGACATCGTTATTTTAAATTGGCTTTTAACAACTCAATTACCCCTGTAGTGAGCACCAATGTTAAAATCTTGGGATTTGTTGGCTCGCTTTTAGCCCTGGATTTCAACTGCACAGGTTTGTGTATTCTTGCGTTGATTATTTTGAATGAAATTGAGTAACTGGGGCAATAATAATATGAGGACTATTATTAGAGTTGTATCCCCAAAAAGTCACGTTGTGAGTATTGTCCAACGCTAGACAGGTGCTTCTTCGTCTTGGAGATTTTCTTGTACTGGTAGGGAACACTTTCCCTATTCCCTTCTCGCAGAGCCAAGCGGAGATTTTGATATTGCCAACCTAAGGATATCAGATACTTGAACTCTTCTCTTAATATTAATATTTAAAACAACCAAATTTTTTAACAACTAAGCTATTATCAATTTGAATCTGCTTTTATTAGGGAATAATTTGGGGTTTTTATAGTAGGAATTGGCACACAACTTTTCAGCTGTCCGCTGAGATTATTTGTTCTCCTATACTGGTTTGACCCTCAGTGTTAGGCATCAAATCTCGTCAGGTACCGTTGCCTTGGGTTTTTTAGGCAGCGTAATACTCAGGTGTATGGCGGACTAAACAATTTGTATCAGGTTCTTAAAACCAAATTGTTTTGGCCAATGTCAATTCCACTCTGACTCCAGCGCTTGAACATTCTGGTAGTTTCTGAAACTTTCCAACCCATTCCACTCTGAACAATTCCCTATAATTCAACTATTGGGTATTATCCAAATATCAAATTATTGCTTAATATCGTTAGGATGATGCCCAATGAAATTATCTGTTGGTGGCCTCAAATATCATTAGGGGATGATGCCTGACAATAATTTATTATTCAGTGACCTCTAATTCTTTGGGGATGATGCCTGACAATATTCTCATCAATCAGCCACTATTGCTAATCCTTTAAGATTACAACTTAATCATTAGGTTTTATATTAGGTCAAAGGGTGGATTATGTGGTCATCTGCAATTCTGACACTTGCATTTGTAAAAATTAAGAAGTGCTTAATAAGATTCCTGAGATGACCCTTCATCCTAAGGCTACCGCTTTTGCCTCTCTAAATGTCCTTGAGTCCATGTTGTTAAAAACCAGAGGAATCTTCATCCCTGATGCACTCACTGCAGTGGTTCCTGACACAGAACCAAGACAGGCTGGAAGCGACTTGCTGAGGAGGCGGTAAATGGTTTGTAAGCATGAAGAACGAGGTACTACATGCTGACATCCTTACCACGCCTCAAGAACCATCCATGCCCAAAAACCTGGAGCTATTGTACCAGAAGAATTTTAGGTACCCTTAAATAATAAAGAAATTGATACTGCTTACTCTTCTTCTGATGAATCCACTTTGTTTCTCATTCTGCTCTACAGTTCAGAAATCTGGTTACCTGTTTCGCTGTTCAAGTTCATAAAACTTTCCGGTTCTTTCCATAGTTGCAGTGGCTCCCCCATGAATGTTATCTCGATAAAGCTGATGAAACATAGAAAGATTGCCCCAGACTTGCCACATATGAGTAAGGTAAGGTTGGACTGCAGTGTACACGAATCATATGGTCTTATTCTTCCCTACCAATCCAATTTGGCAATCTTTCTGTAAATTCAACTTCCATTGCACTGGTTAATCTGAGTGTTATAATTTTGGTGATATAGGTAATATACGCCGAGAGGGAAGCACTGGGCAAAAGCTCACTGAGCAATGGACGGACAATATTAGATATCCAGTCCTCAAGGCAGATCTAGTATTAATAAAATAAAAAGCAATAGCTCTGGTCACACCACTTTTATTATATCATATGGTAAATTTTGGATTCCTTCCACTTTGCTCACTTCTTTTTATCTTCAATCATCCCCCTCTAATTGTCTAATCTCGCTTATATATCAGTGACTTTGGTCAATACTAATCCTTTTGTTTAGGAAATCCAGTTCTGTCATATTCTCATTGGCTCCAGCATAATATCCTATTCTTAAATGCACTTTTGTTTTAGTTCAAGGAGATCTAATAATTATTCTTCTTATGTAAACATCGCCTTATCACCTTAATTGAAGGCGATCCAATAACCATCCATTCTAACTTGATATTGCCTTATCCTGAGGCGATCAAATATTCATACACTGAAAATCATGCTTGGCAAATTTTAGACAATATGCCGTGGCTATTTAGGGCTTATTGTCCAGTCATCAGAATCTTGACATTACCCCCTTGACTTAACAATAAGTCTCCTAGTGTTTATACGCCTTAAAGAAATTTGTTTTTTTGGTTATTGTACAACCACTCGCGGGGTCCTTGATAGTTTATGCGTTGACATCTGTTTTCTTGATTATTTAAAACAGACCAATCCAAATGTTGGACAATTTAAGCTCTGGCTGAACCTGTGCTGGTCATGGAACAAAACCATATCTCCATCTTTGATCTTAGCTAGCCCGCTACACCACACCTGATTTGGCAGCTTAATTCTTTAAATCCTTAAATAAGCTGAAAGAGCACGCTTCAATTTGCAGCTTGATCAGCATATTTTTTAGGTTGATCAAGTAACGTTGAGGATCCATTCCGCAGGTATCTTCCATGCAAGCATAGAGCAGGGAAGTTAGAGCTGGGTGCCATTTATATAGTAACTGAAATGACTCTTCAACTTTGCAGAGTGATAGCTGATGTTATAGGCGAAGGCAGCAGTGGAAAGTATGGTTTTCAAATCAGAGGCTCTATCTGTTACCAGCTTCTGGAGTATGTTCACCAGTGTTCCATTAACTCGTTCAGCCATACCATTGGATATTTGGAATACTTGGTTGTTAGAACCCTATGGATGGCTATCAGTTCGTTGAGCTTAGGTAATATATGAGAGGTGAAAGTTGTTCCATTGTCATTAAGGATAAAATGAGGACTGTTTTGTTGCTGAATCATACATTCCATCACAAACTTAGCTGCAGTGACAACCTCCAGAATGTGTATTTCCTATGCCTCAACTCACCTGGTCAAGTGGTCAATCATCACCAGTTATACTTAGCCCAGTTTGCTCCAGTCAGCAGTGGCCCCACAACATTGATATTTACCTTATTCCAAGCAAAATTTGGTTTCACTAAGCGGCATGAAGTCTTTGGCTTGAATGGCTATTCCATTTGGCACCAATGGCAGCAGGAAATCATTTCAAGTATGTCAAATTGCATGATTTCACATTACCTAGCCACAACATTTCTAGGGCCTTGCATATTCCACCATATCCAAATGCTTGTTGCACACTAATAATAATATGTGGTTGGGCAGAAGATCTTGGGGAATTCATAGTAGTTTCCCCTATCCGCTTGTACAGTTCGCCATTCTTATGGAATGTATTGGCCCTTATTCCGTCTAATACTTTAATGACTTACGGTCAATTGCCGTAAGTCCTGCTGAGCATTTTATTATATATTATGTCGCTCATATCTATTGTAACTGCAATTGTTGGTAATATCAATAAGCAATCTGAACTTTGGTGTTTTGGTTCCAGAATGGTGAAAAAATTTGAAATTGTATGACTGTAGTTCTAGTGCTTATTGGGCTACACGCCCTTCAGACTCTCTGAGATTCTGAAACAAGCCTAATGAAGTGTGGTCCGTTAAAACTTTAAACCTTACCCCATGCAAATATACCTTAAATTGCTTGTATACATAGGTCACCGCTAAGAACTCTCACTCAGTCATTGAGTAATTGCATTGGTGGCATTGCAATATATGACTGCAACTTGCAACCAGATGTTCCTCCCCCTCATCATCTTTTTTTGATAGATTTCCCCAAGGGTTGAAAGAAACGCATCCATCTGAGCAATAAACTCTTTATCAGAATTCAGTAACTTAACATCAGCGCAGTTATTAATATCCAAAGTGTATCAAAGAAGCATTAGCGACGTTCCATCCATTTAAACCTGGCCTTCTTTTTTAGTAAATCAAACAAAATTTCTCTGGTACAGCTGAAATTGGGGATAAAGCGTCAGTAGTAACTGATCATCCCCAAAAACCTGTACATTGCGTTTTCTGCTCGGTAGGGTCTTATTACAGATAGCTTTCACCTTAGTCAGTTGAGGATTAAGCCCCTTTGCATCTACAACAAACCTTGAGTACTTCAGCTGGTATTTGAAAAAGTGGCATTTATGGGGCTAGAGCTTGATGTTGGTCATAGCTAGCCATCAGAAGATTGTAAGGAGAGTATCTTTAGATCTCTTGTTCCAAACGAGGTGGTGAAAGGTGTGCAGCCCCAGAACCAGGGAACTAGTCGTCTGTACTAAGGTGAGCAGAGCCCCGCAGAGGGTGCTGGAGCTAAAGTAACTTAAGGCGAGGGTGTTTAATGAGTTATAAATTAACAGATATTGATCAAAAAAGTCTTTGGTGGACCCCAAAGTGGAGTCCATGTCCAAGAGGTGCTCTGGGCTAAAGTGCAAGGGTGCCCGGTCTGGAGGGACCAGGGCGGCCCAGTGGCGCACCATAAGAGAGAGTTAAATTTGTGTAAATTCAATGGGTAATGTTATTTGAGACCTCCTAAAAGTGGTTTGTGCACAGGTTTGCCCATGTTAACTTGAATAAACCATAAACTAATTAAAGTTTTTTTACTAAGTAGAAAGTTTACCAACGAGAAAAATTGGTCTCAGTAAACGTATTTAAGAAAATTCACGAAAATAATTAATTAATGGAAGTTTTTCTAAGTCCAGGTGTACCAATAGCTGCATGCTTCCATCAGGCAATGTATTATAGTTGGTAAACAACTGAATTTGAAATATCAATTGAAGGTAAGACCGACCTGAGGTGAAATTTTCAAAGACTGAATGGGTTTTGAGACCCCATTCACCAAGAAACCAAAGTGAACTGCCATTTTTATTGATATAGCTGATTTGTTTTAATGAGCCTGCTGTAATGCAAGGCTAAGCCTCTTACATATCCCCAGGATCACCTGGGCATATCTCTCCTTAACCCAACGTTTTTCCAGGGTATGTTTGAGGTTTGGGAGGCCTGCCAACTTCACCTTTTTGGCCTCCTGACGTGCATCTTTATCCTTGCTATTAGTTCCCACAACCATGCCATTAAGTCATAACATTATCCTCTCATCCCTTTGAGGCTCTACCCCACCCCCTTTAGGGGTTTGCACCGGGGAAACCTTCTTATGGATTGGGGACAACTTCATAGCGGCAACAGTTTGTCTTGACTGAGTTCCAGCGGCCTGGGGAACACAACTTGTGGAAACTTTTAACCAGCTTTTGACATATGCATAGTTGCGCGCTGGTACCTAGCTATTTTCAGCTGCGTCAGATCCCTTCCGGGATAACAGGTACTTAAGCCTTCTTTTTACTCGGCGTGAGGCTACAATTTCTTCCAGTTCCCACCTTGGCACCCCATCCATGAGATAAGCCTCTAGGGTCTCTGGCGGGGGCCCCTGAATCAACATCAGCTTGCTTTCATAAATGACTGATAATATCCAAAGAGAAGGGAGAAGAATCAACTGGTATGAGGCGTGGTTTACCTTTCTGACAACATAGTTAGGGCCAATTCTCTTTGGTCCCAGCTTTTGGATGGCTGTTTGATAGAGATGTTTCGAGCATCAAACATCATGAGATTTCCTTCTATGTATGCTGGACAAACCCATCTTTTTTCAATTGGAGTTCTCTTTATAAACTTGCATTGCCGCCTATAAATTATGGAGAACCCCTGGTGTAATTTTTTTATTATCTTAAAAAATACACCATTTATAACCTTTTCCACAACTAGGCTCCATATTGAAGGACGGTTAAATCCATGGTTGGCGGTAATGGGGAACAACTGATAGATGCATGTAGAGTGTTGCTGTAGCTAAATTCGGCCTTAGGTAGGTGAAAAACACAATGTGAATGATCTGCGCTAGTGTAAAACCGCAAGAACTGTTCCAAACACTGGTTAACTCGTTCAGTCTGCCCATCTTACTAGGGATTATAGGCAGTTGAACGGCAGGGGCGAATCTGAAGAGTATTACTTAACTCTTTCCAAAAAGCATAGGTAAACTGTGGTCCATAATTGCTAATAATTTCTTGGGGGAACCTGTTAAGAGAAACACATGAGCGACAAAGAGACTAGCGTTCTCAGCCTCAGTTAACGTAGTTCTTCAGGGAATCAAGTAGCAAACTTCGTAAACTGGTCACCACTACCATGATGACATTGTGCCATCAGATACAGGTGATCTCACAAAAAATCCACTTATAAGGAAGTTCAAGGCCCTTCAGCCTTCTGAACTGGTACCAACAACCCCGCTAGTGGCTATCAATTTGGCTTCATTTGATTTGCAGATCAAGCAAGCTTTATAATACTTTCCCGCCTGAGTGTTAACCCCTTACAATTATAAGTGCGGTAAATTTGCTCCAGAGTCTTCAACTTTCCAGGAGTATTATCAGTAATTCTGTCATGATGGTCCCAGATGATTTCCAGGCGAAGTGGTCTGGTGTGATCCCATAAGTGACCTTAAAACCACACCATCTCATCCTTTGCGCGGTAACCTCTGGTGATTGCCTCCTTATTCAATGCACTATTAGCAAGGACCATAGTATTTAGCCAACAAAGGTTTTGATAGGACTACCTTTTTTAACATACTATATTTCTCAGTATTTTCCAAAGGAGCGAGCGCTAACCTTTGAGCTGAGGAAGAGGGAGATTCAGACACAATCTTACCTGGTGGAATCAGCAACTGGGTATTATGAATCTTTACCTCCTTAGGATCAGAAGCTAGTGTAGGGTTGCGGCTCAAAGCATCCGCTAAACCATTTTCCTTGCCCTTAGTAAACTCAAAGAAAAACACAAATTGGGCTAAGCTCTCATGCCAACGTGTCTGCCATGGAGGTAAGACATGAGGTGCACGGTAGTGCGGTAAGGCTAGGTTATCTTACATACGTGGAAAGGTTGGGATGAACCATGCAAGTGATGACACCAGTAATATAGAGCCTCAACCACTTTTAATAACTCTTTATCATGTAGCGCGCAATATAACTCTGAAAAAGGCATCTTCCTGGAAAATTATCCAAACATATGCTCTATCCATCTTTACCTACTTGTAATAATACACCCGCTATAGTGAAGTAGGAGGCTCAGTAGACACATTGAAAACCTTTTTAGGATCTACATGCTGAAGGATGGGCATGGGCAATAGGGTGCACTTTACTGCTTGGAAAGCATCCTCTGAAATGGAGGACCATTAGAGCACTTTAGCTCGACTTGCCTTATAAATAGGCGCCGCCACCACATAAAGACTAGGCGTAGATTTCTAAGTAACGTACACATCCCCAAAAAACTCCTCAATTACTTAACCAAAGTTGGGGTTGGCCACTCACAAATCTTTTTCTCCTTATCTGGTTATCATATATCCTTAGCTAGTATGACGTTGCCTGAAAAGGTGACATGGGACAAAAAGAATTCATATTTTCTGATCTTCAGCGTAAGGATGGCTTCATTTAACCTCTTTACCACTTGCCAAAGGTGTACTGCATGGGAATTATGGTCAGGGGAAAACATCTTAATACCATCCAGGTAGTAAACCACGCACACCCCCATCAGGTCCCCCAGACCTGCTTTTATATGGCGTTGAAAAATAGCAGGTGCATTCTTAAGACCAAAGGGCATAACCCAAAATTTGGAAAAATGGTATGGAATTCAGTTAGCTACTCCTGGCCCTTCTTGATCCAGATCTGATTAAAATTATTTAAATAATCCAACTTGGAGGAGACTCTCGCCTTCTCAAAAACAAGCGTGCATTCTGTGAGTTCAGTGGAATGAGATGTAAATCTTGTTAAGTGCATGTTGTTTAGGTTCCTGTAATCTATGCATAAGCTTAAAGGACCATTGACTTTCTCCACAAATAGAACTGTGAAGCATACTGGAAAGGTACGCTAAAAATCGCGCTTTGGATAACTGCTCCTTAACCCACATAACAAATTCCGCTTCCTCCCATAAAGGCAAAGAGAAAATGGGAGAAAAATATATGCATCAGATCAACAATGAGTTTGATCTCGCAATCAACTCTGAATGAGTAGGTAATAAAAATGCTGAAGCCGCATCAAAAAAGATTTTATACCCTCCAAACAGGAATGAAAAAATGCCTCCAGTGAGGGCTTCAATAATGGAGTGATACTGAGAGTGGTAATATTGGGCCATTGGGGCAGATCGCCCTGAGAATTAGCCAGACAAAAGGACAACTGATATACGACCATTCTTTAATGTTAGGGACAAGGTGTCTCTCAAGTTGGTCCTGACGTCAAACTTTCACCGCCACTATACTCCAAAAATAATGGTTACAGAAGGTTTTTAGCTTATAAATGGTCTGACAAAAGTTACTTGCCCACTTGATAATTTTACTAACCCTAGAACCTTCAGTGTGGGAATACCTTGGGAAGCCCCTCCCCTAACCATACCACCTGGCAAATAACTAAGCTCAAAGTAGTCAGCTAGGTATTTGTTAATAAAATTATAACGACTTCAGTATTCACCAAATTAGTAGTGAATTTTTTCCAAAAGGGGATGAAAGGGTAGAGGTCAACTAAAATATCCAGAATGGTCTTTATTTGTATCAGATAACGCTAATACTTCACCATGAGAATCTTAATCAGGCATAAGCATTCCCCTAGGGTACGTTTTGGCATTAAAAATGGAGAGGGATAATTAGCCATTCTTACTACTGAGGTCACATATCCCGCCTATCTTTGTAATGGACCAGAAAAACCCCAGTTCTGACTGCTATATAATTTAAAATATTTGATTGGAGCACTGACAAGCAACCAAAGTGGCATAACTGAGTAGGAAGAGGTTTGGGGCACTTACAAGCAGCCAAACATATATCTCTCATTGGTTGGCTATGTAAATCCTATGTGTTGTTGGTCTGGCCCAACCATGTGAAAGCTTCATCAAATGGAAACACCCAAAAAAGACCATTGATATGCAAGTTATGCGAACCCCAAAACATCCTTTATTTTTATTCAGGAGCATAAGAAATGAAGATGTCTGCTGACCAGAGCTTGTCTGAGGAGCAAACAACAATGTTCCCAGGAAGGGACATGCTAGGGTGAAAATTTAGAAGTAAACTTTGGAATGGGCAGGCACGCCTTATAAAGGCAGCACTTCAGGGCCTCACTTGAGTTATTGATTAGGCTCACACAAGCCTAATATACAACTCAGGCGAGGCACAACCCAGAGCCCAAAATGACTAAACCCAAAATTATAAAAACGATTTTACCTAAATTCAGAAAATCTGAATCTGAGTCAAAATGTATGATCGAGATGAATCTTAATTATTACAATCTTTAGCAGTTGCATAAATGTCTTTATATTAGATGAGTAATTCCTTTTCACCTCCTGGGTTCTGCAGATCATGGTAATGGTCAAGTGTGGGTTCTCTGGGGATATTTGGTACACTGAAATGAGTTCCATATCAGAGCCATAAGAGAAGGAATTTGGCTCAATTTTTAAAAAGTAATCTACGTTTTAAGATGCGTTTTGGGCCAAAAATTGAACACATAATCATTTTGGCGACAGATTGTGCACCTTTATCCAAGGCTATAGCCACCAGGACCTTTGTCAATGATACCGCCTGCACCATTTAGATTTGGTGCAAAGAAAAACATTTTCATTATATCAAATTTGTTAATTTTGATGTAAATTTGGTAAATCACAATTCTTGGATCATAAATCGTCCATATCCACCAGATATGAGCATGAAGGTTAAGTACTTTTTTAGTTGGAGGTAGCTAGAATAATGCTAAGATGCTCCAACCATCGGCAAAATGAGAAAAACAGTGGTGAGCCCCATTGCATTTGTGACCAACAGCTGGCGCACCCAATTCCCACTTCATAAAAGCCCCACATAGAAAATATTTGTGCATGTGAAATAAAGTAGTTGGTCAACTAATATAAGGAGATTATCTATAACTAACCTGTTTGTCAAAGAGGAGGTGCAAAGTGCATAGCCCCAACACCAGGGAAACAGTCATCAGTACTAATGTGAGTGAGCCTCGCAGAGGGTGCTGGAGCTAAAGTAACTTAAGGCGAGGGTGTTTAACGAGGTATAAATTAACAGATATTGTGCAAAAACAAGGCTTAGGGTGGACCCCAAAGTAGGGTCTATATCCATTTAAATCTCTGGTAAATAGTGTAAGGGTGCCGCGGTCTGGATGACCAGGGCGGCCCAGTGGTGCACTGAAAGAAGAGTTTCATTTGTGCAAATCCAATGGCTAACGTTGCACGAGATTCATCAAAGTGGTCCGCGCACAGGTTTTCTCATGTTAACTTAAAGAAACCATTAACTGATTAAGAGTTTTTATTAAGAAGGAAGTTGACAAACGAAAAAGGTTAGCCTCAAGTAAGTGTATTTAAGAAAAAACAGAGAAATTCTTAATTGATCAAAAGTGGTGCTAAGCCAAGGTGCACCAATAAGCACACTCTTCCATTGGGCAGTGTATTATAGCTGGTAATAATCTGAATTTGGGTTATCTATTAAAGTTATGCCGACCTTAAATGGGAACTTTGAAAACTGAACTGGTTTTGAGACCCCATTACCTAATAAAACAAAGCAAACTATCGTTTTTAATTGTATAGCTGGTTTGTTCTAACGCGCCTGCTGTAATGCAGGGCCAAACATCTCACATATCCCCAGGACCAACCTAAGCGTATCTTGCCTTTACGCAGCGTTGGTCCAAGGTATGTTTGAGGTCAGGGAGGCCAGCCAACTTCATCTTTTTGGCCTCCTGACGTGCAGCTTTTCCCTTGATATTGGTTCCCATAATTATGTCATCCTCAAGCCATGACAAAGACCCCCTCCAGATAGGTAAGATGCTCAGAGAACGTATGCAAAAAGACATTGATATTTTCAAGATACACAAGGATGCACGACAGCTTCAAGTCGCCAAATTTGGTGACCATGGCCCGTTTGAACGTAGCTGGGGCGTTACACAGCCCTTGAGGCATACAAATCGGTTAAAAAGATCCTGGATAAGATAATGGCGAATTTATCCTGTTCCACTGCGGGCAACTTACTCTGCCAGTACCCTAATATCAAAACCATTGCTGAGAAGTAATGAGCTCCCCCTATTCTATTCAAGGCATCTCTAATCCGCAGCAAGGGATAAAGTCCTTCTTGGTAATGCTGTTGAGCTTCTGGTAGTCTATTATTACATGGTTGGTGCTGTCCTTCTTTTTTTACAATAATAATTGGTGAAGCCCATGGACTCTTTAATTGTTTGAGCATCCCTTGCTCTAGTAGTTTTTTGATCTCCTCTGTCACTACATCCTCAGCTTCCCTAGACTCGCGGATTCGCTGAGACCTGATGAGGGGATGATCCCCAGTGTCCAATCTATGGACCTCCCTGAGCGCACCCTAAAACGTGATCAAGAGCAAAATTTTCCTTATATTATAAAAATAAAACTATCGCCTGACAATTTTAAACTTCCAATAACCCCATTAAAGTTTTGCGTGGTACCACCGCCATTACACAGCTGCAGATTTATGGGTAGACCAAATTCATTAAATAGCTAAACTTTTGAAACTGAAGAATCTCCTCCACTTGGGTCAAGTGTAAATATGCCACTATTTGGTGTTGGCGGGTCTTCAGTAGTTCTTTTTGTAGTTTTGCTAGTAAAACCTGGATCTCTCGTTATCCTAGAAGAATAGTTCCTGGAGCCACACGGGGCTCAAGCTGCAATTGCTGATAAGGGTAACAACCTACCATATAAAGACTGATTTCTATTTCCACCTCTTACTCGGTGTTTACAATTACTTGGTGGCTGAAGGGGTGGATATTGACCTGGCAGCTCTGAGAGGCAACCCTTGATATTAGTATATCTGCTGGTGGAGAGCCCGGGTCATTCTCTTTAGTCAATGGTAGCAAATCAGAATTACACCATCACTATAGATGAGGAAGATATGTCCCCTATGCACTGGATCCTTTGGTACTCTGTTGTGGTGACATAAATTGGAATCTGCTTCCCCAAAATTTCAAATGTCTAATCCCTCATAATGACAACAGCTCAAAGTGTCGCATAAGCACTGTTGCAAGAAGCAGGTCGTTACTATTGTTCAGTAGCACTATTGCCAGAGCTAAAACAACAATTTTGATTAAATCGAAAGGGCAACGCACTATACGCTCCCTCTAAGACCATGCTTTCAGCTCCAGCAGTCTCATACATTATTTGATGCTCTAATCAGGATTTAGTGCCATTTTCGCCACCAACTTATGGATACTATGTTGATTTGGGAGCTCTTATCAATTATAGCATGGACTCAGGTTTTGCCTACAAATATGTCACAGTATTTATAATCATTATAAGAAATAATTTTGCTGTTTAATACGTGGACATAAAAGAATTTACTTTCATAAAGAAACTCATAATCTCATCAACAATTTTGGGGTATTCCTGTATGATCACATCTACTAGAAGGGTGCCATATAATCCTTTCAGGTATGGTGCATCTGAGGATGAGTCTGACTTGTCTAGGGAAACTTGGTCAAACTCTTGACAAGTGTTTTTCTTTGGTTGCTCCAGAGGTCCTTCTTCCGTCGTGGCCTTAGCTTGAACCCATATCAATACGTTTATTCCTCTAACCAGCTGATGGTATAAAAACTCTTTTTCATATTGAGGGGCTTCTGATAAACATACTATGATAGGTTCAGGTGAGACATTTGGGGTTAAGATAGCGGATGTAGAAAGTCCCATTTCAACTTCGCTCCATCTTTTCCCTGGTATTAAAGACCCTGATGTATTAGTGATCCCAACGGTTGAGCAACTCCAGTCAAGGTGGATAGGGCGATCGCATAAAAAACAATTTACACCATAGGTTCTTTTCCCTTGGTTGTTATAAGTTGAGCTAGGCCAATAGTTTGACAGTTAGTGATTGGTTAACCAGTGCCAGGTCAAAAGGGTGATTGCTGACAGTTGGCGCAATAAGGTCAGTCAGGAGTTAAACTGCTGAGGGATAAATCGACTGTGGATGAGGCGCATAATTAGATAAGGTTGGGAGTTACTAGGCGGAAATAAAACAGGACAGGAGAATTCCTCCCAATAAGAACTTTTGGCAATGGCGGTGGTATGTTTCCACCCTTTATTGGGCGAAGGAAAGGTGGCGGATAAATGGTGCAGAAACTGAATGACTTTGAGCAGGGGTACGTCGTCCTCCAAAATCAGTGTCATGATGGTTTAAAGTTCAAGGTATGGCTTTACCAAGGAGGTCAATGCAATGCACACCTCGGACTCAGATAAAGCCCCTGCCCCAATTAACACATGGGCTTCCACCATAAATTGTTCTACAAATGCAGTGAGGGTCTCATTATGCTGAAACCCAATGGTCAAGAACTCAGCTTCTGCTACGACATCCTTGAAGTAGCCCCAAACAACCATATTACAGTATCCATAACTTCTTGGTATGAAACGGAACTACTTTGAAGATAGCAGGTGACTTAGTCACCACTCCCGACATTCAAGGTGGATATTAGCAATATAGCTTAACTCCAATAAAATACTCCTTCCACCGTAAACATAAAATTGTTTAAAGAAGCAGTGAATATACCCATCACGATTGAAAGGAGGCAGCTTATCAATACGAACTTCCTCCTCCTGCTCATAAATGAAAACCTGTGGAGCTTACTGAGGAAAAGGTTAAGACCCATAAGCAGTATCTCGGTGAGGTGCTGGCTCAGAAGGGCTACAGGCACACAGCTGATTGGCTACTCAAGGGGTAGCATAGATCTCTTTGGTGGGAAGGATTTTCATCACATTGGGTTTTTCTGGGTAAGGACATAATTATCCCCAGATCTGCCATCATGAGTTAAGCAGCTCCAACTGCTAGCATGTTCAGCGAAAAGCTCCTTATCTGGATATTTTTTTCTTGCATTCAAATAATAATGATCCTTTCTGAGTGACCCCTTAACCTTTCACTTCCCAATGTGGATGAAGCGGGTAAAAGATAGGTTTTAACTTTTTCTCAGTACAGTGTAGCCACTAAGTAGCGTCATCCAAAAGAACATCAAGTTGCCAATTCAGTTGCCCAAGTTTCCGCAACTGATTAACCACATTTCAAGTTGGGTTTCCATGTTGTCACGCTTCTGAAGGAGCTCCTTTTATTGTTTGAGCACTTTATCAAAAACAAGTTTGACTCCAAAGTTTCTGCAAACATAGCTGAATTGGACATTTCCCTTTTGGTGCAAGTTTGATGTGTCATAACCAGTGAGTGAAGAATTATTTAATTTATGTTGTTGTTTAATGGCCCCCTGTAGTGAGCACCACTGTTATAATTTTGGTTATATAGTTAATATACGCCAAGATGATAGCATAAGACGAAAGCTCATTGAGCTATAGAAAGATAATATTAAGATCTCTGGTCCTCAGAACAACTTAGTAGAAATAATAAAATTTGCATTAATAGCTACAGTACACCGCTTTTATTAGGATTTAATATATAGCGGATTCCTTTCACTTTGCTCACTTTATTTCTATCTTCAATCAATCTCCCTCTTTAATCATCTCATCTCACTTTCATATCAGTGACATCGGCCAATACCCCTCTTTTGGCTTGGACTATTAGTTCCGCCAGTTCTCATTGGCTCCAGCAAAGTATCCTATATTTAAATTCACTATTGCCTTAGTTCAAGGCGATCTAAAAATTATTTGTCATACGTTGACATCGCAATATTACCATAATTAAAGGCGATCCAACAACCATCATTTCTGACTTAATATCGCCTTATCATCTTAATTGAAGGAAACCTAATAACCATCTATTCTGACTAATATCGCCTTTTCCCAAGGCGCTTGAATATTCATACACAATAAATCAGTGTTGGTGGATTCTAGCCAATCCGCCATGGCTAATTATGCCTTTTCATCCAGTCATATCATTATTTTAACACTAGGCTATAAACTTTTTAATGGAGCATAGTTTCTCTGAGACTAACTTTTCTCTCTCGTTAAAAAACTAACTTCAAGAAATTTGATTCAAGACTAGGTAAGTTTGATAATCTCTTCGAGGATATTAGTGTGCTACAATGTCAGGTAGCAGTCGGTCTAGCAAATTAAAGGACACAGGATTGGGATTTACACCATACAAAGTTTTTTAATCCCCCAGTGACACCAGTGGCTATATTTAAAAATTTGCAGTGAATATTTCCCCAGAGATTTTAGCATGGTGTGAAATGAAACCAGTTCACCAATACTCCACATTCCCAGCTTCTGTCATCAGTGGATCACGGGGTTCAAGTTTTCTGGATATCAATCAGATGGCGCTATGGGAAAAGTTCTGTGGAGATGTCACAACCATTTCCCAGCCATAGTATATTAAGCACCACACTCCATGATCCAAGGTTGGTTGGATCTTGGGTCTAAAAAGAACAAGCTGCGGACAAAGCTGCACAGGTGCATGTGGTGGTAGACCTCCCAGATGGTTAATGTGTGGTTAAGACAAAGTGCACTTGGTGGACCAAGTCAATCCAAGTTTTTGTTAAATTTGACTTTCTCCCCACAACAACTATGCGCATAGTGCTGGAGCACCATCTCATAGATGAGCTTAAGGCATATGGGGAACTTCACTCCTTTGAAATGCAACGCTTTGCGCTTATGCCAAACCTGAGCTTGGGAAAACAATTGCTATGATCATCCCCATTCAAAGCCATAGCAGAAGATTTGACCCATTTCTCCCACACTGCAGTTGTATTTGTTGAAGGGCAGGAATCCTACCCGTTCTTTTTCTCAGTGGATAGCGCGCCCTCTATCTGAACCTTTTGTCATTCTTTTGGCCATAAGACCCACACATGCCCTGCCAAGGAGGGCATCACAAAAAACGAATCTTACCCAATGCAATGGTCAGTGCAGATACCCATTATGAACTGGCTATTAACACCGATGCTGATTTTCCTTGGGGCACACAGGGGCTTTACATTCAGGTCAAACCTGTGTCCCTGCAAGAACACAAGAAGGCCAAATAGACCATAGAGCAGCAGCCAAAGAAGTGGCCACGGCCAAATCCATGATCCTTCCTGCAAGACCCAAGATGACATTTAGTCATTTGCAGCTGAAGCAGCTCATGAATTTATTCACCAATCTTATTAGCCAACCAACCTGATGACCCAATGGATGAGCCAGATTTACTTGAGCAAAATTATCAAGCCTCAATCAAAACCAATTCTACTACATGCTTTCCTCCGAGTTTTTATTGGCCTTTGATGATGCACCACAGGAGCACAACAAATTTTAGAGTTGTAACAAATTAACAAAATCGTCAAAAGCAAAATCCAACATTTAACCCACAGGGATAAGTAACTCATACAGACATTTACCCAATAAGACAGTGCACCCATGGTGCCAAAGAGAAACATGCTGAAAAAGAGATGGCTGAAGGTTAAGTGGTCCCTTTCCCTACCACCTGAGGTGTGATAGGTGAGCCTTTACAATAGGGATGTTGAACATCTCTGGACTCAACGCCTTGTCATCTCAGGCTAGAAAAACGAGTGTTTTAAAAATAATTTACTTGTGGACATCCTGGCCATTCAGGAAACCTACTGTCCACAAAGCGCTGAGGAAACATGGACAACCATGCTCCTCCCCTCCCTTTCTTTTTGGTCGCTGCGCTGTGGGGTTCTTGTATTAAAACCTGTAATTTTATATTCATATCTAAAAATTCATACCTCGATAAATATGTGCTTGTAGTGTCCTTTTTGTGGGACAATGAAGTGCATGCTATTGTTAATAGTTATGCTCCGACCTGCGCATGAGCTCGCTGGGAGTTTCTCAGTCATTAATTCCTCACACTTCTCCCTGACCCATATGTGATTTGCGACATGAACTGCTGGGTCAATCTGGCCACCAACCGCTGGCCTTAATGCCTACCCCCTGAAGGGGAATGTTGAACTTAACATTATAAAATCCACTTTAAGGCTGTTTGTTACTCTTCCTAAACATTCAAATCTGCTCCCTAACATGTCTTGTCCCCATGTGCACAACGGCCAGCTGAGGTCTATGTCATGCATTGACCTTATTCTTGCCCCATTAACTTAAGGTATCAAGTTGCACACTTTATGAAGAAAAAAGTGATTTTTTTGACTACAGAATGGTGTCAATTTCCTTCTCGTTGTTGCTCTCAACGGCACAGGCACCCAATTTGTGCATATTTCGCCCAGATGAGATCACGTCGCCCAGGTTTTCCTCATTGGTGGACACCAAAACTTGATCCAGAGTTTGCCACACCGTTCTGTGAGGACCCACTTAGTACCTGGTCAACCTTCAAAGCGAAAACCATCAGCCAGACACACTCCCTTTCATTGCATCACTTTCAGGATGCATTGGCAGTCTAATGCACACGCTTACAGAAGTGGACCATCTGGATTCTAAAGTCCCAACTGCAGGCTACAGCCCGGCTTGTGGTCATAAGTGGGCAGGCATGACTGCTCATCTCAACGCACTGGTAAGACAACACAAACATCACGTTTTTGTGCAGTATAAGGCAAAAATATAATGGCAGGCGGCATGTGCTCCACCTATTTTTCCAAAAATTCTTCGCATCATGACAGAGCTTGGCCTGCACACAGGTGAGGCGGCCAGACTAAACTATTGCAGATAATCCAGATGAAGTGACAATTAAGTCTAAAATTATTACTCTGAATTATATCTCTACAACCTATTTAAACTGGCCCAAGTTGATGAATTTCTTGAAAGCGCACATATCCACACTATTTGCCATTATCCAGAGTTAATGATTTTAATTTCTTGGGATGAACTCTGGTATGCTGTTTGAGGTGCACCTCACAGGAAATGCTCAGGTCAAGATGAGTTTCATTATAAGTTCTATATGAGATATTTTAATTATTACTTCTCTTTGGTGCTTGCCTCATTGAATCAGTGCTTTTATAAATGCGCCTCCTTTCTGGGGCCAGGAGGCTTTTTACAATAACGCTGTATAAAAAAGGGGTTAAGCTGGATTTGGCCAACTGGCGCCCCATTTCACTTACTAATACAGATATTACATTAATTAACTAAAATTATGGCCAACCGCCTAGATTTTGTCTCTTAAATCACTTCTTCTGAGCATTCTGGTTTCATCCCCAAGCGGTCTATATGGGACAACATACTGTAGCCAACGTCAGCCAATTCCACGGATACTAAGGAAATTTTTATAAACCAGCAGAAGGCTTATGATAGAGTCAACTGGGATTACCTCAAAGCCTGCTTCCATAAGTGCCACCTTCCCTATCGTTCATTTATTTGGGTGATGGTGCTTACAAAAACACATTTATTGCTGTACTTGGCCCTGATTCCTCAATGACTTAGTTCTTTTCAAAGGGGGCTCCGCCAAGGAGACCATTTGATCCAACTCTTAATTAACTTCAGTCTTAAACCACTTTTAGCAACGTGAATGCCGCCTTACTGGTGTCCATGTGCAAGGCAAGCACCAGCTAAAATGTTGAAGTTTGCTGATGATTGTGTGTTTGGGGTGTTGTAAGAATATATTGGTTTAGTTTTTATCGTCAAAAAGCCCAGTAACCTTTTTACTGCACAGATTTAGTTTCTTGTGCACTTTGTCTGCAATGTATAGTATACTAGATTATTGGTTGATAATAGTATGCCGACTATTATCTGTAGTTGAGTGTGAATTCTTATATCTCAGCCCAACGCTCGGCCAGTATTCCTAATTAGATACTTGAGATGTCATGGTCTAGGAGTTTGTTCTCTCGTTCTGTCCAACCTAATCTTCTCTGAGAATCCCTGGTGACAATCTTTTGGTCCAACGCACAGTTGGCAGCAATCCTCATTTTGCGTCTCCTTCTTCTCTAGATCCCCACTCAGATCTTAACTCTTTTCACTAAGAGTCTCCCAATTATCGCACACAGAAATAACATCCTTGAGGAGAATAGCACAGTGGAAAACTGATGATAGTTTACTACGTAAACTATATACCAGATGAAATCTATATTAATAAACTACTGTTGTATTATCTGTTTTTATTAGGAGTGAATTCTAGGGAATTTATAGTGGGGATTCGGTCATCTAACACTTGGTTGACACCTCTTCAATGAAACGGCAGCCTTTGCTGTTGAATAACCCATCCACATCTTGGCAGCAATGGTCTTCCCCATCCTAGCTAGATTCCATCGTTGGACATCCTCAACACCTAAACAGAAAGAGTCGTAAAACGAGTTACAAACAATTTCCTCTAAATCCAAGCAAAACAACCATAGTTGGCTAACGACCTGTTTAATTTAATGGAACTTACTACCCATTAAGGCAGGTCACTCACCAACTGATTGATTCTCTAGTTGCAGGCAGCATCACTCGCCTCACAACTTGCTATTCATGCCCAATCAGTTGTTGATGAACCTGACTGATCCCAATTGGTACACCTGATAGTTAATCACTATCAGATTCCCCTATTTTGTTGGCAACTCCGCCTGACAAGATCTTAAGTATTCATCCCGATCAATCCTAGATGGATATGACCAGGCGAATATCCCAAGATCCCCAAAAAGTAGTTACTCCAAAACTCATGCCAACCAATTTCCAATTCACTTCGCCTTAGAGAAATTTCCCCTAGCGATTACTGGTATCTAGAAGGTTGGGAATATGGGCAAAAATCACAACGCATCCCCCTCTTGCCTAGATTTCCAGTTAGAAAAGGACTGGGGCATGAGAATACTGCTTAAGACACTCAATCAAATACTTCATTGGCTCAAGAAGAGTATGATCATTAGTACTCAACACTGCTCGGGACAACCTTCAGCATGTGGCACTCTTCCTCTTCTCCTCACTACCGCCTACTCAGAGCGCTGTCCCCATTATTTACTGTCATACCAGGCTGATCTTCTTATTTATGATGATTATTAGTCCCAGTATACAGTTTTCCCCCATCAGGGCATATGACCCATTATCATATTCAGGATTCTTGGTCCAGCGTCCTTAATAGCCTAATTTTCTCCTTGTCCTAGACAGGAGCTCTTGCTGTTAATATTCGTTTAATGGCCCAATTAAGAATATTTATTTGTATTCGCCCTTGTTGTTTTCTCTAATAACCTCTTGTCTCAAATCATTCCTAATTCTTCTCTTGGAGAGCTTATCCATTAATTTTGAGATTAATTTCTCCAAAATTGGAGCTTTTGGATTGTAGGATGCATAATTTCAACTTCCAGATCTATGTCTGACATCCCCTCTCTTGTCCAGATCATATGTCAAAGTCAAATTTTCGATAACAGCAGCTTCTAAATAATTTGTCCAATCAAGACCTCTGGCTCTTTCAGCAGATGAGTTGGGATGCACAGCGGAAACTCTTCTATGGTACTTCCCAGACTCATACGCCTAGTCTGGCGCCAGTGGCTAGTCCTTCCATTGAATTACCGGAAATAGTAACCAATCCCTCTGAAACCAGGCTTGCAATCATTTCAAACAACTCTTGGCCTATTCTTCCTCTATCATCAATTCCAGAATTAAATTTCAAAACTCTTTTGGATTTGGCTCCTTTCGCTGATGCACTGACCATTGTTGTGGATGTTCTGGAGATTATGCCATTTGCTCTTGATCACTCTTTTTTTGCCAGATTGGATCTACATCCTGAGTTCATATTCTGACTCAGACAATATTAAAAACCCACTGTTCTGGCTACTGAGCTCACCATCAATGTTAGTATTCATTTCAAGCTCCCCTACGCTGAACTCCAGGCCAAGTCACCAAGGCTTTGCCCTAGCACTGAATCCCTCTGATCTTGAGAACATCCTAGATTTTGATACCACCGCTTATGCTATTTGCTTTGTCAGTTAAGTTCTTTAAGCTCGTCCATGAAGCTTCCAGCCTCTCTCAGGGTTCACCATTCCTTCAGCTTCAGCTTCCAAGAAACCCATAGTTGTCGCTTGCAGGATGCCATTCTCTCCTTGCATGACTATCTCTTCACCAACGCTTCACATTGGTATTTTCTTCTGATGGCTTTAGTAGGGGGCATGATTTGGCAACCCCCATCAAGCATCCCTTGTTCACTGCCAACCCATATGTCTGGTGTTCTTGATGAAGCCCATCGTCAGGCTCTCAAGACTAATCTTCTGGCTCCAGTACCATATTGGGACTACTTGGGGTATTTGATGACTGCCTCTTCTTATACTGTTGCTTTCCTCCCCACTCCAGGGTTTTGCAATTGGCTTTTTCCAACATTTCAATTTCCCTTCCCCTAGTTTCTTTCTTTCAGGGTTCTGTGTCTCTCAAAGAACGTGGTTTCAATTAGGTCTAGCCTTTGCTATAATCCGATCTCACATTGATTTAGACGGGCTGTTCATTCCTACTATGATCCATCCTATCTCCCCCAAGAGGCGACATAGGCGGAATCATCCCTTTATCGAGGACAATTAATAAAAATAAAAATTATAAAACTATATCTGTTATTTTCTATGTGGTTAATAATCTTTTTTCCCATATCCTTTATCAATTTTTTATTTTTATTCTTCTTTTTTCCGTGGGCTTGACCTTGTTTTGGTTCAACGGTCCATCTTTTATATTTTTTCACCAGTCTGGGTCCTGGGTACTTAAACCTGCAGTTTTCTACGGTTCAGAGGTCATTTTTTTGGACTTAACTATCTAGATTAGTTTAGAGGTTTTTTGGACTTGACCTAATCATCAGGACATGACCAACATAATGGTTCATTGGTCCTTTGGACTCTTTTAAATTTTTTCATTAATCCATCGCTTTAGATACTCAGCATGGACTCAATTTACAACTCTTCCATCCAAGAGACTCTTGATGGAATAGGCATCAGTTGCCATCTTGGCGGTGACTTAAACAAACCTTACCACAATGCATCTGGTTTGTTTCTTCTTCTAAAACCATTTATATCTCAATAGGCTATTCTTTCATCTATTCGATATTCTGCTAAGGCTGGTCAGTTCTTATCGTCCATCAATTTTGCTTATATCCTCTTCTTCAACGTAGTATCAAATGCTTGTGATTGCATATCAATCAGGATTTTGTCAGTCGGTTCAAGTACTAGTCAGCACTCATCCCTGATGTTGGTTTCACCACAAAGTATAAAATTGGTGGCAACGCGGCCTTCCTCCCATATAACAACTCAAACAGCGTTTTTCCCATTGCTGTATGATGACTAAATTTGTAGGCAAATGTCACCAAACTCAGGTACATCCCCCACATGGAAGTTCTTCCTGAGACCAGCTTCCTCAGCGTCAAAGCCAGCATTCCATTCACTCATTCTACCAGTCCATTCTTCTCCAGCCAGTAGGCTACTGACATGACCCATCTGATCCCTATTATCTTATTCAACCTTGGGATCACATGAAACGTGAAGTTTGTCCCATTTATTGCTAAGCAGGACCTGCAGACATCCATGTCGATATAATACTTGATCCAGGATGAACCTCATGGTGCGTGTAGTTTCTACTTTCACCAGAGCCTTCATCTCGACCCATCTCATCAGATGGTCAACGGCAACTATTAAGTACTTGTCTCCCCCTGTGCTCATTGTCAGCGGTCATATCACGTCGATGTACACCATATGCCAGGAAAATCCAGGATGTACCAGTCAGTATCCAGTTTTATTCTTATATGGATTGTGCAGCTGACACTCCACACAACAATCTAAATATCTGCGACATCATAGTTGATGGACTCCCTGTAGTACTGGCAAGTATGATGAGTTGTTTTTCTCAGGCCTCCATGCCCTGACAACCTTATGATCGGCTTGAACAATAGCTGTCTCTTTTCGATGGCTTTGGTAATAATAACTGCTTCCCGTTGATCATCTTAAACACTTGTCTATACATGAACTTGGTGTCTTCCATCACTTTCCAAAGCGCAGCTTGGATTTCTTGGGGCTCATTCCCAGTTTCTCCGTTGACCATTCTCTGGAATAGCTCATCTGCCTGCGGGTATACCATCTAGACCATTGGTAACTGCAATAAGCCATCTGAATTCTGGTGAGAAGCCCCCATTCGGTGGACTAACTCATAATCATAAGCCTGTAGCTTAAGTGCCCATCGGGCCAGTCATCCTTCTGGCTCTCTCAAATTGTGGAGCCAACGCAACAAATAGTGGTCCTTCACCATTTTAAATTGCATTACATGAATTTACACCTTAAACTGCTTACATGTAAAAATGGCCAAAAGCATTCACGCTCAGTTATGGTGTAGTTCCTCTCAGCGGCTGAGATTGTCTGGCTCACATAAGCCACCAGATGTTCATCCCCAAGTTTGCTACTTGGCTTAATATGGCGCTGATTGCTGTCAATGAAGCATTGGTTTGTATAGTAACTCTCAACCGAAACTCAGATATTTTAGAATTGGAGAATCTATTAAATACCAGCGTAGCTCATCAAAGGATTCCTGGGTCTTTATTCCCTACAAATCCTTTTTCAGATCCTTCAACAGATGAAATAAGGGCTCGGCTATTTGGGCGAAGTCCCAAATAAATCTTCTGTAGTATTCGACCATCCCAAGGAACACTTGGATGTCTCAAAAACTCTTTGGCACAGCCATCCATTCTATGGCTTCTATTTTCTGAGCTTGTGGCTGCAATCCACCTGAGTTGATCACGAATCCTAGATATTCCAACTCTTTTTTGAAGAAGTGACACTTCCTCAGCTTAATCTTCAGGTTAGCCATGGACAGTCTCTTGAATACTTCTTCCAAGTGGTGTAGGTGATCAGTAAACTTCCTACTAAACACATTTATATCATCCCAGTATACCAGGACGCATGGTAACTTCAAGTCACTAAGTATAATGTCCATGGCCCTCTGGAACGTTGCAGGCGCATTACATAGACCCTGGGCATTCTCGTCAGGTGGTATAGCCCCTGCACAGTAATAATCGTGCAATTTTCCTGGTCCAGTTGGCAGCCTATTTGCCAATATCCCAAGATCAGATCCATTGTAAAGAAGTACTTTGCTTCTCCCAATCGGTCTAGCGCATTGTTGATTCTTGGTAAGGGATACAAATCCTTCTTCATAATTTTATTCAGCTTCTGATAGTCAATCACACCTGGTTGGAGCCATCCTTTTTCTTCACAATTAGAATTGGACTCTCCCAGGGACTTGACAACAGAACTAGAAGCCCATACCTCACTAGTTAGCTGAATTCACCCTCCACTATTACTTCAACTGCTTTCAATCATAAGACTGGTCTCATCCTAATCATCAAAATCCCCAGTGTTGACCTTATGGATCACATCTCATACGCATCCCAAATTGTGGTCATCCTGAGTGCGTACTTCCCAAGACTTTTTGAATAATTCAAGCAACTCCTTTTCTGGCCTTCTGACAGATCAGCGAGTTGCTCTTAATCAAGCAATAGGTTGATGCTCTCAGTTACCTCAGCCAGTAATCCCATCTCATTGAGAGTCCCAAAATCATGGAATCTCCTTAATTTGGCCATTGGGATCAGATGAACAAATTTGATGATTGGATTCTTCCTAATCATCATCAGTTTTTTATTTTAAGTTCTCCAGGAGAACTTGAATTTCTCAATAGCCCAGCATTGTTATCCCAGAAGCCAGCCAGGGCTCCACTCTGGACTTCTTCCAGAGGCTTCCAACCTCCCCATACAACAGCTCAGGTATCTCCAATGTCAACCCATGTTGACTATCATCTGCGATCCTGGCAATATGGTCTTCTCTTTCTTGATTCTCAGTGGAATTCCCTGGTTCTCTAGGATTTCCATCAGCATTTTTCGTCGCTTTCTACCAACTAATTGGTACCAAATTGGGGCAATGCTGTCATTGTATATTAGATTAATGAAGTTGTTCCTCCTATCCAGTGGAGTTTCACCATCTTTCTGATATACTAATGATAACGTCTGACCAAATATGGTCAATGTATTATCCTCAAAGTTACATTTAACTCCATATTTTCATAGAAACTCCATTCCAATCAAAATGTCATAGTTTTGGTTGGCCAATACTATTGCTGGCATGGATACCACCAATGACCCTAATCATAGTGGCAAAGCGCTATATGCTCCACAGGAGACAGTAATGTTCAGCCCAGATGTCCCATATTCCTACGCTCAAGTCTTGAGAGATCTTCATCCTCTTTACCAGCTTAATCAAGACAATGTTGATGGGCACTCCGCTGTCAACAATTGCCCTCACCTGCACTCAATTCACTTGTATATCTATATATGTACACTTGGAGTATTGTAATATAGTGTTTACTGAGTGAATAGAAGCTTTATTAGCTGAATCGAGGGTGTGGATAATTTGTGCCAATAAATCAGGAAACATTTTCTTTATCACGCTGAGGGGTTTGACAAATTGGTCCCATCTAATCAGACTTCAGATAATTCTTTAAGATTCTCAGCAGTTTGAATCCTGTCTGCCAGTTGTCAGTCATATGGCCAGGCAACTTCCTTATTTATCTCGGGGTCAATTCTTTTTGACCCAGCTCTGATCATGGCATTTACATCCAAATTGATTACTTGATACAGCTGATCCTGTTCGTTGTCCACGAGCATATTACTGATATCAATTTCCTCAGTCATGATGTCAGGAGGAAAAGGCTTCTCATCAACTCTAGATTGTTCCCCATCTAGGCTGTGGGCCCTTTTCCTGATTTCTTGGTGGCAGCAGACTCTTTCACCTGGACCACGTTGATCTGATCCTCCAGCTTCTTACATTGCACGGCAAAATGTCCTTTCCCTCCAAATTGGTAGCAGACCTTTTCCTTCTTATTCAACCGTCTGAATTCTTTGAGCTTATTTCCCAGAACGGTTTAAGAGGTCATTTTTTAGCACCTTCGTTCCCCTTCATGGGAATCGAACTGCATAACAGATTGGATTTGAAGCTTCTATTTGGGGCATCAAATGTCGCTCCCAAAATCTCAGAATTATCTACCATTTGTGAGGTAGTTATTCCCCTCATGAACACAGAAGACATAATGAAATGCAAATTGTGATAGGGCCAAAGGACCACTTGCAATGCAATTCTAGAATCGAAGTCATCCAGTACTTTTGCTCCAACCAGGATCTATGACTCCTGGTAAAACTGATCTGTGAAGCTTGCTAGAGACTCGTCTTTATGGAACTGGATTCCCATAAACTCCTGTTTGCGCTTCAATATGCTTGTCAGACTCCCAAATTCCTTCATGATGGCTGCCTTTTCCTATACATACAACCAGCTGTCCCCCTCCAGGTAAGGTAACATTAAGTTCTGACAGTCAGTGTCTAGGTAATTCATGACTGTCAATGCCTTTTGACGATCCTCATAGCCATACATGGTCATATCAAACAGTCACAATTTTCTTGGGGCGTTATACAGATGGAACATTGGCATTTTTTGGCGTTGCCTTAAATTCCTCAGAGTTATCTCTGGCTGATTCTCTAAGTTCAGCCACTCAGCTCACTTGAGGAGTGACTTTGGACATCATCTCTAAAATGGCAGCAAAAGTTAACGGCATGTTCCTTAGGTATTTGACTTCCCAAATATTGTGTAAGGACTTCTTTCTTTGCCATTGCTTGCCATATCAGGCTCACAATCGCATTTGTGAGTTATAAGTTACTCCACCTGTTTGATCAGTCGCTCTATATCTGTGCTGAACTTTCTCAAACAATGAAATCTGCTTCTCACTCGTTTTCAGGTATAAGACCTCTCATATGAGGTCCCCTTCTTTTCTCTTCAACAAAGTTACTTTTTAAGTAACTCATTCCTGAAGCTTACAAAATTATCTATCCCTTGCTACACCTTATTAACTCGTTCATCCAAAGCTGCAAATTCCCGATGATCCGCCGAGTTTAGGGCATTCAGATTCACAGTGGCTAATTCCATCCACAGTTTTCGTAACTCATCTTTGTATGAATTCTTATAGATTCTTTAACTCAACTACCCCTGTAGTGAGCACCAACTTGTAAAAATTTCATGGATTGGTTCTTTTTGGCAAACAACCCCAGTAACCTTTTTACTGAACAGGTTTATTTTCTTGTGAACCTCATCTGTGTTGTATAGTAGTTAGTTTATCAGTTGATAATAGTATGACTACTATTATCTGTAGTTTATTGTGAATTCTTATATCTTGGCTCAAATTCTCAGCCAGTATTCCCAATTAAATACTTGAGATGTTGTGATCTAGGGATTCGTTCCCTCGTTCTAACCAACCCATTTTTCTCTGAGATTCACTGGTGACAGTCTTTTGGTCTAATACACAGTTGGCAGCAATCCCAAATCGCGTCTCCTTCTTCTCTAGATCCCCACTCAGATCTTAACTCTTTTCACCAAGAGTCTCCCAATTTATCGCACACAGCAATAATATCCTTGAGAAGAATAGCACAATGGAAAGCTGATGAAAGTTTACTACTTATACTATATACCAGATGAAATCTATGTTTATAAACTACTGTTGTATTATCTATTTTTTATTAGGAGTAAATTCTAGGGAATTTATAAAGGGATACAGTTGTCTAACCCTCAGTTGACACCTCATTGATTAAAACGGCAGCCGTTGCCATTGAATCACCCATCCTCGTCTTAGCAATGGTCTTCCCCATCCTGGCTAGGATTCCGTCACTGGACATCCTCAAGACCTAAACAGAAAGAGTTGAAAACGTGCCCCTAAATTTTTTTCTCTCAATCCAAGCAAAACAACCTTATTTGGCTAGCAACCTGATTAGGTAATGAAACTTATTACCCATCAAGGCAGGTCAAACACCAACTGATTGATTTTCTAGTTGCTGTAAGTTCAGGGGAAAGTCTCCTGTGTCTCAATTGGGCCCTCTTCCTGTTTCTGAGTAAAAAAGCTCCAAAGAGGGTGGCTGTACCCTTGTCACCCAGGGCGACCTCGCCCATGTGGTAGATGAGCGCTAGGTAAAAGCTCTCCCTCTTTGGATCCCTCCCCCGGTGCCCACATATACCTCATCTGAGCTTGTACACCTGATCAGGGAAATTTGTGCTGAATTCGCTAAAATGAAGTTGATCAGTCCAAAAATGAGTGGAAATAAGCTTGATGATCGGAAATTACATAGTAAAAGGAATAAAGATTGATTCATCAGCTAAATCGCTGACAGATTAAATTGTCCAACACCATAGTCATCAAAATTAACCCACTCTTAAAATTGTTAAGGAAGATCCTCAATGTTCAGGTAGCGGCATCAGACACCATCAATGATAGTTCAAAGCTCCCTTGCAGCAAATTGGGTTTTGTGGCTGATGCAACGCCTTTGACTGAATGAACGTCCCAGTGACTATCACATGTGGGTTGGGAATCCAGAACCCATTACCAACCAATTGGGACTGCCCCTACGTGGGGTAACCTTGGGGGATTACCGTTGCTCATTGGGCCAGATGCTGACATGCCAACCACTAAAAATGCAGTCAATTCTCGGTTAAGGAAGTCAAGGTCAAACACACAGTGACTCGGCCTGCCACCAATTCCTGTGATGTCAGTTCTCAGTGAGTTTATCTGCCTCCATTCCTGAATAAACTGACATTTAGGTTTAAACTAGAGGGACCTGAACCCAGCTTGTTTCCTCATCAATTAACCATTATATAATCAGTTGCATCGCACTGACAAAATTGTTGGTCAATTTTTCTTCTTTTATTTACCATTAAAAACCTTTTCCCAAACTTTTTATGTTGAAAAATAAACTTCCTTTTCTACTGAAACTCACTAACCCCTCAGGGTTAATGGCTGTATTTGTCTGGTATTTTATTATGAGCCATATGAGATTCTGGCTCACCGGCAGTTATTGGTGAGACTCCTTTCTAGTTTCATATCTGTCATACCAGCAGCAGTACCTTTGGCATTCTGGTTTGCCATTCAGGTGCTCCAGCACCTAGGCTGGCAGGCTAGTTTAATTTTAACTTGCTGTTTGCCTGACATAAAAGACTAACCATTATTCCTAACCATTTCGCCTAACTTGTTGATAATACTGTAGAAATGGCTCTTTTTTGCAGCTGAACTAGGTTGTGAAGAAAAAAGTACCTGTCCATAATAGCCTAGTTCAACTCAAAATGTCAAATTCACACCCCATAGTTGCCGCGGCTAATGTGTCCATGTTTGTAGGATCTGCTTTCTGACTTGAACGAGCTTACTCCCCCTATGAACCTAGTGGTTTCCCCTGACTCCACTACCATCTTTTCGGTCCCAGGATTTATCAACAACTACAATAAAGAGAACTTCGCTTACTTCTTATTCCTTATGGAGATTAGTTTTGGGTCCCATCATGTCTGTTGAGGCCTTGGTGAATACCAGAGTCACGGGAAATTTTATGAGTGTTGAACTGGCTCAACAATTGGAACTTGACCTGGATGCAGACCTTCAATGATGATTGCATTGTCAGCATCCCAAACCTCATACCTAGTTCGTCAACCAGTTACATTCTCAATACACTAATTCAGCTTCTGCGATCTGTTCTCAGTAATGCTGAACTTGGTGTTCCCAGTTATCTTAAAAGCTGGTTGGTGGCGTCAGTAACATGTTAAGGTTCATTTAGAGTCAAATATGTTTTCTTTTGCCAATGATCAAACTGAGGGAGAATTTCCTTTGATTAATACTCTCAAGGAAGCCCAAGGTCGTATCTCCATAACTTCCCTCGTTTCCCCTTCAGGAATTCCGTCCAATTTTCCCAGAGAATTGATGCGCTACCAGAGTATTTTTGATTCTTAGAAGGCAGACCATCTTCCCCCTCACACCAAATTTGATTTTGGATTCCGTACAATAATATAGTAGGTAAATATCAACTGCCCGTTGTATCCCCATACAGTAGAGGGGGAGGTTGGATCAACACTTGGTTGGACGATATGCTGAAAAAAGGGTGCTTGTTTAAGGAGACATCACCAGTTATATCTCCCATTGTCTTCACTAAAAAAGCCTATGACTCCCTCCATCCCTGTGTGGATTATGGACATTAAAATAAATTTATGGTTCACAATCTCAACCCTCTGCCTTTAGAGCAATGATAAGCCAAGCAATCAACAAATCTCAGGTGTAATTTAAGCTGGATCTCGTCAACGCCTTTAACCAGATTTGGATATTGGAAGGGCAAGAATGGTTAACAGCGATCCAGATGAAGCGAGGCATTTTCTAATTCCGCATAATGCCCTTTGGGGAGAAGAACGCCCCCACTAACTCCAACATATGTTCATCAGTATATCAGGTGACCTCATGTTTACTTGCGCGGTTGCTTATATCAATGATATTCTGATTAACTCCATGACTCCCAAACAACATGCTATTACTTGGAAGCAGTCGTGACTGCTTTTCATAAGGCGGGCTTAATTGTTTTACCTTCTATGTGAGTTCTATAAGGAGGAAGTTACTTTTCTCAGAAGCCTTGTCCTTAAGGATGGCTACGCGATTCCCCCTAATAAGCTGGATGCTATCAGGGGATGGCCTATTCTGATAACCCAGAAACAATTTGGATTTTCTTGGAAACCATTACTTTCCTAAAATAATTTTCCCTGGCTCTTTCCCAGTTGGTGGCCCCAATCCACCCACTCACTGGCAAGAACGTACCATTTTGTCAAATGCCCAAATGCCTGCAGGTGTTTGAGTCAATCAAGGAAGTGTTTTTATCCACTCCCATCCTGAAACACGCTTTCTTCAAAGCTTTATATTGTCACATTTGATGCCTCCATCGGTGGCAGTGGGGCAGCACTTCTCCAAGAGCATGAGGGCTTGGAACATCCAGTAACCTATTTATCCCAAAATTTTACATCTACAGAGCAATCCTAGGCCATCTACGATAAAGAGTTGCCAGCCATACATGGGCATTGACTCATTGTCAGTACCTGTTACAGGGTGCCCAGCATGAGTTATCTGTTCACATGGATCACCAAGCTCTCTTGTATTTCCATAAACCTCAAAAATTGGTACATCAATAAGCCCAAACCTATTGGGACTTGTGAAGTTTCAATTTCAAATATGAATTCATAAAAGGTGTGCTTAACGTAGTTCCCAAATTTATCAGCTGAAACCCTGCCCATTGTCCCACAGATTCGGAAGAAGTGGACCTCATTACCATGATTCCCGCTGCTCAAATTTTGTCAATTTTTCCCCCTGTCGTCTCTTCTGCCGCCCTTGCTTTTGACGCCCCACTTTTTGCTCGGGTCTTAGCCAGCCAAATGACCTGCCCCAAAGTGGTGGATTTATCTGAGCAATTGGCCCTTCAAAATCATAAACACTCTCTGTACTCCTTGGTGGAGGGACTCATCTATTTTTGGTCACAAATTTGGGTTCCCCCTCTTTTCCAAACCAAGGTATTTTGTGCGCATCATGACCCTCCCACAATTGGCCATCTGGGCAACAAAAAATGCATCAAATTAACAAAGTGAACCTCTTACTGGGCAGATTTAACTAAAGAAGTTCTAGCTTGGATCGCCGATTGCATTACCTGTGCTCAGGCAAAGTCAGACCGCTCATGAAGGAAGGGCTCCTGCACCCATTACAATAGGCGGAGGGTCCATGGACATCAGTGTCTATGGACTTTATTGTTAAACTCCCCTGTTCTAATAGATTTACAGCAGTGATGGTGGTGGTTGATCGCTTAACCAAATTTCCCCTTTTTATTCCCTCTACCTCTGCAATCACATCCAAAGAGGCCGCTCAGCTCTTTGTACGCCATGTGTTCTCAATGTTTGGCCTCCCACAGGAGATCATTAGTGAATGTGGACCCCAATTTACAGCATTATTTTGGAATGAGCTTTTATAGTTCCTAAAAATCACCCCCTGTCATTCCACCGCTTACCACTCCCAGTCTGACGGATAAACTGAGAGGGTTACCCAAATTTTGGAACAGTATTTGCGCTGCTACTCTTCAGTTGTCCAAGATACTTGGGCCGATGACCTCCCTCTCACCCAATTCGCCTATAACAATGGTACTCATGCCTCAACGAGGTTTTCTCCCTATAAAGCAACGTTAGGTTTTAATCCCTCTTTTTTGGTTGGTCCCTGCATACGCCCAGAGGTTCCTGCTGCAGCAGATCACGTTGAACATATCCGGCCTACCCAGTCCTTAGTATGGGAGCACCTCACAAAGGCTATCAATGATTATAAAAAGTTTGTAGATCGCAAACAGCTTCCTGGTCACAATATCGTGGTGGGATCTCACGTCATGTTGGACACTCACCAACTGCGGATGTAGCATCTTCCCATAAGTTTGCAAGCAAACGTTTGGGTCCCCACCTAGTGGAGGAAGACTTGGGCAATGGTGCTTTTTAATTGAAACTTCCAGCTCATTGGAAACAGCATCCTGTCTTCCACATGTCTCTTTTGTCCCATTCAAGGGGATTGTCTCCACAAACCTAAACCAATTGTGATAGAGGATCTGGAAGAATCCAAGGTGGAAAACATCTTAGCGTCCCGCAAATCCTGGCTGTCAGTTCAGTATCTCGTGGCCTGGAAAGGGTATCTGGCTTACGAGAACAGTTTTGTTAAGGCTCACAATTGAGCTAACTGCATGGAACTGGTCGATGCATTTCACAAATCCCACCCCAACGCCCCTCATCCCCCCCAAAAGGTTGCAACAGTAATGGCGATCAAACTACCCAAGGCGCACAAAAAAGCGGCCCTCGTGCAATTTCCTGGCGGTGGTGCCCTTCCTTTGAAAAAAGGAAAGGTGTTGTATATCCAGGGGAACGTCCCCTGTGTGTTGATTGGTCCTTCTTCCCGTTTCCAAGTAAAAAGGCTCTGAAGAGGGTGGCTATACCCCTCATCACCCAGGGGGGCCTCGCCCATGTGGTAGATGAGCGCTGGGGAACAGCTCTCCCTCTTTGGATCCATCCCCCAGTTCCCACATTTACCTCACCCAAACTTGTCAACCTGATCAAGGAAATTTGTGCCAAAATGGCTGAAATGAATTTGATCAGTCCAAAAACGAGTGAAAATGAGCCTGAACTTCGGAATCCACATAGTCAAAAAGAAATGAAAATTGATTTATCAGCCATAATCGCTGATAGTTTTGATTTGGCCAACACTATGGTCATCAAAATTAACCCAGTCCCAAAATTGTTGGGGATGATCCCCAATGTTCATGTAGCAGCATTGTACACCATCAATGATAGTTCAAAGCTCCCTTCCAGCAAATTGGGTGTTGTTGCTGATGCAACGCCTCTGACTGAATGAACGTCCCAGTGACTAGCACATGTGGGTTGGGAATCCAGAACCCATTACCAACCATTTGGGTATTCTTCTACGTGGGGTAGCCTTGGGGGATTCCCGTTGCTCATTGGGCCAGATGCTGTTGCGCCAACTACCAGAAATGCAGTCTAATCTTGTTCAGGCATTTGAGAACAAACTGATAGTGACTCAGCCTACCGCCAATTCCTTTGATGTCAGTTCCCAGTGAGCTTATCTGCCCCATTCATGAATAAATTGCCAATTAGGTTGAACTTGAGGGACCTGATCCCAGCTTGTTTCCTCATCAAATGACCACTACTTAATCAGTTGCATCGCACTGAAAAAATTGTTAGTCAATTTACTTCTTTTATTTTCTATTAAAAACCTTTCTAAAATTTAGATTTTATGTTGAAAAATAAACTGTCTTTTCTGCTGACACTCACACACCCCTCGGGGTTAACAGCTGTATTTGTCTGCTATTTTATTATGTGCCATCGAGATTCTGGCTCACTGGCAGTTATTGGTGAGAAACCTTTCTAGTTTAATATCTGTCATACCAGCAGTAGTGCCTTTGGAACTCTGATTTGCTGTTTGGGTCTCCAGCACCTAGGCTGGCAGGCTGGTCTAATTCTAACTTGCTGTTTGCCTGAAAGTTTCAGGTGGCATCACTCAACTCACAACTTGCTATTAACCAAATCGGTCAGTGATGAAACCCAAAAAATCTCAATTGGTACACCTGATATTTAATTACTATCAGATGCCCCTATTTCATTGGCAACTCCACCTGATAAGATATTAAGTATTCGTCCATATTGATCCCCAACAGATAAGACCAGGCAAATATCACAAGATCCCTTAAAAGTAGTTACTCTGAAACTTGGGCCAACCAGTTTCCAATTCACTTTGCCTTAGGAAATTATCCCCTAGCGATTCCTGGTAATCTAGCAGGCTGGGAATATGGGAAAAAATCCCAATGGATGTCTAACAACTAAAATGTACATTTTCTTGAGGCTATCATTCAGGTTTACTCCAGGGTCAGTAATGATGCACTTAATGCCTCCAAACCAAAATCTTTCTCCTTGGTCAGTTCCAAGCCCACTGGTAACCAGCGCCCCATTTCCTACTGCTTTAGCAGCTAGCTCATGGGCTCACTTGCCCCACCCACCCGATACTGCCCCGCTTGTGCTCCCTTTCATGCAAAGACCCACTGATGGTTTGGTACGCCATTTGGGTGTGTGGCTGAAGGCAGGAGGGTATGCCTCGTTGGTGATTGGACAACTTATCCTGGACCATGTCACAAAAATCATCACCTCCCTTAAAGCTCACAAAAATTCCCTCCCCGAAAGGGTTGTTCTTGCCAACTCTAAGCTCCTATCTAAAGTTTGGTTTATGGAACATGCTATCGCATTTCTCATCTTTCTCACCTTGTTATACGCCCTCCTGCAAGGGTGGCTTTGGTTAGGCTGCCCAAAGTAGTGAGCCTGGATATCTTAGTTGGCCCTCGCCATAGTGGTGGTATGGACCTGCTCAACTTTGAAGCCCATGCCGCGAAAATACTTTGCACCTGCATCGCTGCAGTCACCAACCCCAGACTCCAATCCCAACACTGATCATGCGCGGCCTGCTCCAATTTTTCCACGCCCTTGGCCTCATCAATTCTTTTACCCCCATTCTCCATTAAAATATCTTGCTTCTCATCCCTCTTCTGCAGGCCGCATGGGACGTCGCCCCATTTCAAACGAATTCTTCTCTCCATGTGGAGCATTGAGTGGAGAATTTGCATTAGTGGGCACACCGCCCAGAGGGGTCGCCCTACTCCTCGCTTCACACAGGATGTACAAGGCCAAGCCGCTCTTTACAGTTTGATACCAGGAGGTCCC